>OX596203.1:13858331-13983941 GCA_951394215.1 Glyphodes perspectalis | reverse complement strand
TCCGCGCCTTCCGCGCCCTCTGCGCCGCCCGCGCCGCCCGCGCCGCCCCCGCCGGGGCCTTTCGACGCCTCGCTGCAGACAAACAAACAAACACATATCTTTAACAATGTCCACCAAAATCACCTAGAGGCAGTCCAACCAAACCACCTCAGGATTCTAATTAAACTGGCAAAGCTTTGCGTCATCCAATCAAAACCAAGATAACATATTTATTTTAATACAGTCAAGTCTTCAAAATTTTTTTTTTTGTGAACTTGCATAGACTATTTCTTAGCTCGGCATCGGCGGAAAATGTAGTGCAACAGATTGATTTATCAAAATTATACCGTTACAAGACAACCTAGAGCTATTCGGGCAGCAATATTTTTTCAGATATCAAACAGCATAATCACCGCACCTCACGCATTAAAAAAAAAATTTTCTACTAAACGATATTGGTGAAACCTAATTAAATAAGAGAATTTTTTTTAGACAAATAATGACATCATGTATCGTAGGTCAGATGAGCTGGTATAGACTAGAGCGGAGGCGGAACTTTGCAGCGGAGGCGGGCTCCTGGGATAATCCTATAGGGCCTAAAATGGTTTACTTCTAGGGAGCCTCGTTCTGTTAGATATGAATATTGTCGTCAACGGCCCCGTTTAGGCCACGGGGCCCTGGGCTGCAGCCCAAAAAGCACCTATAGTAGATTCTGGCCTGGTCTAGAGTGTTGATACTTACAAGTTAGGATAGGAGGAGCGCGCGCTGCCGCCGGGCGCGTCGTCGCAGGGCGGCGGGCGCGCGGCGGCGCTCAGCAGGTAGTTGGTCGACTCGCTGAAACAATTGGACAGCCTACTTCAAATTGAATTACTGCCTCGAGTGTCGCGGTATGCGAGCGTTGCACTGCGCGCACACAGGGCAACGTTTGCTGTTGTTACACGAAGCATTAAGGGATTTGGTTACTGGTGGACCCTGTCATATATAATACGAAACAATTGTTGTTTCTGTTGTGTCTAGCGCTAGACAGTGAACCTGTTAAATATATAGCCTATATAACCTATATAGGTTCCACAAAAATACGAGAGACCACATCAAAGTTTACTTTGGGATCCGTTACATCCGTGGTCGTTATATGAACCGTGACTTTTATAGGTTTAGTAACCGTGATTTTAGAGTTCATATCATGAAGTCAGGCCACGCAGAGATGCTTGATTTTGGGGTATGAAATTTAATTAACACTCCAGAAAAAAAGCCACCTTAAGGATAAAATTCTACCAAAACTATTTGAGGAAAACGGAGCAAAAGAAACACATTTAATTGTCCTTGCTTTAACACAACTTTGCCTATGTGGTATAATTTTTCGCTAAGGAAAACCAACTATTTTTGTGGTCAATTTATGCAAATATCAGTGGAAATACTGATAAATTTAAATTGAATATGATGTAAGCGAGGCCCTGTGAAGATCTCATACAATAAAATCATGTAACAAAGCTAGAGCTAGCTTACAAGATATTACATTCAATCGTGTAAAAACAACCTTGCGATTTGAACAGTAAAATTAATCGATTATTCTGCTCACGCACAAGATGTATATTAAAATGAAAAAATAGTTATTAATTTATTTAAGTAGACATCCGATAGACTTTCCCGCAATGTAGAAAACCGGTTTTGTATAATCAATAAGAAGTAATAAAACAGATCAACCATGCATTTCGTTCAACTTTCCTCATCAAATCTTTAGAACAGCGTTCCTTAACCTAGGGTCAATAGCCGCTAAGGGGTCTTTAACTGGCTTTGACTGGCTCGATGGCGCATTCGGTAGTGACCCTGCCCCATGCGCCAAGAGTTGTGGGTTCGATTCCCACCCAGGACAAACATTCGTATGATGAATACTTGTGTTTGTTCTGTGTCTGGGTGTTAATTTAATATCCAATATTTAAGTATATATTTGTAATACCACTGTTGATTCTGATATCCGTAACACAAGACAGTGCTTAAGCTACTTAACTCGTAGTCAGATCAATGTATGTGATGTAGTCGGATATTTATTTATTCATTATTTATTTATTTAACGAGTAGGTCCACATCAAGTATTTTATGTGATGTATAATTTGTCTATGGTATATATTTCTAATTCTAGGTTCAAAATGCCTTGAACTTTCCCGCTATTTCTTTCTCCCGTTATTTCGTCCGCGTCGGTTCGTTAACTTAAGATAGAAAAAAGTGGTTCGACACTTAAAAGGTAACCCTTTTTAGAAGCGTTTAATTAAAGTAATCTTTTGATTTGAGTTAAGCTATATTTGTCACGCATATCCGTATTAATGTAATTTCGCTAGGCAGAGCTTATATTATTGATCTTAACTTATATATTGAACCATCATCAGAAGTAATGTCAAGAGGTATGTACAACACTTTCGCAATAACAATCGACACACTTTGATAATATAATGTAGGGTTTTATATAAAATAAACTATTTCTCAATTATTTTACTTTATCTATGTAGTTCAAAGAGATTTTTCAAGAAAGTTTAGTAAGTTTATGATTATACTTACTAAATGGCGTTAAGTATTAGTGATAATCATCATTATTACAAATAGTAATAAGCCCTTAGTTTAAATCCAGTCTTAAAAAATTATAAACAATTAATAATATTGTCTAAGTATGTAAATCCATTTAAATCATTACCTTTTGGTAAATGAAAAATCACTTTATATAAACGTAAACGGCGACTAATGGTATATCGGGTTTTGGGTATGTGATTGTGTAGGCGACAAGCTAGCCACTTGTCACTACTTTTTTACAATTTACCATCTAACCTAGCCCATTGTCCCGTGTTGGTCTGGGACTTAAAAAGAATGTGCCAACCCATCCTAGTTTTATTTTTGTCTGAATGTGGTTAAAGGGGCCTGCTGTCCCTTTGACTTTGCCTACCCCTTCGGAAAATATGGGCGTGATGTTACGTTGTGTTGTTAATATTTTTCGGCTTTGTGAACCATTTCGTGGCATTTCCAGGGACCACCCGTGCTCCGCAGACCACCAAACAGATTTAAATTAATGATGACACACAAATGTGTGTCATTTAGTATTTGAAATCAATATTATCCCGCTATTCCTCAAGTCTGTGCAACCTAGTGGTTTTAAACATGTTTTTTTAACAAGACTAAATATCATTGACCCTGTTACCTGACAACATACATATATGTAAATTATAAATAGGAACACGTCCCGTGCTTTCAAGGAACAAGGCAATTACAAATCCACAGAATTTATGGTCGTTTTGAGTAGTCCGCATGCAAGTAGACAAATCTAGTAATATATTATTATTATAAAGTAACTTTTGAACAACGTCACCGCAAATACCATAAACAATCAATAAACAATATTCCAGAGACGAAACGGTTCGTAAATAGTTTATTTGTCGTTTGGTTGCGACCAAAGTTCAAGCGATATCAATGTATTATTATTTCTTTTCGTCTCGTTCTGCCATGGATGACGACACCACCGCCTTAGGTCATAAGACACCGCAATCGTGACCATTTATCTTTCAACTCAGAATAGGCATAATCAAATATATGATATTAACGAGAACATCGCATTCAATTTATGACTCTAAGGCGAATCTTTAAATGAATAAAACGCTGAACAAATGTGAGACGTATTCTGGCAATAATGGTTCCGTATCACATTTATTTCGGAATGCTTAAAATATATAAGTATACTAATATCATAAAACTGAAGAGTTTGTTTGTTTGAACGCGCTAATCACATAAACTACTGCTCCGATTTGAAAAATGATTTCAGTGTTTGATAGCCCATTTATCGAGGAAGGCTATAGGCTATAGAACATTAACAAAAAAAACGCGGGTGAGACCGCGGGCACAGCTAGTACAATAAACAAATCAAATAATCTCTCATGCTGGTCTGGGACTCAAAAAGCTACCTACTGGTGCTACTACTGTGTTCCTTGACCAGCATACCGTAAAAGCCGTCTAACGGTGTATTGAAAGTTGGGATTTTGATTATGTAGGCGACGAGCCAGCGACAAGCTTTTCATCTAACCCAACTAAATGTTAACTTTGGTTGAATTTGGATCTAACCGTTAAAAAAGTTTCTTCAAAAATCACAAGCGTTTTACAAATGGTGATTCCGATATTTTAATCGAAATTTAAATTCCTCGAGTAGGTAAAGTATAAGGGGCAGCAAGCCCCTTCAACCACTTTTGGCTAAAAATTAAACTGGGTTGGGTTAGATGGAAAATTGTAAAAAGTAGTAACAAGTGACTGGGCTAGCTCGTCGTCTACACATTTATTATTTAATAAAGTATTTAATCATTTGTATTAATATTTACTACACGAATTACTTAATTATATTTATCTAACATAGACGTCACGGAATATTTAATAAATAAATATTTCCATATAAACAAATAAATATTGTGACCTTTATTTTAGTAGTTACGTCTTTAGCGTACCCTTGATATACGCCTGCAGACCCCCAGGGGTCCGGGGAACAAGGTGATAAAACGTATGTTAACGCATTTATGTTTGATGATAAAAAAGGAGTTTCTGGATAAAACAAGGACGGTCAACCACTAAGTCGGCCACGAGACTGCATGTCAAGCTAAAAACATTAAACTTCATGGCGGCCACTGTTTGACCCCGTTACAGATATTTAACATGACATTGACATTTTTCATCATGGATTAGACTGTTTCGTATAGTCCTAATCAATATTACGTATTGACAGTTATGGTTAGATAAGTCTATCTAGTGAAACAATCAACAAAAAAGGTACCTTTTTTAATTAATATATTGTTTAACAACAATATATTTAATTTTATTTGCAATGTTTAGCTTTCATACGTTGGCATACCACTTTAATGAACCCCGATTTTAATCATTACAATTCACCTCATTGTCTCGTTTTCTTACATCGCTTCGTTTAGGTGTCGTGACCTCCGCTAACAAAATGTTTAGTTTTTATTGAGACAGTGCAAGATATCGTGTGATTCTATGGCTGTTAAAATACAATCTATCCAGTGCGACATTTACGGCGCAATACATTTAAAAGCTGTTCCTTTCTCTCTTAGCACATCAACTTTACAACAGAACAACAAAATACGGAAGTGACAGTGTATACAAAAGCGAACTGGTGAACGGGTACTATAAAAGGTTAAGTCTGAGTATTTTTTCTAGATTGTTTTATTTGTTTTTTGTATCTGTTTGATCGATCAATAAAGTCTTATTGCAATGTTGGCAGCTGGGATGTCACTTGAAGTGTTTATTTACGTGACTCTGAACATAAACACATGGCCGAAATGAACCCCGGTTATGAATGAGCTATAACAATAAGAAGACTAGTGTTTACTTCTACAAGTAAACACAAATCATCATCATCATTAGACTTAACATATACCTCCCCCCAATGAACGCCACTGGGCAACGATCACAAATCATAAAAAAAACAAATGCGCAATGAAAATTTCACCTGGCAGTTCTCATCCGGAGCGCGGCGCAGTTCTCCTTGCACTTGTAGGCGAGCACCTGCTTGATCCGGCTGACCTCGACGTCGGGGAAGTGCCGGCTGACGTAGGAGATGAGCGCGTGCACGCGGCGGCGGTCCAGCGGCGGCTTGGTGGGGCGCGACTCCTGGCCGGCGCGCGACCAGCGCTGCCCCGTCACCGAGCACGTGGCCAGCTCGATGGGCGAGAACAGCGCCGCCGCCAGCCCGCGCGTCACCTTGCGGTAGTCGCCCCACTTCACGCCGCGCAGCAGCTCCTCGCGGATCTCCACGCCTTCGCCCAGTTTTATCTGGTGAGACGAGGTTTGCAATCGATTACCACAAGATTAACAACCAAACACGTAGTACATTACATTTTACTTAGAAAGTTTACAAATCAGCACTCATAAATCAGAAGGTCAATTATAAGGTATATAAGGCTGCGTTAAGAAATTGTTACATTTGCCTGGCGCTTAGTGGGGCTTCGTAAATTAAATTATATTGGTTCTTAATAATAACATCTCTCGCTGCGCATCCTCGCACATCTCTAGTGAAAACGCAGCCTACTTCTAACTCTGGTTCGAAATGTGGATTCAGAGTACTGTTTTTGGTAGAAATCACTGGAAGGTTTTTATTTACTTTACTGTAGGATTTTTCCGTGAATTATGTGATAGTGTTGGTTTGTCTTATACAGAAAAGAAGCGTTTTAAAGTATGTATAACGCAAAACCGTACAAAGGTAAACCAGTATCCTGAGTTGGCACCTGGTGAAGCATGACATTGATATGACAACCATCAATTCGGCTACGAGATAGTGGAGGAAATGTAGCAATTAACCTTAAGGGTGGGGTCCCTTTGCGCAATCTACGTCTAGTACAGTATATTCCACTACAGAATAACATAACAGCAACGGAATCGTTGAGAAGTGAAAACTTAAGACTAATAATACATAAAAAAATATATAATTGTATGGCTAGATGTTAAAGTTCTGGTCCTTTACAAACTGAATGAGGCGGGAGTCCAGGATCATTAAAATATTTGATATCAATTTTACAATCAAACAAAAATAATTACACAATTTTGATGAAAATAAGTACATATAAAAAAGCCCTTTATTATAAGAAAATAAATTATACCCACAGAAGGATATCTGCAATAGTTGTACATAAACAACATTTATGGTCCATAGACCATATTTTGACGTTTCAACTTTTCTTATCTAGGTTAGTCACCATGTTATTGTCCATTACTGGTAAGCAATGGATATTAACATGGTGAGTAACATAGATAAGACAAGTTTAAATATGTGAACTATAAACACTAAATCAATATGAATGACACTTGTTTTCTTAAGAAAATTGATGCCAAGTTCATCATTACAATGTTCATGGATCATACATACTTTTAAAATCCTTACTAATAGCTTTTCTAATTAAGAAAATGGGTTTCTTCATTTGTTACTCTTTTACATCTTAACTGCTCAATAGGTCATCACGATATTTCAATTTCCGTTGTGGTCTGGAACTTGAGAAAAGTGGTCCATGTCTTGCATGTTATAAAATAGGAGACTAATGGTGTATTTATATTGGGTATTGGGTTTGTGTTTGTATACCAAAACGACGAGAGAAATTACTGCTTTTATAAAAAAAAATATGTGACTCACCTCAAGTTCTTTGGCTAAATGTAGTTAAATTAGTTAATTAATTCTGCGTATCTCTTCGGGGTTTGTAGACGTAATGAAATGTAAATATGATATTTCGGGTTAGAGGCACAAAAAATATTTATCGTTTTCTTGTGCAGTAAACATTATTAGACATTTTATCCCTTTGACTCTACCTACCCCTTCGGGGATTACGGGCTTGATGTTATGTTGTTGTTGTTATCCAGAAAAAAATATTGTTCCCAAGGCATAAATTAATCTAAAATAACGCGGGCGCAGCCGCTGGAAATGTTAGTAGATGAGGAGATATATTAATAAAATCTCAGTCACTGTACCACAAAATTAATTAATATACACTTTGCATAACAAGTTGTAATATTAATATATGATATAGAAGGGAAGTCCCGAGGCCTACTACCATAAAAATACATACTAACGTGAGAACGGAGGTAAATCTTTTCCCTCTACAATATTCGAAACTCAATGGAAATTCCATTGTTATTATCACGGATAACGATTCTTAATAAAAATTAAAATATTTAAGAGAAAGTTGGAGCAAGTCCTTTTCTATTTGAGAATAATTAATTAAAAACCCGTTATAAAAAAGGCTTTTTGAATCAAATTCACTGAAAGGCATGCACGACAAAGGGCATGCACATTTATATAGCAAAAATATCGATCTATGACTAAGCGAGCAATAACGAATTGTGTGTGTAAAACGACTAGCTAATTATTCTCATATAATAACGTCGCATAGAAATGAATTTTAGAAATTCGGGTACATTTGTATGGAGGAGTGATATAAATTTTGTATGATACGTTTTTACCTGACGAACACGGCAGTGAAATTAAGTTAGCAACAAACATTAATTCTGAAATAATACAAGCCACATAAATATTACAACGAGAAGCAGCTAAGAGATGATGATTAAATGTAAAAACAGGCAAATTGAGGTCCCCATTGTGTATAAAGTACAGTGTATTCGAACGATAAACCGTAATGTCGATGATAAGAAAAGACATGTTAGGGCTAAGATATGTGTTTTGTTTTGATACGCTGTTAATATAAGCTCTTGGCAACCGTGATAAAACAACGGTGTGTACCTATTTATCTGATTATGTAGCTAGATACCACATAATTAAGTTAACATTTATCTTTTCCCCAACTCATCATCTTTTTATAACACTTATTATCTAAAAAAGAACAATTATCAGAGTCCTATTCATTGTACTATATGGAGTTTTATGTAATTTAACGAAACATATAGCTGTTATCATTATTATCAACCATTGACGGTAGTTATCATATGATACCATCATTATTCACGGCCTAAAAGTGATTTGCTTAACCGCAATGCCAACTACGACGTTGGCAATTTGCGACATTGAAAAACAAACTAACTAAACAATAATAAGTTGTAACCTTGTAAGTCATAAGTTACACCTTACTAGCTGTTATAAACAAGGAAAGTCAATTTGTATTATGGAAAAACTACAGAATTTTCCGAAAACATATAGTACGTGTTTGATTTTTATCTTCATATCATAGATTCAATAAGGAGTTTCTGGGTAATTGTATATGACAGTCATAAGGTTGAGTTTTGATGATTTACTATGAAATCATATGAAATCTTATAAAAATACATAACATAACATAATATAAAATCACGACCATAATCCCCGAAAGAGTAAGCAGAGTAAAAGGGACAGCAGGCCTCTTTAACCACATTCAGTCAAAAACAAAACTGATTAGATGGAAAAGCCCGATATACCATTATAGTCCAAGAAAATAGGCCTTTAAATACGAATTTGAGGTAAATACTTGAATTTTTGATATAAGTTACTTTGAAAGATTTAAAAACGAACTGTGTAAGTTTTTTGTAAAATCACCCCCGAGAACTTTTGAAAAAAAAATAAAAAGTATTTGTTTTTGAAATTTTGGGAAAACGGTAAGTAGTAGAAAAAAAAGGTTCAAATAAAAGTTGTAGAGCATCAGATTTTATAAAGAAATGCCCTGTTTATGTTTTCGCTAACATTAAAATTATCCAAGATAGGGCGGTTAGAAGCTTGGGGATGATAGTCCGGTCCGTTTTCCATTTTGATTTGAAAAGATAGGACCAACGGGATAATTTGGGTGTGTAGTAGATATTTAACAATCCAGAAATTCAGGTCTCTGACACATCAGGTTAGCTAAAAAAAAAGCGCGGAAGATCGAAAAAGGCAAATAACTCATGAGTAGTGCAAAATATTGAAAAATGCTAAAGCTAAAAGTTATAGATAATTGTATTTCCTACAAAAATGATCTATGCATATTTTTTCATAAGTGCGATACTTTTCGCAAAAAACACGCCTAAGTGTAAAATTATTTAAAAATGATTTTTTATCTTTCAAGTTTTTCTCAATAAATAATAATGCGTATAGCTACATTATTAAGTCTATTTTTCAATTATAAGCAGCACTTTATAAAATATTTTTTCCTTACTAAGATGCAATTTTTTTTTCTCATCTAGACGGGTTTTTAATGCAGAATTAAATCCTTTGGCTTATGCGATTTCCCTCTACTTAGTACCTGTAATTTATTAACTTTCATTGAATAAAGAGAAATGATCAGTAGTGACTGCCTGACCAAGTCAGGATTTCTTGCCAAAACCGAAACCGAAACCGAACATTAGGCAGCTCTCTTAGTTTTGGCTTAGGTCGACATAGCATGTTGAAATGAAGTGTATCTTTACTTTTATGTCTCCTGACCCGGTGTCTATCTGTAATAGTGAGATTAGAAAAAAATATTGGTTTCGTTTTTTTCTTTTGTTCAAATAAATTTGAATGACAAATACAGCGCGTTAAAGTTACCTGTGACGTCACTTGTTCCGTAAATGCGCTACGCTCTAGATTTTTGAAGCGCTGTATCTTTGTAATTTTCCAAGTATTCGACAAAGCAAAAAATACGTATTCAATATTTTGATAATTTTACTTACGAAACAAAACAAATATTTGAGTCAAGTAAACAGGAGGAATCATCAAAAGCAAAGAAAGCCAAAAAACCCTTCACAGTTTAACATTTTATCAAGAACAAAAGCCTAGAAATCCAACTCACTGAACAAGATCTTAAGCTAGACAAACTCATCGATCAAGCGGATATACCAATATACCAATACTGAGGAACCTCTTAATAACAGTAATTAATAAAATTATAATAGAGTAATGCCAGCTTATACAGTTGCTTCTTGAAACATCAATAGCCTGGTCGTTTATGTTATTATGTTGAAATTTTACTCCCATAGCATACATTGATGTACTGCTTGTCTCTGAAGCACAACTAATATTCAATCAAATAAGTGCTTTATTGAAGCCTATGTAAATAAAGATAAGTTCAACAGCATTACAATCAAGGACTATCACATTTACTCAATCTTCCATCCAGACGGGACTGCTCATGCAGAAACTGCTGTGATTGGGAAAAGAAATATAAACCATAAAATACTACCAAAATATAAAACAGTACAGATGTACTGTTTTATATTTTGGTAAAACAGTACAGACGAGACTCCCATGCAAAGAATGTTGCATTTAAGTCTGAATTCTTTGCATGGGAGTCACGTCTGACTATTCCAAGAGGACGAGAGCTGAAGAAAAGCCTTGACAAGAACAACGTCTACGTATTCAGCACAGGTCACACAAAATATTCGACAAGCTCTATAGTGCATTCCGTAGTGACCGTTTTTTATTTTCTTATTTTTTTTCCCCGGGTGTAATCCGTCATGGATCTCCCACGGCTCGGGGGAACTGCGGAAGTATGTCAGACTCCTACTGACTAAAACACCCGGGGTGTTCCGCCGCATCGCTTCTGGAGAGGAGCCCTGGGAACGCTATGCCTACCAACGAACCCCTCCCACCTGCGGTCGCTCTTGCGAGGACGACTTTAACATTGCTCCATCGAGCTATACTTCGACTAGACGCCCCGGAACACAAGGGGCGTCTACGTCTGGCTAGGATGCCGGTGATGGACCCCTCGATTCATCACTAGCTAGCGCAGGCTAAGGCGGCATGCGTGCCGTGAAATGCGCACGACGCCGACCGGGCCTATTGCGGCGCATGGGCTGGGAGTTCGGGTCTCGCTCCCGCTCCCTTTGTCGCAAAATGTCACCATCGCGCTCCACGCCTACCCACTGCCCACCATAGCTCATGTGATTGTCAGCAGTGTGAGGTCTCCACCTATAACCGCAGGCAGGTGACTGCGCGGGATTGACCATGCTGAACACAGCTCCCGGGTGTGCTGGGCTGAGCCTATAGCTCCAGTATGACAGTGATGGCAAACTGCCGTCGGTTCGCGTCCTGCCACCTGGCACAAATATACCAAAACAGCCATGGCCAGTTAGTGTCTGTGCCAGGTTGAATGTCATTTCGCCATGTTTGCAGCTGACCCAGTCTCGGAGGACTTATTACATCAACTAGTTCCCGGCTAGGTCCCGGGTTATCAAGTCTTTCCGACCATATGACGAGCAATGCTTCTCGCGCTTCATCCCGCCATGCTTGGACCTCGCGGGGGTAAGGACGAGGATTCTAACCTGATTCGATGGCTGGGTCTGGGTGTTAATATCCAATATTTAAGTATATTTTAGTATTACCACTGTTGTTTTTGACATCTGTATCAGAAGTGCTTAAGCTACTTACCTCGGAGTCAGATCAATGTATGTGATGTCGTGGGATATTTATTTATCAAACATATTGGCCCACAGATCCCAAGAAACTACCAGAGGTCCTAGACTTTCTGGTTTTTAATGGATTCTCAGAGCGATATTCAAATATTGAAAGCTGTTATGATAGCAGTTCAGATCATACACAAATCATTACCACTTTAAGTTCTACAATACAATAATAGAAAAACCCATTCAGTAAAAATACAGACTGACACGGTACGCCTTTAGAAAACACATAGATTTAAATATAGTTATAAAAGTTCTACTTAAGACAAGTAATGACATCGACGAGGCATATATTATGGTTTCCGGACATAGCGGTCCATAATTGACGCTCTATCCCGTTTGAAGTCGCCCATTCCAGAATCTTGGGATAGGGGGATGGAATCTTTGCTATATCATTTGATATAATGCATTCAATTCTACCACTCAACTATAATGGAGGCACTGCTTTACTATTGGGTACCGACATATCTGCGGGTTTTGCATGGAAGTAGAATAAGCACGCGGTCGAGGTGCGAGCACTGCGTAAAATCTGCGGTGTATCGCTCACAAACTGCGTTCGGAACAATGATGAAAGAAAAAGAGTTGGTCTGAAAGACAACGTCGGAATTAAGGTAAGAAGAAGCATGCTCTGGTGATCCGGACATGTGGGAAAAGTAGATGACGAAAAAATATTGAGCGAAAGTGGAAGAATGAAGGATCCGCAGAAGGTCCAGGCTTACCTACCATGACCAGATTGGTCGTGCGGTAACAGAAAGGTGAAGGTGAAAATGTTAAAGTAGCAAGTGAGGTGTGTAAGGATCGTGCCATACGACGTTTGGTTCTTTCCTACCCCACTAGGGAAGTGGCGTGAAGTTTAGTTTAGTTAAGTTCAAAACCATAGAGCTTTATGAAGGGATTATTAATGTTAAAGAAGCGAGTGAGGTGTGTAAGGACCGTGCCATATGGCGTTCGGTTCGCTCTACCTACCCCGCTAGGGCATTTTCCTAGCGGGGTAGGCAGAGCGAACTTACTTCACGCCATTGCATGAAGTAAGGTATTGACGCGACTACTATAAAGCAAGCTGTGCTCAGGGTTTCTTGGTGTAAAACAAAGGGGGGTTATTAGAGGGGCATTTCCCTAGCGGGGTAGGCAGAGCGAATTTACTTCACGCCATTGCATGAAGTAAGGTATTAACACGACTACTATGGAACAAGCTGTGCTCAGTGTTTCTTTGTGTAAAACAAAGGGGGGTTATTATATCTCCACAAAATATCCACATTATACGCCACACAATACGCCATAAGCATGCTAAATAGCTAGTCTACAGAGTTAATTACTGTCGGAAAAGAGATATTCTTGAGTATAATCCACATCCAATTGAAGTCATCGAGGTCACATATTAAAGCCTGGATATCATTAGGGACTAGGGGACTTGTGAAACTTGGTGCCACTGCATCATCAGATGTCTTGATAAAAGCTTTGACCAAACATTAGAAATAATACTGATGGGACTAAACTAGACTAGAGCTCAATGGTAAGAACACGCACCTCTTAACCGAGGAGTGCGGGTTCAAACCCGGGCATGTACCTCTGTATTTTTCAAATCTATGTACGTATTTATTACCACTAGCTCGATGGTAAGTGGTAGCGCTTCAAAAATCTGGAGTGTCTGGAGTGAGCGCGTCACGGGGACCTTTAACGCGCTGTATTTGTCATTTTTATTTTTCTGAACAAAAGAAAAAAACGTAACCAATATTTTTTTCTAATCTCACTTTTACAGATAGACATTGATTTTCCTATGTTATATGTTTTAGCTGACCATGTTCATCTTGCACCATGACAGATGTTACCTGCAGATGTACTGTTTTATATTTTGGTAGTACTTTATGGTTTATATTTCTTTTCCCAATCACAGCAGTTCCTGCATGAGCAGTCCCGTCTGGATGGAAGATTGAGTAAATGTGATAGTCCTTGATTGTAATGCTGTTGAACTTATCTTTATTTACATAGGCTTCAATAAAGCACTTATTTGATTGAATATTAGTTGTGCTTCAGAGACAAGCAGTACATTAATGTATGCTATGGGAGTAGAATTTCAACATAATAACATAAACGACCAGGCTATTGATGTTTCAAGAAGCAACTGTATAAGCTGGCATTACTCTATTATAATTTTATTAATTACTGTTATTAAGAGGTTCCTCAGTATTGGTATATTGGTATATCCGCTTGGTCGATGAGTTTGTCTAGCTTAAGAACTTGTTCAGTGAGTTGGATTTCTAGGCTTTTGTTCTTGATAAAATGTTAAACTGTGAAGGGTTTTTTGGTTTTCTTTGCTTTTGGTGATTCCTCCTGTTTACTTGACTCAAATATTTGTTTTGTTTCGTAAGTAAAATTATCAAAATATTGAATACGTATTTTTTGCTTTATCGAATACTTGGAAAATTACAAAGATACAGCGCTGCAAAAATCTAGAGCGCAGCGCATTTACGGAACAAGTGACGTCACAGGTAACTTTAACGCGCTGTATTTGTCATTCAAATTTATTTGAACAAAAGAAAAAAAACGAAACCAATATTTTTTTCTAATCTCACTATTACAGATAGACACCGGGTCAGGTGACATAAAAGTAAAGATACACTTCATTTCAACATGCTATGTCGACCTAAGCCAAAACTAAGAGAGCTGCCTAATGTTCGGTTTCGGTTTCGGTTTTGGCAAGAAATCCTGACTCGGTCAGGCAGTCACTACTGATCATTTCTCTTTATTCAATGAAAGTTAATAAATTACAGGTACTAAGTAGAGGGAAATCGCATAAGCCAAAGGATTTAATTCTGCATTAAAAACCCGTCTAGATGAGAAAAAAAAATTGCATCTTAGTAAGGAAAAAATATTTTATAAAGTGCTGCTTATAATTGAAAAATAGACTTAATAATGTAGCTATACGCATTATTATTTATTGAGAAAAACTTGAAAGATAAAAAATCATTTTTAAATAATTTTACACTTAGGCGTGTTTTTTGCGAAAAGTATCGCACTTATGAAAAAATATGCATAGACCATTTTTGTAGGAAATTAAATTATCTATAACTTTTAGCTTTAGCATTTTTCAATATTTTGCACTACTCATGAGTTATTTGCCTTTTTCGATCTTCCGCGCTTTTTTTTTAGCTAACCTGATGTGTCAGAGACCTGAATTTCTGGATTGTTAAATATCTAGTACACACACAAATTTTCCCGTTGGTCCTATCCTTTCAAATCAAAATGGAAAACGGACCGGACTATCATCCCCAAGCTTCTAACCGCCCTATCTTGGATAATTTTAATGTTAGCGAAAACATAAACAGGGCATTTCTTTATAAAATCTGATGATCTACAACTTTTATTTGAACCTTTTTTTTCTACTACTTACCGTTTTCCCAAAATTTCAAAAACAAATACTTTTTATTTTTTTTTCAAAAGTTCTCGGGGGTGATTTTACAAAAAACTTACACAGTTCGTTTTTAAATCTTTCAAAGTAACTTATATCAAAAATTCAAGTATTTACCTCAAATTCGTATTTAAAGGCCTATTTTCTTGGACTATTAGACGCCTTTTACGACATGCTAGACAAGAAACACAGTTGGCACATTTTTTTTTAGTCCCAGACCAACACGGGACAATGGGCTGGGTTAGATGGAAAATTGTGAAAAAGTAGTGACAAGTGGCTAGCTTGTCGCCTACACAATCACATACCCAAAACCCGACATACCATTAGTCGCCTTTTACGATATACTAGGCAAGAAACACACTTGGCACATTCTTTTTAAGTCCCAGACCAACACGGGACAATGGGCAAGGTTAGATGGAAAATTGTGAAAAAGTAGTGACAAGTGGCTAGCTCGTCGCCTACACAATCACATACCCAAAGCCCCATATACCATTAGTCGCCTTTTACGACATGCTAGGCAAGAAACACAGTTGGCAAATTCTTTTATAGTCCCAGACCAACACGGGACTATAAATATACTTATAAAAAGACATTTATTTAAAATCATCATGTGTGCAGCCGTAGAGGATTTTCCTATTTTTATAGGCCTAGAAGCAATAGTAAAAAATAGTATACTATAGAAAAATTCCGATAGCACTTTTTTTCATTAAAAGCCACAACTAAATAAATAAAATAATATTTCTCTCGAGAAATAACTTCATAACGAGAATAATGTATTACGCGCGTGGTGTGTAAAATGTATTTGAACCGAAGCAGCTGCAAATGCATTGTCTAAATAACGGTTTAATTGACATCTAATAAGTTCTGTTAGGTGGTTGTTACTAAGACTTTCACCGCGCAATTAAGACACTTTGGTCACATGTGGAATACTGACCACGTTAGAAATTAGAAATAAGACTTGCGCTAATATAATTACGCTTTTAGGGTATCTATTGATGGCTTTAACATCAGATTTTACCTTATTTCTTAGTGCTTTGTTTTTGTCTATATTAGAGATTAAGCTTTTGCTTTAGAGCTTGGTAACAGTAATCTTAATAATGACCTCTAGGTACTTTAGTATCATGACGATGACACTATGATCCAATTTGTTCGGTACCCTTGAAGAGCGGAAAGAGAAATTTCACTTGCATCGAAAACACTCCCCGCATGCGAGGTTAATTCAAATTGTTTAACTATACTAAAGTAATTAGCCTGGGTTCGTAAAAGCTGTAGTAAACAAAGGCTAACTATATTTAGAAAGTAATATCTGGAACACCGACAGAATTGAAAATTATGAAATATATTTGACCGGGTCGATATAGGGCGTTATGTTTATTAACTCGATTTGTTCTTATTAGGCGGCCCCAAGACACTAATAACCCTATATTATAAATTACACCATAAATCAGGGATAATCCCATGAAATGGGGGAAAGGAGGCCTTAGCACATTATATATTTTTTAGAAGAATGGAAGGACTTCTTCATTAATAAGCTATCTTTTTGTGATTCATGGTTCGGCATTCATTTATCTTTGGCGGTAGCGCGTGTGATAATCGCTTATATCTATGTTATTATGACAACGCTATACTGGTGTACAATGGTACGTTATATAATCAATATGAGTATATTTATTATAAATTAAAGCAAATATTAGAAAGAGTGCTTGAAGTTTATTTGTCCTTCTTCCACATCAAAACTGACTGCCAAATCAAAATTCACTAGATGTAGCTGACGAGGCCAAAAGTAGCATAATATCCATATTTTAGCTAAATATTTAAAAACATCTAGGTAAAGGCGAAAATATAAAATTCATACAACAAAAATTTTATTGAAATGCATACATATTTGAATAGAGCACATTTCCAAATTGTCTAGTTCTACACAATAAACAAGTATGGTTGTACAAATTATCACATACTCCGGCGGTTCGAATATATGCAAAAAAGGAAGATGAGAGGTTACATGACGGATGTACAATGCGAAGGTGGAAGGAGGTAGGTTTTGCGGAAGGCCCGGACTCACCTACCACGACCAAATTGGTCGTGTTAACAGAAGATGATATCAGGAGTCAAATAGTCGCAGAGTATAAAAATAGAACACTAACAGTGAAAACAGAACCAAATTTGATGACAATACGAACAAGATATGACAGCTTTAAATAAATATGTCCATCTCTAACGAAAACATATTTTTATATGGATGTTTTATGGCGCTGTGTAGGTCGACGTCTCAGAACGCATCGGATCCTTTCGTATAGCCAAACGTTGAACCTTATAAAGGTTCTACTTGGTCAATGAACAAGCTACAAAAACAAATCTGGAAGATGTTTTGCTTTTTTAATGTACTATAGCATATTCCCTATTATGAATGCCAAGCCAAGGAAGTGTAATGCAAATAAGTGATATGCAAGAACCGTGTCATATAGCGCTCGGTTCTTCCTGCCTACCCGCTATCCGGGTAATGACGTGAAATTAGTTTGTTAATAAGTATGGTTCTATTTTATGACTGAAATTGTATGGCATGCTGATTTTTAACTAGAGTTGGTATGGACCCGTACCAAAATGCAGTTCTGCAACCCCGTGTCTTAGAAGGGTTTGACGCATTCCGTCCCATTCGCATTACGTCACGAATTCAAAAATGGTCCCACTCGCATTTCGTCCTATTCGCATTCGGTCCCATTCGCATCTCGTCCTATTCGCATTTGGTCCCATTCGCATTTCGTCCTATTCGCATTTGGTCCCATTCGTATTCCGTCCCATTCGCAAAATGGTCACACCCAGATAAAAAAGATGTTTTTAACATTTTCAATCTTAAAGTTGAACTATTGTTTCAAAAATGGTAGGTTTGGAATAAAAACGTATAGCTTTAAATAATTATGTGTATTTTTTCAAAACCAAAATTAAAAAATGTGTATTATTTAAAAATCAACATTTAATAATCAAAAACCTCCTGTTCATCTATACTTATAATAAATCTGTAGCTGAACAGGAGGTTTTTGAATATCATAATATACATGTTGATTTTTAAATAATACATATTTTGTAATGTTGATTTCGTTATAATTTTGGTTTTGAAACAATACACATAATTACTTAAAGCTATACGTTTTTATTTAATTTTCAAGCCTACCATTTTTGAAACAATAGTTTAACTTTAAGATTAAAAATGTTAAAAGCATTTTTTTTATCTGGGTGTGACCATTTTGCGAATGGGACGGAATACGAATGGGACCAAATGCGAATAGGACGAAATGCGAATAGGACCAAATGCGAATAGGACGAGATGCGAATGGGACCGAATGCGAATGGGACCGAATGCGAATAGGACGAAATGCGAGTGGGACCATTTTTGAATTCGTGACGTAATGCGAATGGGACGGAATGCGTCAAACCCTCTTAGAAGTGACATCACAACGGCAACGAGTGAGTCGGTTACAAGCTTTATAAAAATACCTCGGACACAAAGACATTTTATCAAAATCGTGGGTGTCATGATACTTGTGATCCTTGTTTGTAGTGAAACACCGTGTTCAGAGATCAGTTCTTCACTCATCACTACATGCATTGGCATTTGGGTACAATAAACAAATTCTCCAGACTGACACACCAATTCCCTAGTTCCAAACTAAGCATTTGTATAAGCTTGTGCTAGGGATAATAGGCGAACGAATAGACATACTTAAATATGTTTATAAACATCCATGATTTGAGTGCAAATATCCATGTTCATCACACGAAAAATTTGCCCTAGCGCGACCCTTGGTTTCGTGGCCAGGGTCTCTGACCACTCGATCAACGACCTGTCAAGCAAAGGCGGACTAAGCCTGTTTTAGGCCTGGGGCAGCAAAGAGCTGTACGAGTCCCTAGCAGTGATACGACCAGTGTTGTTTGCCCGAAATTGGGAGGGGGTGTCCACTGTTTGATATAGGATGATTACAGGAACTTGGGAGATAATATGAGGCCCCCCAGGACCAGACTGGGACGCCCCTTCCGCCCCCCGGTTAGTTTGCCACTGCTGTCAAGTATTAGTGAATCTTCACTGAATCTACGATCATGGTTAAAGCCTGGCTGTAGGGTCCCCAAAGCGTTACCAACATATGGCCACGCCTTCCCGTAGGGCCAGGCATGGGGCTGCAAGCCCCTTTAATTAGATTTGGCCAAAATATAAACTGGGTGGATTACATGGAAAATGGGGAAAAGGTATTTCTTGTCGCTTACACAATCATATAGCCGATACACCGTTAGTCGCCTTTTATGCTAAGCATGAGCATGGAACACTTAAAAATAATGCGTTTTTTTAAGTCCCAGACCAACATGAGACGGAAGACATCACAGGAAGAAGAGACTAAAACTATAACTTGTAATGTGGAATGTAACTCACCAGCCTTGGAGCAGCGGCGCCTCGCTCGTTCTCTCTCTTGAGCACGAAGGGCAGCGCGCGCCGATGCTGCTCCAGCCACACGGCGTCCGGCACGGGGCGATTGCGCCGCCCGTCCCACCGGCCCACTACCCACAACACACAACGTTACACCAACATTACAATCAACGGTGGAACAAAACAAAACCAGACATGCAACCTGCCAGAAAGTCTAACGATATCGCTGACGCGTATCGTGCCATCGTATAGGTTCTTCGCCGCAACCGCGTTCGCTTTGGCGATGACGCGTTGCTGTTAGGGACGTTGCCGGATCAAGCCACTGTGGGTCTCTTAACACATGCTTATCAAAAGGCCCTTTGATGAATTGCCTTGACTTTTTACAGAGGTGGACCTCTTATACATAGTTGATGCGGGGCCTCCCAAAGCGGCTTTGGCATTTGCTACTGCTTCTATATGTGGCTACGGTGATCGCATCGGGAAATCGATACTTAAGGATCCCATCTGACCCGAGAGATCGAAAACATTATCGGATGTGTACGCATTCACGTAAACGTTCTGCTACGTTGTATTGTATGGGACTATATGGAACGGAAAACCATGACTACGCGCGATTGCCTCGCGTCAATCCAGCGGTTTACCGACTCATATCGTAGTTCCATATAACGCAATGTAATATAAGGTACACGTGCACACGTATATGATGTGTTTCGGCTTATGACGGGCTCGAAATAACAGAAACAACTGTTCCATAGAAATTTATGAGACAGCTATTTTCTTGCGATCTAAAGTCGTCAAAATTACTCATGTTCTTTGGCATTTTCGTCGTTAATGCGATGAATGTTTCTTCTTTCTGAAAAGTTGCATATTTCGAATAACCAAAAAAATAAAACATATCTCGGTGTCAAATATAAAATAAAATAAACAAATAGTAACATAAATGTGCAAACTTGCGTCAACAAAGCAATGAAGCAGTATGTACGAGAGCTCAGTAACGTCAGTCCATTGACACGTCACTTAATGACTCGATCAAAAACATTCGCGGTTTTTCGAAGAAATCGACAATTAATTTGCAAAATGTTCATATAACATGATGTAATAAAGAATGCTCTTAATGTTCATTTTGGACAATTAAAACGTATTTTCTTATCCTTGTTTTAACGAGGTACATGTAAATATTACTCACAGGGACCGTAAACTTGGCTGATAGTGGTATCAATCAGTGACAATAATATTAAATACAATCGCATTAAAAAAAATGGACGCTAATCTGATAACTTGTGGTTGTAATGTCTTAGGTACTGTTTGTGCTCTCTAACTACTGTTTGCCTAAAATGCTGCGTGGAAAATTTAAACAAACACTACTATAAAAAACAAACATAAACAAATAAACAGTTTAAACTAAAAATCGAAGTTTTTCGTAATACTTTATTTTTTATATTTAGTAAAAAATTACACTGATTTATGTACATACATTGAAATTTGCAAACTTCTGCGCAAATCAACATTGCACAAAATAAATTAACTGTTACAATCAAATTGTATTTTATAAACACTTGGATTTTTAAGCTAAAGCAGCCAGATAGGTAATAAATTAGATGCTATTCTGAAATAATTCATTATGTATGTTGTACTAAAATTAACATCTGTTTGTAAAAATATACGTAGTAAAGTATTCTAAAGACTTAATTATATATTTAGATCAGTAACAGAATCGCAACAACTAGGATGTATATTAGGTACATAGCAACATTTAAGCTTAGAAAATTAAAATATGTGGTCAAATAACATTAAAACGTAGATGATATTTATAACGGCAAAATATGTTAAGATAATCCACCGTCCATTCGTTTATAAACTGGACAGCATGCTGCATAAGTATAACTAACCATGATACCAAATGTGTGACGTCGCATTTTATTAGTTACATTCTCGTAAACATTACTATCATAGTGATAAAATTTCTAATTTCATAAATTCCTTAATTTAATTCAGAAAGTGTCAAGATATTTGTCTATACAGTTTTAGTACATTTGTTTTTTTTAAATATTAAGATAATGAAAGCTGCACCTTAACTTATCAATGGGACTAAATTAGTTGAAGGAAAGTCCAAAGTGCTGTTCCAAATTACAATTACTAATACGTTTAAGCGATTATTTTAAGAGTAATTATTATTGCAATCAACTTCCAACCATAATTTTAAGACTAACACAGATCAAAATAAATGCGTAGTTTCATTTTAGAGATCACGGATACACACTTGAGATCACACATTATTCAGACAGTTTTACAATTAATTTTCAAATGATAAACTAATATTGTAATTCACAACCCTAATCATACTTTCAATAACGTGTCCTCTCTAAGTAAGTAGTTTTCATTTGAAATGACTAGATGCGCTATTTCCTTATGGCATTCGAATTTGTATATCGTATAAAAAAGAATATCAATGAACAAACTGATCAACGTTAAAATTAATGTATAAAGCATACAGTATAAAAGTACGAAACAAACCCCACCTACAAATCGTACTTGGAAACTATACATAATAATAGCGACTCTGGGTCCCCATACACAGCATGGCAAGTAAACTCGTCTCACAAACTCGCTGGTGAATCCACGTTAAATAACTAATATTATGTATCATTAATTAATCATTATTAAATATACGAATTTGAAGACATTTAATATTCAATCATTACATCTGAGTTTTGTACAAACTATTTACCGGGAGCCGTCCAATCACTCAACAATATAACATTGTGTAAAGATAAAACTATTGTGTATAAAAATATCACTATTGTTGTTTCGTCACGAATTTATATATCTTTGATAGTTACATAAGTTCGCGCATTCGACAAATAAAACGGTCTCGTTCGCGCTCTCCGCCGCGCTTGCGGTACAAAAAAATTACACTCTACTATGAAAATACAGTTTATTTACGTCTAAGAGCGCGGCGGACAGCGCCCAACGATTGTGGATAACGTGTATAATGTATGTGTGTATAGTTCTATGTATGTAACCAGTAAATAACCTATGTTATGTAAAATCAGCACCGGTCGCAACAAATGCTTAACAACAATCAGTCTATTGTCAAAAAGGAAGGTAGCTTGTCTTCCCTTTAACGAGGTTCGATTAGTCATACAACGAAAACCCTTATACAGGGCATGACTAAGCATTGTGATTCTCATTATTGTGACTAAAACATGGATTTTCCGTACCATGTTATTGTCTTAAAGTATTGTTTCCCTTATTAACCCAAGGATAGGAATCCTTTGTCCGTATGACTGTAGTTAGGAACATTTATTTACTATGAACATTTTAAGTTGTATGTATATTTGCTATGTAACGATTAACAATAAAAGCCTCTTGTTATGTCTCCTGTGGTGAACTATCATAACTATTTACAGTATACCTACCCTATATTGGTAAAGACAAATAGGACCTCGTTAAAGCGATATATAAATATCTGGCACTCGGTATATTTATCGAAAGGCACGCAATAAGCGGAGAGGTGTGACGGCAGATAGGCCCCCGGCGACACTCCGATCACAGACTAGATAATATATTTATTGACAGTCTTCGTTACAACGTCATAAGCCACATCTTCAACGGCGACCCTGCGGGAGACGCAGCGGCTCGCCCTCGGCGCCCGGGAGCGGACCGAAACATCGAGCGGGACTCTAAGGCTACATCCGGATCCGACAATCCGGCGGACCAACTGAAAATATCGCGATCGCCGACTTGCGTCGTTGCATCTCCCGACGGGCGTCGAGTAGGGTTGCCAACCGTCAGAGGATATAGTAGAAAAATACTTTACTCATCTTCGACTCGACCGTTCGAGCCGGCAGCACGTATGTAACCGATAAAGCTTTACTCTACTATACAAACATAAATATGCAGAAACATGCGTCCATGCCCATCTCTATGGACGTGAGATTGCGTACTCAAAGTAGACAATTAGCGTGATCGACGATAGCGATACGGCGGTGGGCAACCCTTTGCGCCGTCGCGTGTAAGAGAGCGCGCGGGCGGGTGTCGCGGCGTCGCGGGTCGCGGGTCGCGGGTCGCGGTCGCGGTCGCGGGTCGCTACTGTTGGAAGCGCTGAGCGGGCCGCAGCGCGGGTAGCGGCGGCGGCGGCGGCTTGCGCGAGCGCGCGGGATGCTGCGCCAGCGTGTGCCGGCGCAGGTACAGCGGCGTCTTGAAACTGCGGCCGCAGGTGGCGCACGCCACGGGCTGCGCCTCGTGGATGAGGCGCACGTGCTGGCGCAGGTTGGACGCGTTGCTGTACCGCCGCCCGCACACCCCGCACTGCACCCCGCACGTCGCGCCCGCGCCGCCCGACGGTCCGCCCGCTGCCAACAACACCACGTTCGCACTGCGCCCGCACGGCCGCCCGCCGCCCGGGAGCCCCGCCCCCGCTCGACCGGGTTCAAATGCTATCCGTGCACGATCCGCGCTTTTCGCTCTCTATGTGCTTCTCTAATCCAATGGGACTGCCTTTCGAGGGGATCTCTGCTTATATTGTGGGTTGGGTCATACGTCAGCGGTGCGGATGGATTTTCGCATTTAAATTGACTCCGACACCATTTCTCTAGGACTCTGTCTCAAAAGATGGCCCATATAGCATTTGAAACGGGTCTTTTCACCGAGCGATTCCCGGAGGCCGGAGCCGGTCTCCGTGCCTGCGCGGGCGGGTGCCGCGAGCGGAGCGGGCGGCCGGAGGCGCGTCGCCCGACACCCGCGCGCCTAGCCACCGTGTTATGTACAATACAACACCGCGCGCGCTCTCTTCTACGACCGAATGTCATGTCTCTAGTAAGGTTCGCCGGGGGCGCGGCTGTCCGAGTCGACGTGTGCGTGTGATAATGACGTGAAATGTGGAAAAATAAGTAATATTCACCTTCGGCGTTGTCCTCCCGGAGCTCCGTGTTAACGCCGCTCATGAGATCCACGTTGCCTGCGTCAGAAACAGATTATATAGGTCACGCGTCTTTATGACTAAACACCGATGTACAAACGGACGACGGATACAGACCTTGCAGAGCTGCAAAGGGATTGGCTAGTGCGTTAGTGTTCTCGTAGTACAGCGGCGGATAACTGGAACGCTCCTCGTCGCTGGCCTCGTGTTCCATAACTTCCATTTTTGGTTCCAAAAGATCCGATGCATTAAACTCGTGACACTTGTCCGCCCTGTCCCCGTCGCCGGGGTCCATAAGAATATCGCTCTCCTCATTTTTCACTTCGGGCGCTTCGAGATCAGTTTTCACCCTTAACGAAGGGTAGTTGCACGTTTCGCTATAGTCATCATTATTAGGCCTCATTTGACTAGAAGTTTGAAATGGAGCTTCTTCGTTGAGATTATTTCTGGCAACATCGGGAGAATTTGCTGAGGAGCGACGGTTCGCGCTCTTATCTTGTTCCTCGACAGAGGTCGACTCGACGTTTTGGCTTGCGGCTTTGGAGGAGGAGGTAGAATGTGACGGCTTGGCGCTGAGCAAATTACGCAGTTGGGAAGGAGGAGATTTACGGTTTACTTTCTGCAAGAGAATATAATACGATAACGGTAATAGTACAGTAGAAGTGTGAGCTTCTCAGCATAAAAACGTATGGAGTAAAATGTAGGTTTACAATTTATCGGAAAACTCATTAATAGTTGACATTACTACGTTGTATTGTACACGCAGTGGGTAGCTGACAGACAAGACGGTAACGATAGCAAGTAAAACAAACAAGAGCTTGTATGGGTTTATCACACTCGCACTTGTCGCCGCTCTGCTACTTCTACTTAACTAAGTCTTCTCGAATATCTAATTCAGATTAGGGGCAGCCTAGCAACAGCAATTGTAAATATAATGCCTTGTGGTGGAAAATAACTTTTTGGTATTAAAGTCGCTTAAGGCTATGGTCATCAGTTCAGCCTGGTGCAGCTGTTTTGGCTGCCATCAGAAATTAAATTTACCTAATTATTTCCCCCTAAGAACATTTTTGAATAAAGACTTGACGCAGAAGCGTATATTATGGCAGGCAATATTATGTTGTGTAGTGAACAGTCTGCTTTTTAACGAGGGCTTTATTATGCACCGTTTCGCCATTCAGGGGAACGGCGTGGCGTGTGGGGAACCAACTCCCGGAAAGAAATCCTCTCGTATAATTAGGACTCCTCTCCGGCCAAGATGGTGTGGTCGGTGTGTACCCACTAAAACCCCCGGCGCTTCTGCAACGCTTAAGGTAGTGACGCTGGGGGGACAAGGTCCCCTAATCAAGCTAATCTTCCTCGCTAAAGAGTGACCAAACACGTTGAGGCACAACTACTAACTTTGTCGTTGTGTTGCGAGCAGTCGGTGAGGCCGCGTATCTGCAGCGCGTCGGCGGTGCGCAGGAAGGCGCTGAGCTGCGCCTGCGCGATGTTCACCTGCCCCACGTACATGAACTGCAGCAGCGCGCGCACGTGCGACACCTCGCAGTCGCGCATGAATATTATGGGATGAGGACATGGATTGTTCTGAAAATATCACCTATGTTATACAAGAGGACCTTATGAAGGATGCCGAGGGAAACGCAGCAGAAGCAAAAGGCCATTATAAATATGTATATGTGGAGTGTATAATTTGTATTACATATGAGGGGTACAGACACAAAGGTTTCAAAGGAACTCCATAAGACATGGTAACCTATGTTCTCTATCTCCTGATAGGTTAGAGCTTTATAAGTGATCTGGCCATACGAAACAAAATATTGGATACTATAATATATATACATATGATAAAAAATATGTCATAATAATTTGTAGAAATTAAATCATCCATGATTCACCCAAAAAATATACTGGACATAAAATATTTCACAAAAGGTCATGACATGTGTGTGATGCCTGATTTTTTGTGATTTAGAATTCAATCTGACTTCAAGTGAAATTCGACTCTTAGGTATGTTAGTATATTAAATATCAAATTAAGAATATCCAATGAAACATCTACTAAACTATCTATTAAACTTAAATTGTTAACCAAAATCAATAAATTACTGTTTTTTGTTTTATGGCAATCATACAAAGCAAAATACAATCCTACTAATATTATAAATGCGAAAGTTTGTAAAAGAGTAACAAACATCCATCCATACATACATGGATGGATGTTTGTTACTCTTTCACAAAAAAACTACTGAATGGATTTTAATTAAACTCTAGAATAATATAACTCATACACCCAAATAACAAATAAAAAAATAGACTATGTTTCATTGATGTACCACGCGAGCGAAGCCGCGGTCAGAAGCTAGTATAATATAATATAATAGATATAAATATTAGAAACAGTAATGCAGTAAGACACCTTGTAGTGAAATAAGGCTTAAACTCTATTTCTAAATCAAATCTATTGTTTCACATTCAATGTTAAATCAGACCATAGACAAGAAAAGAACCATTCATCATAATTTAATATAAATATTATTATTAATACTAACTATTACAGGGATGAAATCATTGTCAATTCTTATTTCCACTATATGACTAATATGAATGATACAGACTATAGTGAAATAATAAAATATAGGTTATTGACAATGTAGATGGTCATGGGTTAACATTAATTATAGATTAGTGATAGGCTTCTAATGGTACTTGTTTTGTTGGCATGGTATTACCAATCATCCCAACATTAAGTATATAGTTATTAAACCAGTGTCAACCAAACTCATTAATAAAATATATGTTATTGGTCATATGAAATAACAAACAAAGTCTCATAGATATCAATGCAATATCTAATTTGTAATATCATGGTGATAACTTACTGTTATGATATCTTTTCAATAAAAGAAATAAAATAAATTGTTAATGATAAGCACCTTCCTTCTTATTATTTGTTTTTAGATTCTCAATCGAAATTAACCTTTTTGTGATTTTAAATGTTTGTAATATGTTAACAACATGAAACTCAACACAAAGACAGTGATTGAACAAGCTTAAAATAAAAGTAGTTTCTATCCAATCAACATATTTCAAATGGAGTTGGTATTACATTTTGTTTCCATTCATAATCATTTGTAATTTAAATTGCATTGAATATTAAAAACCAATGGGACCACTAGATCAATACTAATTAGGTACAGTCATAGTGATAAGCTAATTACAACTTGTTGCAATTTCTCTAAATATGTGTTTGATAGAACAAATTCCATTACTGAATATGGCAAAAATTATTTCTTTGTGACCTAGACTTGTAACTCTATCCAAATTTTAAATTCTAATTTTCATCTTTAGTTGTAAAAAACATATACTGTATAGGTTTACTAGAAAACTTCACCCCTACTGCATTTTTATATAAAAACATTAGTACAAAAGCTAATGCATCTTTAGAAACAAGACGGTCTTTGTTTTTTATATTTCAAAATTCATTTATTAAAATAACCTCATTGATTTTACATAAGTATGTAAATAAACCACAAAGCAAGAGGAATATATTATGCTTTATAGTATTCATCTAAAGCTTTCACAAATAATAATTATTAACACATAAAGAGATGAATATGTTTTATTAATACAATGATGTAATAAATATATCTGAACATCATTTCATCATTTATCAATATTTGAAGGCATTCGAGGATTTCATAGCAGTGAGCAATATCAGTCTAGACGAGATTGCATACATTGGAAATCAGACACTATTGCAGCACACCTATGGTTTAAAATGCACTACAATACTTTCATTTTGAGTAATTCTCTCTTGTCCAATTACTAAAAATATATTCAGGTAAAATGAGGTGAAAATATCCATCCAAATTATTATTAAGATTTAGTATGATAGATTCACATCACATTGCAGTCACATTAACAACATGCATAGAATATTGAGAATCCATTAATTAATTGGGTATTGACTAAACATGTTCATTAGTAAGGAATGCAATGGTCACAGTGTAAGGAATCCAATATCTCTGAACGAGACATACATGTAATCTATACAATGATAATGAGTTAATTAGAAATTGTAAATCAGAGTTTTAAAGTAGGTACAAATAAATGAAATCACGAGTACTTAACCGGAACGCGAGACATGGCATTTGTAAGTAGATCAAGTGTTTTATACATAACAACTTTCACTAGAGTCATTGTAATGGTGACACATCAAAGTGTGGGGAGTGAAAGATACACTTACTTTAAATAATTCCTTGAAATAAGGACTACACGCCGAGAGAACCACTTTGTGGGCCTCCAGCCTGTGACCTTCGCATGCCAGGGTGACGTCCACGAAGTCCTCATCATCGCGCAGTGCCTCGAATTGAGAAGTTATATTCGCTTGAAAATTGTTCCATCTCAAACAGAATTGCTGGTCGCCACCCAGTTCTGTACCTTCCATTACTTATAGACATAACTCGATATCCCTGCTCATTTAATTTGTTGATAAGAATAGTTAATTAAAGAAAATAAATATATCACAGTAAACTTGCAATTTCAGTCGCCGTCTGGCCGAAAAATCTTTTATGAAAGAAAACAATCAATAAAATCTCGTACCAATATAAGAAAAATAAAACTTTTTTTAATTTGTCATTTTGATGAGTACATTCACTTCAACGTTCCATTTAACGCTTCGGTTCAATACCGGTTTTATATCAGTAAATACGGTTTTTCGTAATATTTTTTTTTTAATGTGTACTCAAAATGTTTTTTAAATATATCAGCATTAATTTGAAGGTATTAAACCTTATGCTTAATACGTTCTAATTTTATTCCAATACTTTATAATATATCAGCCACTTGCTTTCCGACGATATCATAAAAAAGGATATGTAATGAAATATAATGGCAAAATGGCATGTTGTACTTACTATTGATATTTTTTTACTATACCTTATTTGTTTATTATCTTCCTTATTGAAATTGCGCCACGGCAGTAAAAAAGTTCTAAGGCGTAAAATGTACCGAACCTAATGATGAATAAGGATTTTTCCAACCTAGAAAGTGACTAGTTAATGATTAGGTAAACAGTAGTTCCTCGATACATTTTAAGGTAAAAAAATCTTAGTTTTAACTTTTTATTTTATTTGCTTCTGTAATTTATAAATAAAGTGCGTAAAACGGAATGTCGTACCATGTGGATGTAGTTAAGCTAGAATGTTTGAGAAACAGTGCTGGAGCATGGCAAAGTATCGTTTCTCAACATTATTTTACAGAAAACATTTATGATTAACAAAAATAAAAACCGACTTCAAAAAACCCCGCAAAAAATGTTTATAAAAAAACACAAGTAAAAACTGCCTTAATAGCTATTTAAATGTCTAAACACTAAAAAGTATAAAATAAATTCTCTCGACTGCTTCGATGAAAGTATTAATCTATAACACGTATTTAAATATTTACAATAATCAGTTAGTTTTGGAGTCGGTGCCAGCCCGCGTAATTATATCATCATTTCGGAATTTGCAATTATTTGTTTCTTGGTGAAGGGTGGTAAAATAGGTTTTGAATAAGTATACAAAATCAATAGTTAAAATATGAGTATATTATACTCATATTTTAACTAATTTGTTTCATATTGTTATTAGTAAGGTAATTTGTTATTAAGTGTCTACTTTTTTTTTTAGTTTGGCTGGCACCGACTCCAAAACTAACTGATTATTGTAAATATTTAAATACGTGTTATAGATTAATACTTTCATCGAAGCAGTCGAGAGAATTTATTTTATACTTTTTAGTGTTTAGACATTTAAATAGCTATTAAGGCAGTTTTTACTTGTGTTTTTTTATAAACATTTTTTGCGGGGTTTTTTGAAGTCGGTTTTTATTTTTGTTAAAATTTAACTTATTTGTTACTTTTTAGTTAAATTTATTAATAGGTAGGTAGACCAAATCAAAACGAGCTGCTATAATGAGACAGTGCCGGTCTTATGAGACTAAAGACAAAAAGGTATAACGAGCCTTTAATGTTTAAAGAATTACTTAAAACTACTAATCTTCAAAGAGTTATACCTTTCATCATCAGCTAAGCAACATAACATGATGAGTACGAGACGCAAATACTGGAATCGTTCTAGAAAAAATAAATAAAACACTTAACATGTCGTTAAAATTTAAGAGTGGCCCTCGTTTTCATGGAATCCCATCACTAGACCAAGACTTGGTGAAATTGAGACTATTTCGAGAATAACACTCAATATAGCCCTATAATATTGAAAGAATTATCCACGAACTCCTAATCGTTAAGAAGTTACACCTTCCATCATCAGCTCAGCAACATGAGATTATGAATAACAGACGTAAATACTTGAGCTGTTTTAGAAAATAACTAAAATAGATTGTACGCGCCTATAATACTTGAGGGTTTCCCTCGATTTGCCTAAGATTCCTTCATCAGATCCAGATGTGGTACCAATAGGACCAACTCCAGGATATACCCTTTTGAATAAAAAAAAGAACTCTAAAAATCGTCGTACAATTCTCGAAGATATCAATATTTAAAGAATCATAAACTAATTCCTAATCGTTAAGGATTTGTACCTTCCATCATCAGCTCACCATCATAAGTTGATAAGTACCATACGTAAATACTTGAAAAATCTTAGAAAATGTCTAAAACACATTGTACGTGCCTATAAAGTTTGAGGGTTGCCCTCGATTTTCCTGGGATCCCTTCATCAGATCCTGACTTGGTGGCAATGGGACCAACTCGGGAGTAAACCCTTTCGATTAAAAAAAAAAATTGGAAATCGGTTAACAATTCTCAGAGATATCGAGTAACATACATACAAAAAAAAAAAAAAAAAAACATTCAGTCGAATTGAGAACCTCCTCCTTTGAAAAAAAGCGCGGGAAACGTTAAATCGACCGGTTGTTATTTCCGATCTTGCTTTTTTATAAATTAATTTCTTATAAATATTGGATCAGTTAAGTTGTAAAATATAGTTAGTTTGTAATATTAGTGTATATATATTATTATTATTATATAGTTTATCTTTGTTGGCGATTAATTGGTAAGTTTTTATTTATTTATTACTTCGTGTATGAACGAGCCGCACGATCCTGGGGGCACAGTCCCCCAGGTAAGTAATTATGTTACTATACATAATAACTCGGGCATGGATACTGAGGAATCATTAGGAGATACAGATTGCTCTTTAAATAATAAAAGTGTAAAGCGCCGTAGAACATCAACAAAAAAAATTTGCAAACATTGCAATAAAAAAAAAAGGCGGCAAAACAAGTTAACAACAACAGAAAAAATTACCGATGTAGATTGTCAATGCGAAATCCATCCTTCAAACCCAAATATGAGTTTAATAAATGAAGTGGAGCCTTCTGTTCCAATATCCGATGCATCAAATATAGGTGTGCAGGAGGGCACTCGCCAGTCCGGCAGAATTTATTATCAAGCTACGGATTCAGCCCCATATGTAATACATGTTCAGAGGGAACAATCATCCCCTGATGAGAATCCCTTTATGAATTCCATTGGATTTGGCTTCTTCTTGAAAAAAAATAATTTCAAATACATCATAGACGGAAGTGTTAAAAAAATCGGTCGAAACAGAATCAGTATATCTTTTTCTAATTTTGATGCGGCCAACTCATTCATATCAAGCAATACTCTAAAATCCCATAAATACCGTGCCTTTGTCCCTATTTTTAATGTGACCCGCATGGGAGTGGTTAGAGGCATACCATCAGAATGGACCGATGAAGACATTATAAATAACATCACAGTCCCTCTGGGCTGTGGAAAAATAATAAAGGTAAGACGGCTCAGAAAAAAAACCATAGTAAACAGTAAAACAGAATTTATTCCAATTGAAACAGTTGTGGTTACCTTTGATGGTCAACTCTTACCCCCCCGCATCTATGTGTGCTATAATTCCATCCCAGTTGACCTTTATATCTACCCCACTGTCCAATGCTTTAACTGCTGTCGATATGGGCATATCAAAACACAATGCAGATCTACTCCTAGGTGCTATAAATGTGGCCAAGCCCATTCAGGTGAGGCTTGTTCTGTGAATCCCGAAGATGGATATTGTTGCCTCTGTACAGGATCTCATTTCGCTAACAACAGAAAATGTCCTGAATTTCTTAGACAAAAATCCATTAAGGAATCTATGGCTAAAAAATGTATATCCTATGCTGAAGCCTTAAAATTACATCCCCCTGTGTCTAAATCCTACGCTGACGTACTGATGTCGAGTCCCACTTCTAGATCAAACGCCAATCCAATTGCCTTTTCTTCCAAAAAATCACCTGACACACTATCTTATAAAAAAACAATTTTTAAAAAACCAAGTACTCCTCGTCAACTCGAAAAAGGTTATGACCGTGAGGCCCATAACTCTTTAATAAAAGACTATGACGATCCTTCTCCCGATAATGGATGTGCCCTCATAAATAGTAATAATAACAGCTTCCTATCTAATTTATCTTTAAAAGAACTAATTCTGACTTTAATTAACTCTCTGAATGATTATGATAATAATATAACTTCACCGTCCAACGCTGCCATCCTAATGAAGAATGTGGTTACTAATAATTTGAATGACAAAGATGGACGGAAGGTCCATAGCAATTCAGTGGAACTGCCGTAGTGTTTATAGTAAAAAAACTGACTTGATATATTTAACCAATAAATTTTGTCCTTTTATAGTCTCTCTTCAAGAGACATGGCTTAAGCCTAACTCTAATTTTAAAATATCTGGCTATTCTTCAATAAGGGAGGACAGAAGTGATGGTTATGGAGGCGTAGCCATTCTCATTAGCCATGCAACTCCCTTCAAACATGTTCCAATCCCTCAACATAGTAGTGACTTTTCTATTATTGCTGTAAGTATAAATGGTATTTGTTTTTTATCTATTTATATTCCTCACCCATCAACCTCTATTTTTGATGAGGTAGAAAATATTCTTCGTGATATACCTAAACCTTATTTAATAATGGGAGATTTTAATGCACAGCATGTATCCTGGGGAAGTTCCCGTTCAAATCATTATGGTTCAAGAATTTTAGACATTATTGACAATGAAAATTTATGTTTACTTAACTCTGGTGAACCAACTCGTAGGACTCAGCCTCATGAGGGCTTGAGTGCTCCTGATCTAAGTATCTCTACTCCAAATTTGTCTTCTGCAGTAAATTGGTCTACTTTGCCTTCCAGCTGTGGTAGTGACCACTTCCCTATATTGATCACCTTTACAACAAATTTTAACAAAAATACTATGAACCATTCTCCTCGGCTTAAATATAAACTTAACTCCAATACAAATTGGTCTTTATACAAGGACCAAGTAGATCAAAATTTATCATCCCTTCCTAATATACATGGAAATGACCATTATTTATGTGCAGAAGCACTAGCTGCATTATTATTAAAGGTTGCTGATAATATTTTTCCCAAAAAAAATAACTCCCCTAAAGGCATTCCATCTCCGCCATGGTGGGATAAAGAATGCTCTGCTGCAATTAAACAAAGAAAACAAGCTGAGCATACATATAAAATTTGTTCAACTGCTGCAAACTTTGATATTTTGGCTGAAAGTATAAAATCTACCCGTAAACTACTTAAAAAGAAAAAATGGGAAGGCTGGAAACAATTTTGTTCTTCTTTATCACCTGATGTTCCAGCAAAAGATGTTTGGAACAATATTCGAAGATTCAGATCAGCATTTAGAGAATCCAAATCTAGGTTTCTACATGATCCTACTCTAGAAAAATTTATGGACATTTTAGCTCCCTCTTTTGTTCCTCAAAATGATATATGTTGTAATATTCCTTTAGATTCTTTAAACTCAAAACAATCTAGCATCTGTAGTCCTTTTAGCCTCTATGAGTTAAAGGGTATTTTATCCAGAGTAAAGGATTCTGCTCCTGGCCCTGATGGCATTCCTTACTCCTTTTTCTCTCATCTTAGTGATCCCACTCTTGGTTACGTTCTCAAACTTATTAACTCTGTCTTCCACTGTGGAATTGTCCCTTCATTTTGGAAATCCCAAGAGGTGATACCGATTTTAAAACCGAATAAATCTCCTTCTGATGCAACGTCATATCGCCCTATAGCCTTATCACCCGTAATTGCTAAATTAGCTGAACATCTTGTCAAAAATAGGTTAGAATGGTACATTGAAAATGAAGGCTTGCTGTCACATAGCCAATACGGATTCAGAAAAGGCAAAAGTTGTATGGACAGCATTTCCATTTTTTCCACTGATATTCGTTTAGCTTTTTCCAAAAATGATTCAATATTAGCTGTCTTCTTGGACATATCAGCAGCATATGACAATGTAGTGTTGCCAATCCTAAAAAATAAACTTCTTAATCTTCAAATTCCCCCATTATTTATAAATTTTATTATTAACCTATTGTCCGGTAGATCTGTACATGTTCCCAAAGGTGATTCGACTACTACATCGAGAATGTTATGGAAGGGGCTTCCTCAAGGTTCTGTTTTAAGTCCGCTACTATATAATATTTACACTTACGATCTAGAATCATCCATAATAGGTATAGAAAATTTTAATATTTTACAATATGCAGATGATTTACTATTTTACGTCTCTGGCAATAATATACAGAAATTATGTTTATCTTTGTCCTCATCCCTGAAACTCTTAAAAACCTGGCTAGATTATAACGGATTAAGCTTATCTGTAAGCAAGAGCTCTGCTGTTTTGTTCTCGAGGATGCGTTTTCCTCCTCCTATATCTGTTATATTCGACGGTAGACAAATTCCTTCTAATAAAGAAGCTAAATTTTTAGGTGTCATATTGGACTCAAAAATGTCTGGACTCCCTCATTGCTACTACCTTACTGCTAAATGTGAACGTTATATAAATATCTTAAGGTGTCTTTCGGGTGTCTGGTGGGGAGCTCATCCCTTCTCCCTTAAATTACTTTACAATGCCCTGATCCGAAGTATTCTCGATTACGGGACTTTCTTACTTGAACCCTGCAGCATCATGGGGTTGAGTTTGCTTAATAAGGTTCAGTCGAAAGCCTTACGAATAGTGACAGGCGCCATGAAATCTAGTCCAACTAATGCATTGCTGGTTGAATGCTGTGATCCCCCTCTGTCTCTCCGACGACAATATCTATGTGATAAGTTTTTATTTCGTGCCCTACAACTTACAAACCATCCCCTTGAAGTAAGATTGAAATTACTTTCGAACTTCATTGAAACATCTCCATATTGGACCCATAAAAAAACCCCGTGCCTCATTGTAAGTTTTCGCAAGTTCTCGTCTCTCCAAGCCCCCTTCCACAGATCCCAATACCTACCGATATTTTGCCATAACTTTGAATCTTTAGTCCTTTCTCCTACTGTATATCTTGATCTCCTAGATAACTTAAAAAATGATGTTAATGCCAACGCCTCATTGTGCAATATTCTTGAAAAAGATTGGAACAATTGGCATTATATCTTTAGTGACGCATCTAAACACTCCCTTTCGGGCCGCGTTGGTGTAGGTGTATACCACCAGCAATACAGGATAATTCAAAAAGTCAAGCTTCCTCCAGAAACATCTGTTTACACGGGAGAATGCTTCGGCCTTTTAAAATCTTTGGAGTACGTATTAATTATGAACCTAAAAAAAACGGTTGTGTTCACTGATTCAAAGAGCGCTTTACAGGCATTAAATAAACTCCCATTTGTATGTAACTCGAATAACGTAGTAATTTTAGAATGCAGAAACTTACTTCACAAAATATTATTAAAAGGTATGATTGTTCACTTTATATGGGTTCCTGGCCATAATAATATATTAGGAAATGTAAAAGCTGATGAATTAGCAAAAGACGCAATACACTCCGGAGACATGTTTCCGTATAAAACATTTCCCCACGATTTGGTCTGTCTCCCCAAGATTTTTCTTCGAAACTCTTGGGAAGAAGACTGGTCTAGCAATAACCTTAATAAGGGAACTCATTATAGAAACATCCAACCATCGTTACCGAGAAAGCCGTGGTTCTTTAAAATTAAATTGAATAAAAGGTCAACTTCTAGCATTGTTCGTATGAGACTTGGACACACATGCACTCCTGCACACCTATCTAGAATTAAAATAAAAAATAATGACTTATGTGAATGTGGTGCTGTGGGAGATTTAAACCACATTTTCTTTGCTTGCCCTGCTTTTAATCGATCCTCTTTCCTAGCATCTCTTCTATCACTCCGTATCCCTTTCCCGACGTCTATAAATATTCTTTTATCTTTTAATAATATTGATATATATGATATTCTATCTACTTATATAACTCTAAACAATATAAAATTATAACACATATTATATACTTACCTACTTACCTGATCCTAGTATTAAATTCAATTATTCCTTCCCACCGTTTCCTTACCTTTTGTTCCCAATCACTACCTACTGTCTGTGGCCAATGCACAAATCGTGCAGAGCCAAAAAAAAAAAAAAAAAAAAAAAAAAACCTCCTCCTTTTTTTTGAAGTCGGTTAATAAAATAGGTAATGGGAAAGCGGAAGAAAAAAATACAGGTCTATTTATAGTATTTAAGAAACTAATGTCATATTTGTTTGAGATCGATAATTGTTTAAAAACCGAATTAACGACTAACTAGGTAACTAAATGAGGGCTGGAGTAATTTTTATTTTTATTTTATTTTAATGAAATTTGATGGATATATATATTGAACCCATAGACAAATGTTTAAAACGAATCTAAAAGAGCCTAAATACAGTGTTCTTTATATTTTTTTCAAAATATCGTATGAATGCTATCTAAACTTTAATAATAACAATTAATTTCTTAAAAATATGGATCTTCCCTAGGCTATTTAAGCAAATAAAACGAAAAATCGTTGATCCGTATTATCCAAAATAGCACCTGCTATGGCCAAAGTCAACCCGAAAAGAGGAATTGAACAAATGGAAACTTTATATATTTATTACCAATAAATTCACGTACCCAATATGGATAGTTCATTCATTTGGGCTAAATATGTGATTAGTACACGAACTAGTAAAAATAGAAGGACTCCACGCTGTCATACTACTGCATGTGTGAGTGATACTTATGGATACCAGATATCGGATGGGGGCAAGTGGGAATATACAGGATATCTGTCATTTGGAGCGCTTATTATGTCAATGTATGACGTAGGTTGCGTGTCAAGTTGAAGCACCTGAGGAGCTTCAACGTCTAGTTAGTAGCTCGGAGTCCTTCTTTGTTTACTAGTTCGTTTATTGGTATAAAAAAATCGATATTTATTGAGTATCAGAATATCTGAATTAATCGCTACAATTTTTTCTAAATATATAAATAAAAAATAAATGTAATAACCAAAATATTGTCTCAATATGAAGTAGTTTTCCTAACTAAAAAAATAGGTAAATTACATGTAATATATAAAAAAAAAAAAAGTAATTCCGAAATTACCTACACATTAAAAAAATATTGCATAATAAAAGGTATCTCTGAAAAAGTGAAGTAATTGTAGCAAATAAGGAAAAGCATATATTGTAGTTAGTACAGTTTAATTAACAACATAATTTAAACAATGTTTACATATTATTCCATTGTAACATTCACAAAATTGTTAAAAATATTTTGTTTCCTAACCATTTGCTAAGTTTGGTATATAAACGTTGGTTGTTAGGTATTTTCACATCATGTTGCTATTTAGAGGCAATTTTAAAGCATCTCCAAACAATAATGTGAATGTTATCAAATATAAAAATAAAATATTTCATGTATGGCTTTACAAAGCTTGCTCTCCTTCTACCATCTCCTTCAGATTCAATAGTTCAAACTGACCAGTTCCCTTTGTTTCCATCCGTATCATTTCATCTAATGGTCTAAAATTTCCTGGATCAATTAAGCAAATTATATTTGCAGTACCAGAATCCCAGTTCTCTTCCTCCACACTCATTGCCAGTTTTACCACCTTTTCTTTTGTTTTCCGAGCATCTTTTCCAGTAAGGATCATCCTCACTCTCATCTGAGCTCTTTCAATTGGTATTTCTTTCTTTAATAACTGTATAACATCAAGTGCTTGTTGTTTGGCATTCCTGTTTACATTTACTGAAAAATGAATATCCTTCATTGCTTTCTCAATAATTGAAACTGGATATGGCCTTTTTGTTTCAGGATTGACACATTTATCCGCAACTGTAGTAGCTATGTCCTTAAATAAGGAATCTATCTGTGATTGCCTCTCTTTGTCTGAAACTTGTAATTCACCCTTTTCTAAGATTTCTTTACATATTTCTGTCTGATCATCCTTTCCAAAAATTTTTAACAAATCTTCTTTTTTTGCTACTTGACCCTTTGAGACGTTGGTAAAAACCGTGTGAGTTTGTAGTACTTCATCGATGTCTTTCTCCCTGGAAACAAAAAATAAATTAAAAATTGCATCCAGACTTTTATATGTACACGAGAAATCTTTGATAACTTACAACTTGTTCCTCCAGGATAATACTTTATTCCTATAACAGGCAATTTCGAATCTCTTTCCACCTTTTTTTAACCTCACCATGGCGACATTAGTCAATCGTATTTGATTCGTGGGTGTAAATATTTTGGCCATTTTGTTTAAGTGAATAACTATAAAATAGAAATGTAAGATTCAAGTTTCAACAATTAGGATTTCACCTTAGGAAGCAAAATCCAAGCAAAAAACATTAGATTTATTTTTCTTGCGCTGTCAATATGAATGTCAGAATCACAGACGATTGATACGATGGTCAGAATATTATTTTAACGTTACATTGCGACAGATATTTTACTTACACAACATTATTACTGAATAGACCGCTTTAATGTCTATGGATTCTTTACTTGGACGAGGAATTTAATGAAAGAAAAAAAAGATTGTCTTGGTATTTAACAATTGTTTTCTTTTGTTGGCAACATTGCTTTTGTGTCAGACGCAACACGACGTGTATTTCTTGAGAATTTGGCCGTCATTTTGTTAGATTTGTGTATTTTGTCGTCGATTTTATGTGATTACTCATAAAAATGGCGAAATTGGTTGATATATACAACAGCGAAAAAGAACCCGTGATTAAAAGACGACAATTACCGCTAATTATTTATGATAATCTTACTGTAAGTAACTGATTCTGTACTTTGACATTACCACAAACGTAGATTATTCATTGATAGAAATAATAAAAAATGTCGTTAGAGATTTAGTAAATGACACATTTGCGTTATTTATGTTAACATTTATTTTCAAAGAGCCATTTGATTAAGTGTTATTATGAATCGGCTATTTGGATTACATTGATTTCTTTAAAAATTTATGACGTTTTATACATGACCTTATTTTTGTGAATTTATTCCTTTGTTGCTGTAATTTGTTGTATGTTTGCAGATGATTATGGATTTAAACACAATGGGACTGATCTGTGACAATCCCCAAGTGAAAGGTCGCGAATACGAAGAGTTCATGCGCAAATACAGAGTGCTTACTACCGACGAACTGAAGGCGGCGCTCAGGGTAGACGCTTCCGATATATTCAACGTACTCAATCAAAGCATTCCTTGTGTCGGCTGTCGGAGAAGGTACGCCTATATGTAGAAAGAAGTCTCATAATAGAAGACTGGCCAGTTTATTGAGGGGCTAAGACTGTAGAGAGTGACACATTTTTATTTCATAATTTCTAAGTGGCTTAAGTCTACTCAAAATTTTGTTTAAGGTTTATCTATGTTATAGTTATCTTTAGGTTGAAGAGACAAGTGACATGTTTATGGCAAGTTTTGTCAATCACTTAGTTTCAGTGTTAACAAACTGTTATGTCAATTCCTTGCTATATGGTTTATTCGATGGAAAGAAACCTATTTAAGTTCGGGAGTCAAAGCAAATATGTAAAGATTGATTCAATCCAGTTACAAAATCCAATAGTTCCATAGTGGAGAAGGGTCGCTTAAGGGTGTAAATACTTAATCTGAATGTGATAACTTAGCAAATACATATAAATAGTATTTAAGTATTTGGTTTAATTGCAAATGTTTTTAATCAAGTTGTCCTAATTTTGCTTGTTTGTTTCTTTTCAGTGTGGAACGCCTATTTTATCAGTTATGTAAATCGGGTCACCCTACACTGGACCCACTGGTCCTAACACCAGATGGTCTAATGACAATCAGAGAAGACAAAATTGTACATCCACAGTCACTCGCCACATTGTTAAACGGTCATAGGTGAGTTTATCAATCAGATAAATGTCAATGAGTATTTCCAATTATGTCTTGTGAGGTCAAGTGGGACCCCATATACAAGTGGTGTGGTTAGAGGCTTTAACCATCATAGCACCACTGACGTGATTCAGGATGGCAGTAGTTAACTTTTATAGCTTAAGGAAATCCTACATGATATGTATTTGTGTTAATCAGTTGAATAGTGCATAAATTATGTGTGTATCATATATTCATATTGACAGGCCTGTTTGTTTAGTGGTCAGAGACTCGGGAACCGAAACCAAGGGTCACAGGTTTGGATCCCGTTAGGGGAAAATGTTTTATGTGATGAACATGGTCATTTGCACTCGACTCATGGATGTTTATAAACATATTTAAGTTTGTCTACATTGTAGTGGTGACAATTACCCTTTACGCACAATGGCCCACTTACGAGCCAAAGTGCCGAAAACACATTCCCAACTAACTAACTATTCAAGTTTGTCTATCCGTTCTACTAGTATCCAAATTTGGATTGGGAATGATGGCCTTATGCTTTCTAAGCCTTATTTTGTAGAAAAATTATTATTTTAAATTATTTTTGTAATTAGTTAGTTGGGTTGGTTCTTAACTATGGTAGAATGATTACACATTTGGGCTTAGTTTTCTAGTATGAATTTAATCTATTTAAGAACTACAAACAAGCTTATTTTTTAAATTAATTTTTCTCTTGATTTTTATTTATTTGAGGTGACTTCTGTCTTTGCGAATGCATGTGATTAGAAGTCATATACCCACCTTTACCTAGTGAAGTTTAACAAAAATTTTGGTTTAGAAAATTAAATTTTTCATTAAATTTAACATGGTGTGATAATTCTTTTTTAGATATACAATTCATTTTTGTGTGGTATCATTATGCATATTGAACATTTATGCTAATCAAATGAGGGAGAACCTATTTCAATTTCGATTCTTGTTAAAAATATCTACATTACCACTCGGGTTTATTATATGCGAATGTAAAAAAATAGAACCTAAGCCGGTCGGGATGGCCCGATCGGTCGGATAGATATCGGGGCACTTTCGGTGACCGGGCACGACTCGCGTTGCAGCACGGGCATCGAGTGCCTGATCCTGAGCCAGCCGCGCTGGAAGAAGTCGCAGCGCTGCACGCTGCACTCGCTGGAGGCGGGGTCGGCGCGCGGCTGGGGCGGCGGCTGGGGCGGCGCGTGGGGCGGCGCGGCGTGCTGGGGCTGGGGCGCGTGGGGCTGGGGCGGGCGCGCGGCGTGGCGCGCCGCCTGGGACGCCATGCGCGCCGCCGCGCGCGACCACGTCACGCTCGTGCACTTCAACACGCTGCACGACACGCTGCACAACTACCTGAGGAAGCACCGCTTCTGCACCGACTGCAAGACCAAGGTGAGGGGACGAAGCGGACCTCGGTATCGTTTGGACCTCCCGACCGATGGGAATCGCCTCGAACGTCCGGTCATAAATATATAAATCGACTTCACATGTTTGCTGAGGATTGCATATATTTCAAGTCTCTATCCAAACATTATAAAAGCTAGACATACTCCAATATGTCGAAAATGACTGAAGCAAAAGTTTCTAAATTGTTTATTTTTCAACTTGTTTATCACGAAGATAAGATTGTGTATAGTCGCACGAACGTCTATATCACCAATATAATGTCCGAATGAATTATTGTTTTTAGAAACCAGATGTTACGCACTCTTCAGTATTCTGGAAGTAATGATATGGATGCTTACATTGGAATTTATATTATAAATGAAATATTTTAAAATTATGACCACTTGCAGATCATTTTCCATCTGGAAGTCAATAACATGCAATGGCGCATCGAAATAAAGTTATTTCAACATTATTTTTATGTATTGATTAACTTTTCAAGGTCCTTCGTGCATATCAGTTATTAGTGGAGGAAAAAGAACCACAAAAAGAAAAAGGCTATGTAGGCGCACTATATGGTGGCATAAAGAGATGTCTACTAGAAAAACACCTTCACTTACAAGCCAAGACGGACTACATCGCACATCTCATAGCCAGGGCAGAGCCAGAGCTACTAGGGAACCACCGTGAAAGACATGCCAAAACACTTGAAATTGCACAAGAGGAGGTAATTTTTGTCTGTTAAATGTTTATATACTATAATTACACACCATCCAGCCTGCAATCCTCGAACGGGTAGTCAGATTTCAAAGAGTAATAAGCTCCTTAAACCGCCACAAGTAAAATTGAGTCTATTAATTATATGGAAAAATTATACACACTTATTACCTTTATATACCTATTAAATTATAACATATTTTTTCATTGATTCAAACAGCCCTATTACAGATAAGTGTCGTAGTAATAATGGCCTAAAGAAGTCTTGGTAAGTTCAATAATAGATCAGATTATGGCGTCTTGATTCGTTCCTGAGTCACCATGCCAGTAGGCCAACACAAGGGAGCTTCATCCACTTTGTGGGCGACCCGTGTAATGTATACTTGTCGTGTGCAGGTGCTGATCTGCCTCGGCATATGCATTTACGAGCGGCTGCAGCGCATCTCGCTGCGGTTGCGCGAGGAGGAGGGCACGTGCCAGACGCTGGCGGCCGTGGCCGTGGAGGCGCTGCACCGCAAGTTCGAGACGGCGGTGGAGCAGAAGAGCGGCGTCAGCAAGCTGCAGCTGCTGTTCGACGAGATCACGCAGGAGGAGCTCACGCGTCAGCAGCGCAAGGAGCAGAAGAAGCTCAAGCGGCGCAAGAAGAAGGAGAGGCAGGCGGTCGAAACCAAGTGCAAGGTACGTGCTTGGTTTGGTCCACGTGTGGCATGTACCATCTAGCCTTAATACCGTCGTATCGATGATACGGGTTCCCTCGATCTAAGGGCCCAACAGTTGTAACATAAAATTTGTGATTTTTCTTCACATTTGATACAGGGCCTACATAGAACTAGCTACAACTGAGTTGTTCCGGCAAAAGGGTTCCTACATAATTCCACTCCAAAGGCCATAATTCTGATTCAATTTCTTTACAAAACTTTTTAGGTAAAAAGTATACTTCATCGAATTGTATACATGGTGCTGTAAGTGCCTAGCCTGGCTTTTTTTTAAATAAAATTTCATAATTAACAAAGCACAATAAGGATAGACGTCTTGTTAACGTATTCAGGTATGTCAGCATTAATAAAAATAAATGTATGTGCGTTTTAGCATGGTGCCTATGACACATGTCAATATAACTTGACTAGGGTAAGGATGTTCAATCGGATTGTATTGATAAATATTCTCAGAACACAAATTTGGGTATTACTTTTAAACATATCTTAAATCAAATTAACACAAAACTAGTATGGTTTATTAACATATCAAAGCGAACCAAAAATACTATTAAAAATACTGAAGTAAGGTAGGCAAAAGAGTTTCTTAATCGCCTACGAGAATACTTCGATAGAGGATAACAAATTAATTTTAAAATGTCTAGTTTTACTTAGAATTAACTCTTTAAATATTTTATTACCTAACTTAAGTTAAGTGTTAACTACTTTCTCTTTTGAGTTCCGTCGATCTATCATAGCAGTATATTTACATCAATAAACTAGTCGCTGATATGACATTTAACGCATATTACACTAATTCATTTTCATTGTGTTTTTTATTTATTTGATGGTAAATATATTGTAGTGGATTAAATTCATCTAATTCATGACAGTCCCTAATAATATTAACACTTTAGTCATTAAATGATTATTAACAACTGCAAACAAAGATATAAAAAATAGAAGAAAAAAGGAATGGTTCATCAAATGTTGTTTGCCCTATCCATCCCATAACACACATGCTATAGTTGATTGAGTGTATTAGGTTTACACATGCATTATGCAATTGAATTTAAATTATGTAATCTTCATGACAGTGCCCATCTACGAACACTAATAAAATTTGCATTGATATTACCGTCAAATGAACTTTTAATGAAAACATATATTCAATTAATGCTTTTGTACATGCAGGAGGGTGATTCCGAAGAGCCAGAAGAGAAGTGTGAATGTGAAGAGTGTTTATTAGAGGAGCGAGACACACCCACCGACCTGCTGTCGCCGAGGGAGTACGCGCCGTGCTTCGAGGCGGGCGGCGACGGCTGCCAGTCGTGCCACGAGGAGGACGTCACCAAACGCCGCTCACCAAAAAAGTCTGGCAAGAAAAGGAGCAAAAATGGCAACCTCTCACCCAACGACCATTCGCAAGACTGCGGATACTCGTCCGGTAACAACGGCGGATGCTGCGAGACCATGTCCGGCTCGTCCTCGCTGATGAGTTCCCCGGAGGGCTCCGAGGTGGCGTGCTCGGAGGGCTTCTGCAACCACGAGAGAGGCGACTGCTTAGACACTAAAAACGATAAAGGCCCGTGCAATGGTTTTACACTTTCTCTACAAGAAATGCTTATGGTGCGTGCATTATACATTTTACGTCGTTATATAATTATTTATAGGAATATATTTTAAACTTGTGTGTACAAAGTAATATATGTCACATAGGTAATCATTTAATTTCCCATTTAGTATCAGATATATTACAAGTATTTTTTTTTTTTTCAGGACACATGTTCCTCGGAAGACGAACAAGACGCATGTTATATTCCTATAGAGGAGGTCCTAGAATTCAAATCGCGAAGGAACATAACAGAGAAGCGGCAGGAGCTGCGGCAGAACCTCCGACAGAAGTTCGCGCAGCTGTGCGTAAGCACGCCAGGCCACGCGCACGCGCACGGTCACGCGCACGCGCACGACCACGCGCACGCGCACGACCACGCGCACGGTCATGCGCACGCGAACGGCCACGCGCACGCTAACGGCCACGCGCACGCGCACGCCGCGCACGGTCACGCGCCGCGCGCCGCCGACAAGCGCGCGTAACTCCCACGCCGCCGTTCAGCTGCACTTACTCCAAAATATTCATGCCATTTTGTTACGAAGTGGCGCAACCTATAACCGCTTCATGGTCAGTAGAACTATGTAATATATGTGTTGATAAAAATCCATTCTGTAACAGTAAGTCACTCGATCCTTCACTAGTACCCGGCGTCAGGTGTACGCGGTGGAGCGTACTCATCGTTCGACGGTCGACTCGTGCGATTTTGATTTAGGCAATAATGTAGTCGCAGCGCGTGGGAAGTTGCCGTCGTTCGTTCAATCCTAGCACCTAAACGTACAACCCGATGAAAACGATTTAGCTCCCAGTAAATTTCTTAATGGTGTTTAATAATATAAAATTACCAAGTGTTACTGCGACAAAATGTTTCTTGATTTCAGGTTGAAAAGTGAAAACTCAAAAATTCCATACAATGTGATACTGTTTGATCTAGGTCTGAGTAAAATGTTGCTAAATAGATTGGAGAGATAATTACAATAGAATAATGAATAAGTTAGTTGTTTACTTATTTCATTACCACCTTTATGATTGCGTTTTGTTTCTACTTTGAGTTTGATTGATTTGCAGGGCATTTAGGGTGTAGGCAAGCCAAATTTTTCAAAGTTCGATATTGTAGAAACAAGAATAAAAGCAAGTAAAGAAAATTCAAATTTATATTCCTGAAAAATAGACACTTAAAATTTTGAGCAAGACATGGGTGCTTATAGGTAATACAGATATTGTGGATGATATTATGGAATTCAAATATTGGTGATACTACTGAAATCCTTTTGTTAATCATGTTTATGACTTGTGACAAATAATTTTAAGGCATAATACAATCAAGTGCAAGTTTGAATGATTCCAACCGTAAAGTAAAGAATTGACTGGATGAAGCCCAGCATTTAAAGAATATTTACTATTTAAATTGTTAGAAGGCTTAGTAATGAAATATTTAAAGTAGCATTTTTTGATCAAATTATTTTATTTTCAATTTGTGCTTATGTGACTCAATATTATGTGGTACATGATGAATTAATTATTGCTCGTTATGAAGAAGCTTCAAAATAATAAGGACGGGAGTTACCTTGGCTATTTTGCCATTGTTATTAAAATCAAAAAAACATTTGTAACTCGGTTTTAAATATACTATAATACAGTGATTACTGCGTTTTATTGATGAAAAACACAATGTTGTCTACATTTCCACATTGTTTGAGGTCCGCCCATAGGCCTGAATGTAGTCGTCTGGTTCTTTCGCGTAACCAGGACATAAGTTCGCCGAGTGGTATCGGTATAATCGGCTCCAGTCCGAGCACTATTATATTTGTACCTCTTCTAGCTAGTTGGTCTGCCGCATCGTTCCCCAGTGAACCGCTGTGTCCGCGAATCCATTGTAGTGTTACCTGGTTTTGTACCGATTTATCGTTGAGTTCTTGGTGGCACTCTAAGATTAAACCACTGTTTGTGCAGTTGTTGTTTAGGGCTTGTAACACGGACGCGCTCTATGATATTATGCGTATTTTCTGCTTTGTTACTTTCCTTGATTTTATTGCTGAGGCTGCTCTGGCTATCCCCACACACACTTCTTATTTGATTACTGCCTCAATATCTTTAGCTAGCCTGTTGTCTGTAATGAAACAACTATGTATCTAGAATGTTGTCTATTGTAATGTCTGCAAGCAGTGCTATGACTGCTGTAAATATACTTATTTATATGCCTGGTGCGATATATAATCATACCTGTGCCTACACACATCCTACACATTCCTGGTCACCATCCTGTGCTTGGCATCGCCCCAGGGAATTGTTTACATTTTCCTTTGATTTCATGTTAGGAATGGTAGAAAGGAAAGATGAATGGGAGCACTTAGGTAAAATTAACAGTTACTTTCCTAATAAACTTTATTATTATGTAAGAAGATATCCCTTATAAATAGAAAAACTTAACAAGATTTAAGATCATCATTACAATTGTGATATACACAGTGTGGCATTTGTGCCTCCAAATCCAAAGGAATTTTTCAATGCTATCCGTCTATCAGACTCCCATGTCTGTGAAACATTTGCAACATAATTTAAGTCATCTACTGGTTCATCCAAGTTCAGTGTAGGTGGCAGTATTCCATAATGGCAAGCTAAGATTGTAAAGACAGCTTCCAAATTGCCTGCTGCACCTAACAAATGTCCATGAGCTCCTTTTGTTGATGATATGAATATTTTAGAACTATGCTCTTTGAATAACTTCCTAATGGCAGTTGATTCTATCCCATCTCCTATTGGTGTAGAAGTAGCATGGGCATTTATAAATGAAATTCTCTCTTTATCAATATTACTATCCTTTAACGCTCTAGACATTGATAAGATAGCTCCACTGCCATCGTCCCTAGGTGCTGTGATATGAGAGGCATCTCCTGATAACCCATAGCCTAATATTTCAGCATACATCTTGGCATTTCTCTGTAATGCATGTTCATACTCTTCTAGAACCAGCACAGCAGCCCCTTCACCCATTACGAAGCCATCCCGTTTTTTATCAAAAGGCCTTGAAGCTTTTAATGGAGTTTCATTGAATGATGTACTCAATGCTCGCAAGCGACAAAAACCTGCAATGGCAAGTGGACTGATACAAGATTCTGCACCCCCACATACCATAACATCGGCATCCCCATTTTTAATGAACCTGAAAGCGTCGCCAATAGAATGAGCGCCAGTTGCGCAAGCTGTTGAGACAGAGTGGTTAGGACCTCTGAAGCCATATTTGATACTTATATGGCCTGCAGCCATGTTAGGTAGTATTCTTGGCACAAAGAATGGACTCACTTTATTATAACCTAATTTGAGAGCATCATTTGTATCACATACATCTTTTAAATCTATCATTCCCATGCCTAGCGCAACGCCAGTTTTTTCTTTTTCTTCGTCGCTCTGTGGTGACCACTTTGCAACAGATAATGCCTCTGCTGTAGCAACGAGTGCTAAGCAAGTCGCTGGTGCCATAGATTTTAGGTTGGATTTAGATAAGGCCTCTTTTACTTTTGGCTCATTTTCTATAGGGACTACACCTGCAATTTTGCATGGTAGCTTAGCGTATTGCTCTCCTTGCAGGGGAACTATGCCGCAGTGGCCTTTCAAAATGTTCTTCCAAACGATTTCTGTGCCCGTTCCCAAAGGACTTACTACTCCTAGTCCTGTCACTACCACTCTTCTTCTACTTGGAAATTGAGAAAAAAATCTAATCTGTTTGGTGATATTATTCATATTGGCTTTTATTTTAACATATTATTTTCAAATTCTGAAAAATTAAGAATTATTTGAAATTTTTTTCTGTACTTCATGCACTACGATGACAGTTACTATTTTACCGTTTTTATAACTTCATAGCTGTCATTATCTGAGTACTGAAACATATGGAGATGACTTTACTACAAAACAGTGAAGCCCAATTTTGAGTGAGAAACAAATATGGCGCCTTTGTGTAGTGTCATTCCACTTTACTTATTTACATACATACTATAAGTCTCTGAACAATTTATTTATGACAAGTTTTTGTATGTGTAACATTCAAAAACTTGTCATAAATTAGATTTTGTTAGATTTTTATAATCACAAATTTTGTCAATATTGGCACAATACACCACAAATTCCACTGACATTGACAACTTAAAACGAGAAACCAAAATGGTTAGCTGGCTTCACTTAGGTATTTCTATGACGTCTCGTGATGATGTTACCAAAAATAGTTAAGTCAAATATGTTGTTGTCTCTTTTTACGTGCAGTATTGTAGACTTGTTAAAAAGAGATAGATAGAGGTTTATGAATACAATATCGATATTAATCATATTTGTATAGCAGATTGTTCGTATAGAACATTATGTCGTCTCCATGTGTTTTAGTACTCAGAGATCAATACAGTAAGGTCAACGTCGGTTTTACGTTCGTCGAATTAACGGAACTCGGTCAATGAACTTTTTGAAGTCGTTTTGTTGTGGTGATAATTTTATTTTTAATCAAATTTGAAAATCTGCTTTTACAATGAGTAAACATATATTTATTATTTATCTTGTCACTGGTATTTTCTTGGGGATTTTTTTCAATAATAGCATAATCACCTGCCTGATTAACGTATGGGACTGGTGTTTCGAGACTTTTAGTATTCTGAAGCATACAAATCTGTTTACTATAGCGGAATTGTCCGAATATAATGGAGAAACTAGGCCGGAACTGTATTTGACCATTATGGGGACTGTCTACGACGTTACTAAAGGACGTAAGCACTATGGAAAAGGATCCCCTTATCATTATTTTGTAGGTGAGTTTCCTTGTACCTGTTCTTAGAGAGCTACAATATATGTAACTAAATACGTCAGAACTGCTTTGAAAGGCAGTCGTTGAATTTTTTATTATTTAAAAAATATTTCATAAATTGGCCTAATTCTGTGTTTTGTAGTATTTTAACAATTTATGTTCCAGGCAAAGATGGCACAAGAGCATTTGTTACTGGTGACTTTAAAGACAACACTGAAAATAAAGACCATATTTTAGATCTGTCCTGTGATGAGCTAATGGCTGTTATTGATTGGAAAAAGACAATTAAAAATAAATACAAACTAGCAGGTATTTATAACAAAGAACAAAAAACTAGAGAATTATGAATTAATTAACCCAAAGAGAGAGGCTGAGTTCAAGGAGCAGTCTTCTTCTTTAAGCCAACAATGAATTGAGTCAATCACAAATGTTGTCAAATTCTGCAATCAAGTTAATTTATGTAATGTGGTCTTCTGATAATATCAAATTTTGAAATAATTGTCTGTCATCAAAGCCTACCCTCTGACCCAATTATTTGTTAAGTGAAAATAATTAATTGTTAAGTTTGCATAATATTCTGTTACAATAATGTATCATTTATTACTTTCCTAAATTATTTTTTGTTGTAGGATTCCTGATAGGACGGTACTATGATAGACGAGCAAAGGAAACTGCCTACCATCTCCAGTGTCTTACCCAAGCGGGGCGCTGCATAATGGAAAAAGTACTTGCTAAGGAAGAAGCTCGTAAATTTCCTCCATGTAATATAGCATGGAGTGCTGAAGAAGGGACTCGTGTTTGGTGCACTACATCAAGGTTTCAAATTTGTTTTATTTACTAGCTTTTGTTTTATGGAATTAAATCAGTTGCAGAGATTATTTGCCTCGTCATATCTAAAATTTTATTTACTCTATAGTTGTTTAAATCTAATCATAACTGTAAACTGTAATGTACTTATTTCTCTTTGCAGTGGTGGTATATCCCGCGAATGGACTGGAGTGCCGCGCCAGCTGTACTCTCCTGGATCTGACCGGCCTCATTGTGTGTGTGTCAAAGACATAGCAGACCCTCTAATGGGCATGTTCAAAGAATATGAAAATTGTGCCAACACATCTACCACCTGCTATGTTGAGCAAGATTAGTTTGATTAGTAGTGCAAATTCAATCAGTCATAATATATTGTCAGTATTAGAGAAAAGATTAAATGTTAAACATGTAATTCCATTGATTCCATAGTGTAAAAGTATGTAGGTAGAACCTACATAGGAATAATTATGATCTCATAAAATGTACACTTAATTGAAATGAAATAAAGAATATTAATGCATCAGTTACTGCTTTATTGTATTAGTTAAGATACTTATACAAAGGATCAAGATTAAAAATATATGTATGGACTTGCTATAATTTAATCAACATTTAAAATACAGGCCCTGTTATAAAATACATAAATCTTCTGTACTTTACCCATATTATAAAAAAAGTCAAGGTGCTGGTGATTCAACTGTTTTCAGGTCCTCTTCTGGGGGACAGTAGGAAATAAAACCCAGTCTTTAGAAAGGATTTCATATACCTACCATCCAAAAAACCTGTTACGTTCCAAAAAACGTTTACAGCTTGATTGCACTAAATGAATTTAATTTGAATTCTATAGCTAGACAGGGGTTTATTAGGACAAAGTTCTTTATGTCCTAATAAACAGTTTTATGTCTAAGTGAAAACAAGTGTACCTACATCTATCAGCCCTGTTATTTCCAGGCAAGGGGGGGTCTCCCCCTTTTAGGTTTTTTGTTAGAAAGTGTTTGTACATGACCACACTGCACTTTGGTTGTGCAATACAATTGAATGAAATACATTAAAGAGCAGTTTGTACCGACTGATTATATTTGAGCTTAGTTTTTTGCTGAATTATAAGATTATAAAAAAATCATTTCATATCCTGACTTAAGAGATAAGCAGATTAATTTACTTTTCTTAGTTATTTATCCATTATGAAGAAGGATAAGTAATAGTAGTTTAATTTGAAATAAGAAAAAATATATGGGAATGAAATTTTATTACTTATCAAATGATCTTATTTCACAGCTTCACTCTTGTAAGAAATTATAGTACCATAGGTAAACACATTAATTGTTCAATTTGTCTTATCCTTATCATTAATCAGTATTTTTGTTTCACTTTGTACTGCCTCATCTAACTCCAAGCACTCTATAGTTTCGAGAAAAACTTGCATTGGGATCTTTTTTCTGTTTAAAAATGTTTTGTTACCCAGGAGTTTCTTTATCTTAGCCCTGCGTTTTTTAATCTTTTCTTTAGTATATTGGTTACCTAGCTGGAATGTCAGAAGTCTCTTAACTTTTCTACCACCAATGAAAGTCTCTGAGGAATTGTTATCAGTCTTAGGTTCTTCATAAATTGTTTCTAAAGTTTGAGATAATGTTTTAACCTTTTTATTAAGGTAGAGCGCCTCAATTTGCTTCGGGTTAGCATTCTCAGTCGTGTGTTTGCGCGGTTTCATGCTCACTCGCCGGTTACTAGATTTTGTTATTTCTGGCATCAAAGACTTTCTTTTTCTTAACACTCTCGAAGTTTTGTCATTTCCTTGTGGTTTCATTTCAGTCGTATCATTAGATTCATCCACCTCCATAATATCTAAATGTGCCATTTTACTTGGTAATTCGGCGTCTACTCTGTAAAAAAATTGTTAACGTGAAAGGAGCTCAAGTTAATTTTATGTATTAACAGTGGCGGATTTACAGTCTTGGCCGCCCTAGGCCCCAGGCCATAATTCTCAGTACTAAAGCGTCATCACTTAATTTTTATTACGATTGGCCGCCTCTAATATCTGGCCGCCCTAGGCCCGGGCCTACTGGGCCTTAGGGTAAATCCGCCACTGTGTATTAAGTAGCTGGAATATTTGCACTATAACTTACTTAGACGCTTGCATCTTTTAGATTATATACAGGAAATTCTCTTCAGTTAGCCATTTCAGTATAAAATAGAAAAGCAGCTGATCTTTGTAACTAGCCGTTGTTAGATTCAATAAAAATGACGTCTGGCCACAGACGCCACAGACGAGTAATGTAACAGTCGCTCAAATAAATGTCTGTGGTACTGAACTCTGAGTACTGAAACTAATGGAAATGGCATAACTACGAAAAAGTGAAGCCCAATTTGAGTGAGAAACAAATATGGCGCCTTTGCGTAGTGTCATTCCATTTTACTTATTTACATACTTTAAGTCTCTGAACAATTTATTTATATCGTTGTTTCTGAATGTTACAAGTAGATTAAGTTATAATCACAAATTTTATCAATATTGGCACAATACACTGCAAATTCCACTGACATTTATGACGTCACTTGATGATGTTACCGAAAATAGTTAATAATATGGGGCAGCAGAGCTGTGCGAGGTCCCTAGTAGGGATACGAACAGTCTTGCTTGACCGATAATGGGCGCGGGGGGATGGAGTTCCACTGTTAGATATTGATATAGGATTATTACAGGAACTTGGAGATAATATGAGCCCCTCCCTCCCCCCCCAGACCAGGGGCCCAGGCGGACCATCAGAGGGCCTCGCAAAATATACCTTGCCCACATTAAGTTTAGGTTTTGCGCCGCCACTGCTTGTAACATTAAAAAAAATCGTCATAAATAAATTGTTCAGAGACTTATAGTATGTAAATAAGTAAAGTGGAATGACACTACACAAAGGCGTCATATTTGTTTCTCACTCAAAATTAGGCTTCACTTTTTCGTGGTTAAGCCATCTCCACCTGTTTCACTCAGAGGGTAAGTATTATGATAGAAAATATACTTCCTATTACTATTTATTCTTGTTACATAAATAATATAATAATATAATATAATATTCAACGACATCACATACATTGATCTGACTCCGAAGTAAGTAGCTTAAGCACTTGTGTTACGGATATCAGAAACAACAGTGGTATTACAAATATATACTTATATATTGGATATTAACACCCAGACACAGAACAAACACAAGTATTCATCACACGAATGTTTGTCCTGGGTGGGGATCGAACCCACAACTCTTGGCGCATGGGGCAGGGTCACTACCGAATGCGCCATCGAGCTTGTCAAAATAAAAATAAATACTTTTGCTTATTTCAATACCAATCACAAGACAGATGAATTAAATTAAATAATAGAAAAAAATTAATAAGTTCGATTATCAAAAAAAAATTGAATAGGTATGTATTTTTTTGCTCTATCTAATACATACTTGAAAAATGGCAAAGATACAGCGCTTCAAAGATCTAAAATGAGGCACTTTACGTATGTACGCTTACATATGTTACTTGGACAGTAATTTTACGCATCTAGTGACGTCATGCGGTACTTTAACGCGATGTATATCTTCATCATTTTTAGTTTGCTGAACAAAAGAAAAAATACGTAGGTAGGCATTATTTTTAATTTATCCCTATTTACAATAGCTCAATAATGACTATATTTTTTTTGAGTAAAATAGCCTATTGCGACGATACGCATACTAAGTGACCACGGACTAGTAAAAAAAAGAAGGACTCCGCGCCACTAACCAGACGTTGAAGCTCCTCAGGCGCTCTAACTTGACACGCAACTTACGTCACGCATGGAGATAATAAGCGCTCCAAATGACAGATATCCGATGTATCCTCACTCACACGTGCATGTACGTGGCTTCACGCTATGTAGTATGACAACGTGGAGTCCTTTTTTTACTAGTCCGTGTGACTAATCTTCTTTTCCAAATTTGCCAGGGCCAGGAGGCCCCTCCATTTTCAAGTAGTTATATTTGTCAATTTATTAAAAAAATGCCATTATTTACAACATGATAACACCTAAGCCTCCCCCTGTAACCAAATGGTATTTTAATGATCTCCCTCCCTGAACAGGTAAAGTAGAATGGCGACGGTGGCTTAAGTTACAAGAAATCTTAATTTGTTTCAGGTTTACATTGGATTGTTGTTCCTGGCTATTGATAAGTAGTTAAGTTACCTTGGTGATAGTCTGATAAATGAAGAAATATTTCCCGGCATAAAAAGACAAACGGTATAAAAATCAAACAACTATCGTTTTATAACGATTTATTGTACAAAACAATAATACATTAAAATGTACAGGTATGTTTAAATTTTTGGACTCGATTACGTCCCAAACACTGGACAATTATGTATATCCTTCCCTTACAGACACCATATTGCTCGTCGAGGCGTCAGCACTAATAGAAACAGACTCGGCTCTATAAGCAAACTAGATTAAAAAGAGAATAAAAATATAACAATAAATTAAATATAAGAGTGCTGTCAACTTAAGTACACATCGTCTATCGCACTGCTTTTGTCGACGGGCACCATGTAGTCTTTAATTAGAACAATGTAATTTAACAATGATTAAACCTCCTAAGCATACTGTAGTATATACACATTATGAACAACAAGTCCTCTCTGATGAACTAGCGCAGGTGGGCAGGTGGAGCGGCCCCGGGCCTCTCGCCCACGCGCGGCGGCGAGCCACGCCTGGCTCACGCGCACGCGACATCGACTTTACCAACTAAAAGCCAATCGGTTACAATATCGGGAGACGAGAGCGGTAGAAGTAGCAGAGAGAAGCGGGTGAGGAACTATGACTCGGTGGCGTTTACCACTTGTCAATGACCACCTCGTTCGCTGCAAAACAACGAGAGCGTTAGTGTTGTGTTCGCTCGAGCGGAAGCTGCCGTCCGAACTTACTGGGATTGCATGGAGAGATCACAACCGTGTCGTAGTTACTTAAATGTGTAGTTTCACTGCGGGATCACAACAAACAATGAGTTCATGGAATATGTGCGTGCGTGCGCGGCGACGGGGTCCCGGCGTTTACATCTTCCACGACGGCTGGGCTGGGGGCAGACAACACAGCGTTAGTGCATGCGGGAGGGCCGGGGGCTTCCTGCCGGGCCGGGGGGGGGGGGGGGGGAAGTAGACAGCTACAAAGTTTTGCAATTCACTTGCACTTTTATCATTTTAATTTCGATAAAATTTTGGATGTAGATTAATACATTTTCAAGATCTTTTTATCAGACATAGTGAGGGTAAATAGATTTTCATAAAGTAGCTAATTCAATTCAGCGAATAGGCTGTTTCACACGTTGCCATGTAGCGTTTTGAAAGCTTGCAAAACTTTTTTTGTTAGTGTTGTTGTTAGCAGGAAACATAAAACACATATTTATGTTGTTGTCGGGTAATGGGTGTGTCTGTGTGCAAACAAAGGGTAAAGACGATGTAGGGGTGTTATAATTATATTGTGGTAAGGATTGTTGCAAGAAAACAAGATGAGGATTTATTCTCGATATTTTTAATTAATGTAAAATATGTATAAACGACTGTACATTTTAAATAAGTTATTTCATATTCACAACAGTTGGAGAAGGTTGGGGACAAAGAAACGAGGGTTTGAGCATGCCCTTGTGCAGTGTTTAGTGTTTGTAGATTTGTGGTTGACGGTCTTACACTTGTGTTTACACGTACCTCATAATATGACAATTTGAAACATCTTAGTAGTCATCAAACCAAACCACACTGCACTCTTAAATCGTAAACATGCAATAAACACATGCAATTGAGTTAACTATTATAATAAACTTATACAAGTACGGATCTTGTACCATAACAAAAAAAATACCTATTTTGTTTGAATTTAATTTTACCTTAGTGTAATATTATGTCTCATCAATAAAATCATTGATTACTTATCCCCAATCCATGGGAAAACAGGTACTAGAATTATAGAGTTATAATTAAGACCTGGTTAAACATTTGTTTATTATCGACACATTCCAACATACATTCATACATTGACTATATTGCTTTATATATGAACTTGCAACTCCTTTTACAAATAATTTTGTACCGGACATAATTTTCAATAATTTACCAAGTCTAAACCTTTTGTTGAATTATCTAAACAGATATAAAAAATAATAAAATGCAAATCAATAAGAAATATCATACTAAAGTTGTTAATTTTAGTACAAGAAAAACATTATGTTAGGTTAGGAACAGATGCAATGCTTCGTATACAATACAGGCTAAATAAAAAAAGAAATCGAATGCTTTAAGGAATGTTAACAACAAGCGGCCACAAGTGAAAGGATAGAGCGGAATAACTTGTTCCTAAAAAAAGTTCGTCGAGCAAAATAATCATAACCACTTCCCTAACGATATACTTACAATAAATTACACTAAGCACTAACAATGCACATACTATGTATAGTATAGTAAGGTAATATGTCTGCTGTCCCTCAGGACAAGGTACTGAGCGGTGTGCGAGTCCACTATTATGATATTGGCAAAATGGAGCTTGATTACCGTATCATTATTATCATACAAAAGTTAATATTATCAATCGTAAAACAAACTTACACAATATAATACCCTTTTTAAAAATTAGTAAACCAATTTTTGGTGTTTCACGTTAGCACTATACAATGAAGGTCTTCACAGCCACTTCATCTCTAGCTAGAAGTAAATATAAGGTAAAGAAGTAAAATTATTTCATCCTCCGACTAAGTTAAAAAAACGAGCTCCGTAAAAATTATTGTCTCGCACGTATAAAAATGCATTCACTCGCTGGACGCAGATCTGTCGGCGGCGGTCACTCCGGCGTGCACTAGGGCCACTTCACACTGTGCACCGGGATTAGCATTCGCTGTTAGAGGGACTGTGGTGAGCTGCGCTCATGGTCCAGGGGGTTCCACAGTGGAGCCGGCTGCCCGCGCGACGGGCGCGACGGGCGCGGCGGCCTCGCGCGGGCAGCGCGGCTCGCATGGTATTAGGGGTGAACAAACTGGGTGATGGCGGCACGCGGGGCCTATACGAGTCCGGAGCTGATGATCGCAAAGAAGACGGCCCACATGAGCACAATCCATTGCATGCCGTCCAGCCACTCTAGCACAGAGCGCTTCTCACCATCGGAGATCTTGCGCGCGACGAACTTGAGCACCTCGTCCAGCAGGACCACCGGTATCGAGAACTTCATCACGGTCATCCACTCGTCGATGGACAGCGGCGTCACTTGGAACACGGCCTGCGGACAGGACACACTCACACGGTCAGCCGCTGTCAATCGTACTCGCTGCTTCTGATGCGGCCCTTGAGGCCCTAATCAAACATTATTTTAAAGTCTCGAAGCATCTTTTCTTTAACTAAGAAGAATCCATCATCTATTTGAAGGTGATATTTCAGAGGATAAGAATAATATTTGATAGTTAGAGTTGATAAATGTATCTAAGGAGATAAAAATATAAATATATATATTGTAAGTACATATTTCAGGTATATTTGTCTCAAGGATAAGGTGATGGAATTTTCTAAAGCAAAAAAACAACTTGTTATTACTATAAAGTAAAAATAACCTTCTTTTAAATGCTGGCTGAAAAAAAATTACAATTATAATAATATATAAACAAACAGTGTTCAAAACATAACAAATGACTCACCGAGAGGACCTCGACGTACAGAATGACAAAGTGGAGGGTGAACGAGAGAGCCATCGATCCGACCAGCCACAGGTTGGACCAGGGCGGCATGGTGATGAGCGACTGGTTCTCAGACAAGCTGTTCATGGCGTTCAACATCTCGATGGTGACGAGCACGGACAGCGCCATCGTCATAGGGTGAGGGTCAGTGAAGATCTTGCAGTCGATACCCTAGAAAACGAATGTGTTGTGTCCTTAATTCAGTTTGGCAGATACAACTAAAGTTCGGTTCTCTCTGCCTACCCCGCTAGGGAAGTGGCGTGAAGTTTAGTTAGTTAGTTAACTAAAGTTCAATTTTAATAATTTTCGAGTGTTTTCTTTTCAAGTATTACTTTCTTATCTTGTTGAACCCATGAAACAAGATATAAACCAAAATGTTCTAGAAAAAATATACAAGTCGTTTAGAGTATGTATGTTTGTTTTTTAAATAACAACAAATATAGTAAAGATTATAAGATATTATTTGTTGTGGATTACATACTTATCCCAGATCGTATAGGGATCATTGGACTCAGGTTGTTATTTAACCTTGTTATTGAGTGATTTGGAATACAACTACCAGATCTAAATAATTATAAACCTCAATTTATATATGTACAATAATTATGTTTACTATTTGTATTCCATGTAAGTAAGTATGTTTTGCTACAACTAATAGTTTACCAAATATTTGTTGTTTGTAAATATCGTAGTTAATTTGTTGTAAGTTACAACAAAAAATAACAATGAATTACAATGTAACCTCAATGATTTTATAGGATTAAAGGTTTATTAAATAGCCGATTAATTTGAATATGTAGTTGTATATCCCAAATAAGAGCAACCTACATCAAGATTGTTGGTTATTATTTAGATTTAGCCATTATTCTTGTATGACAGCTGATAAAGTTTCGTCAGTTGTACCTTGAATTCATCACCGCCGTTGAGGCACTGCAAGTGGTGGGTGAGCTGCCAGTAGGTCATCTGCGGGCCGTACGGCGAGTACATGAACCACCACGACGCGGCGCCCACGGTGGCGGCGCCGACGTACCCACCGATAGCCATGTATCTGCACCGGACAGGGACAACGTGAACTTGTGGCACCAAGTCAAATGGGGACATATGTTTGAAATGTTGTTGTGCAAGACTATTGGGTTTATGTAATGCTCAATGGCAACAGGCCCAAGACCATAAACTCAAAGGCGAGTTACTCGAGCGCCTCCATATAATGAGTAAATTTCGTCAGAACGTTCAGTAACTGCAAAATAATGAATGGGAGGCTCAAAAAAGAAGAAAAATCAAGAGTACAAGCTCAAAATCGGACATTAAATCAATGAAGTATTAAGGAACTACTGAGAAACGGATAAGAAAGTAAACTTGGCTTAAAACTCACCTGAAGAACAGCCATCCAGAGATGAGACCTTCGTCAGCCTTGCGGGGGGGCTTGTCCATGATGTCGAGATCGGGCGGGTTGAAGCCGAGCGCGGTGGCGGGCAGACCGTCAGTGACCAAGTTGACCCACAGCAGTTGCACAGGGATCAGAGCCTCGGGGAGACCGAGGGCGGCCGTCAGGAAGATGGACACCACCTCACCGATGTTGGAAGAGATCAGGTATCGGATGAACTGCTTCATGTTGTTGTAGATGGCACGACCTGGGGAGCGGTGGCGGTGTCATGTCACACATGATTCGGAATGGTGCGCATAGATTGAGGTAATTACTTGTAGCACAATATCACTTTTTTTTGTATCTCGAACCAACAATTGGACAATGAGCACGACACTCGTTTTGGTACAAAGTGTAGTATTTCTGATGAAAATTAAGGTGTAGGTATATGTTCGGCTAGTAAAGAGATTTACATGGAAATACATTTTGAGTGAATTAGGGATATTCTCTTTTGAAGAGATGAGTGGTACATTCGTATCTTTCATCTGCAGAAAAAAATATTCTTACCTTCCTCAACAGCGGCGACAATGGAAGAGAAGTTGTCGTCAGCCAACACCATCTCGGCGGCGGACTTAGCGACGGCGGTACCGGATCCCATGGCAATACCGATCTCGGCCTTCTTTAGGGCGGGGGCGTCGTTCACACCGTCACCAGTCTGCAACACCGGGCACACGGTCAGTCGCGAAGAGGCAAGCACTGACGCGTCAGTTTGCAAACAGTTTGAGCCCCGATGGAAACATCGAAGCCCACCCAGTAGTTTGTTTAAATTGAGAATAACATTGGTGGATTGGCTATATTACTATTAAACAATTTTTTTATATAGAATAGCAATGATGCAAATTAATGAATTTTCGTTAACCTTACCAAACCAAATATTGAACTAAATATTTTGAGTTCAAAAAAATTCTAAGCTTTAAAATACCCTATAAAGAAATGAAGTATGTAATATAAAAAGTCAAGTGAAAGAACAAACCATGGCGGAGATTTCATTCATGCTCTGCAGGAACTCAACGATCTTGGACTTGTGGGCGGGCTCCACGCGCGAGAACAGGCGCGCCCTGGCGCACGCGGCGCGCTGCTCCGACACGGGCAGGTCGTCGAACTCGCGACCGGAGTAGGATTTGCCGGTGGTGTCTTCATCCTCAGTGAACACGCCGATACGCCTGGAATTGATTGGTCATTAGTATTCCGAAGTTTGGAGTAAAGTTATGTCTTTGTCCGGTGTTCTCAAACGTACCTGCAGATGGCTTCAGCGGTGGCCTTGTTGTCACCGGTGATGACGATTACGCGGATACCAGCAGCGCGGCAGCGGACAATGGAGTCGAAAACTTCCTTGCGGGGAGGGTCCAACATGCCCACGACTCCGATGAAGGTGAGGTTGACTTCGTAAGTGTAGAACTTGGTGGAGTCGCCGAGATCCATCTCGTCGGGCTTGAGCGGGCTGTCGGCGGTGGCCAGGGCCAGGCAACGCAGGGTGTCGCGGCCGGTACCGTACTGGCGAGTGAGTTCCAGAATGCGGTTCTTGAGGGTGGAGTTGAGGGGCACCTTGGAGGTTCCGACGCGGGCGTGTGTGCAACGTTCGAGCACACCCTCGGGCGCACCCTTGACGAACAATTTGGGTCCAGTTCCGAGGCGGGAAGGCTTAAGGGGTGTGCAGTAGCTGGACATGGATTTCCTGTCACGAGAGAACTCGAGGGTGAATTCCTTCTTCCACTTGGTTTCGACCTCTTGGCGTACAACGATAGCGGCGGAGCGGCGGTCGAGGCCAGTCTTGGGGACGTTGAAGGGGTTCATCTTTTCGGCGAGTACGATGAGGGCGGTTTCGGTGGCCTCACCAACCTTCTCGAAAGCCTGTTTGAATTCGTTGAAATCGATAGCAGAGTCATTGCACATAACGCAGATGGTGCCCAATTCTTGGAGAGCGTCGAATTCGCCAGCCTTAACCTTCTGTCCCTTTAAGTAAACATCACCAATGGGTTCGTATGTGGAGCCAGTGATTTCGAACTCGAGGAAGCTGCTGTCGCTACCTTCGATCTTCTCGAAGATGAACATACGAGAGACGGACATTTGGTTAGTGGTCAGTGTACCGGTCTTGTCGGAGCAGATGACAGATGTGCAACCGAGGGTTTCTACGGAGGGCAGAGACCTGACAATAGCGTTCTTCTTGGCCATTCTCCTGGTACCCAAGGCGAGACAAGTGGTGATGACAGCAGGCAGACCCTCAGGAATAGCGGCGACAGCCAAAGCAACAGCAATTTTGAAGTAATATACGGCACCCTTGATCCAGCTTCCACCGTGAGCGGGGTCGTTGAAGTGACCAATGTTGATCGCCCACACGGCAACGCAGATGACGGAGATAACCTTTGACAGCTGCTCACCGAATTCATCGAGTTTTTGTTGCAGGGGTGTCTTGATCTCCTCAGTTTCAGACATTTCGGTACGGATTTTACCAATGGCAGTGTTGAGACCGGTTCCGATGACGACACCACGGGCTTTGCCGGCGGCGACATTGGTACCGGAGAAGAGAATGTTCTTTTTGTCCTGGTTGACGGCGCGGGGGTCGGGAATAGCGTCAGTGTGTTTGATCACGGACACGGACTCACCAGTCAAGATAGACTGATCAATACGGATGGTAGTGGAATAAATCTTGATTAGGCGGATATCGGCGGGAATCTTGTCACCGACGGACACTTCCACGACGTCGCCGGGAACAATTTCTTTCGCTCTAACCTTCTGTACGCCGGATTTGTCTCCTCTTACTACTTTACCCATTTCGGGCTCGTATTCTTTTAAAGCTTCGATGGCGGATTCGGCGTTTCTTTCCTAAAATGTTAATGTTGGAAGTTAGGAGAGACTTAAACATACTTGTGCATTTAATATATTTTTTTTTAGTGTGAACTCATATTTACCTGCCATACTCCTACTACAGCATTAGCAATAAGAATAAGTAAAATAACGAAGGGTTCTACGAACGCTGAGAAAGCGTCTTCATGTTCTTCAAATAAAGCTAAAACCTGGAAACAAAGACAATTTGTAAGTACAAGACATCATAGTATTTAATTGCAATAATTAGATTTTTTGAATCGACAGTTTTTTAATACTTACGAAAGAAATAATAGCAGCTAACAGCAAAATCTTGACTAAGAGGTCATCAAATTGTTCCAGGACTAACTGCCATATACTTTTGCCTAGAAAAAATAAATGTACATTTAAGTATTTATCGAAACTGTGAAATGTGAACATTTACCCTGTACATATAATTAAGCTACAGTTAACCTCGCACTTTTCTAGACGAACTTGTCTATTAGGTACTTAATTATTAATTAATAATTATTTTGTAGAGATATTAACCGTGACTGTTCTACTTGATTGTTAGGTTTTAACACCATTTGTGTTTGGTGTTTTAATCTGCGCGGTCACAGCGTATTTTATGTATGAACTATAAAGTAGTCACTTGTGTATTGCTGTTGACACAACTTTTCATGAATAAAACCATTTCAAGGCAGTGTGGTCGGTAAGTAACACTGTGTGCCCGAGACCGTGACCCGCTTACGAACTTTGTCTATGTTGACAACGAAAGTGATTAATATTGCGCTAAGTAAGGTCTAACTGAGCCTTTTTCGGATTTATGGACTGGTTTTTTTTTTAGTGCATGTGTCTAGCGCAGTATCAGTTACACGGTAGTCACAATAATTGATTTTATCGATAGAATTATTAATAAGTAACGTTTGAACTGCACAACGAGTCGGCAAAATGAGAATGTACTTGCTATACTATAACAATAGTACTTTTTTATTTTCTTATCGTGGTCGATACTTATCCACCCGTCGTAACGCCGGTGCTTACCTTCTTCCGTAGGCAGTTCTGTAAAGAGAAAAGAACCATAATTAGATTTTTGAATAAAACATCAAAGGAGTAAATTTAACAGACGATAAAACAGTCAGAGCAGGCATGCGATCTATCTCGGCAGTTACGATCGTACATAAATACATTAGTCGGTGGTCGGGTTGGTGCGCTGGCCCGGAGTTGCCAGGTCCCCGATGCCAAATGTTGGGGCGGATATTTGAATAATCACGTTTTAGTTATCGTATCGAGACAATAAAACGCTCGGACGCATGCAATTTAATTACGAGGCCGTCTAGCGTCGTATAACGTTTATTGATGACTGCCTTTCGTGAAAAATAGGGACGCGCGACCTTCTCATCAAGGATATTTTTTATGCAAAGTGTTCAAAAACTGCTCTCAATATGTTTTGAGCTAGCCTCAAGGCATTTAACTAAATCATTTGATATGTAGTATTTATTTGTGTATGTATTGTTTACTACTAACTCAATGGTTAATTAATTTGTATATTTCAGTTAAAACATTCCTCTACTTTGTTACGAGGCAATACTAGCCTCGCCGCGAGCGTGCGATGCGCCCGGCGCTCGGCGGACATCAGCGATGACGTCAAATCAACGGTGGCGCCTTATTTCAACATGGTCACTAGAACCGACTACGTACAACTTGTCCTCACGTTATCAGTACGCTTAAACAGGTTTCGCTATTACGCAGTAAACGGGGATTTGCAAACAAACGTCTACCTAATCTCATAAACCGATTTACTTGACTCTGATTGTGGACGATAATAACTTGTAAATAAGCAGTATTTTTTATCACACCGCGCAGATGTTTCACAAAGACGTCTAGAAGGTATCTTAAGATACGTGTGTGTGATAAACAAACGATTTATGATTATAATAATGCATGATCCTTATTGTATTCATATCTATTTTTGTATTGTAGTGTCTAATGATTGCGCGTTATTTGTAAGTAAAGTAGTGCAAGGTTTTAAGATCTAGGTAGAGGAGTAGTCTCCAACGGAGCCGAAACTATTAGCGATGCATGAAGGTCTGTTGCGTCTCGTCTGTCGTGCGACCGTCGCATTGGGCCACGTTGCTGGCGTGACCTGCACAATGACCTCACTCCGTGCGTGGCTTTGACGTAATTACGATTGTTAAGGTTCCGGAACCAATTGTCTTTTGTGGCGGTGAGGACTAATTAATCAATAGGTACGTCTCGTCTTCATCTCGTTAGGATTCCGTGAGCTAGTTCCACGCGCCATTTTAATGGGGGAGCGTAATTGGCCGCGCTACGAAAGAAGAATAAAGAGTTTCGGATGATAGATTGCTTGTTTTACTTCATGCGTATTTGCGATAATCTATACTTATAATAAATCTGTAGAGAGGTCAATTCTGTACATGAAATATATTTTCAAAATAACTATCAGGGGGTGATTAGTGATCGATACTGATGCCAAAAATGCAATCAGTAAAATTTTTGTCTGTCTGTCTGTCTGTATGTTCCTTATAAAAACAAAAACTACTCGACGGATTTTAACGAAACTTGGTACAATTATTCTTCATACTCCTGGGCAGGTTATAGTATACTTTTCATCACGCTATAATCAATAGGAGCAGAGTAGTGAAGGAAAATGTTGGGAAAACGGGAGAAGTTACTCCATTTTTTAAGCTTCCGTCGCGTGTGCAGCCTTAATGGTTAAAGTTACATAGAAATCATGTATGACGGAAATAGTCTTTATAATATTAACCATAAACGCGGGTGACACCGCTGGCACAGCTAGTAATTAATAAACGGATAAAAGTATAGTACTCCATGACAAATGTATATTGATAACAGGATCAAGGAAAGGTCATATGTAATTAGGATTACAATTTAAAAGATACACTTTTGTTGTAGAATGTTTTAAATAAAAATGCGATCGCATTGCTCGAATTTCATTTCGGAGGATGTAGAATGATCCAGAGTATTCTATTGGAATTTTTGTTTCTATTCATCTCATCAAAGCCAGAGGTTGGATAAGCGTAGTTAATACTGTAAAACAAATTGAGCAATCCATCTCTGTAAATGTAATGTAACTGAAATGGGACTAATCTTTTACTACTGTACTGTTGACCTCGTATTAGACTGAACGTTGCTGAACGCATTGAACTGAACGCTAACGTGAGAAACACGTGCGCTCGCCAGCGCGTCGGTTTTGGGCTACTGAGATATGAAGATGATCTACTTGTACTTGTGTGAATCGGGCAACGTGTGCTAAGTCAATCGCTGTACGACTCTATTTGCGTACGCGATCCGAGTGCCAGTCCGCCGTGAGTAATGTAAGCAATTAGTCAACGCATTGATAGCGCCGTGTCAGCATCTGAGCGCATTTGCCGACGATCAATCGGACACCACGGCATCGGGCGCGCAGAGACCGCCCCGGCGCGCCCCGCTTCCTGCCGAACCGCGGCGTACGTGCCTCGACTGCCTATCTTGTAAAACAATACACAATAATCATGTACACATAGCAGATAGTCTATTATGCTGATCGTTAAAATCGTTCTCGCTTAAGCGCGAAATTGTTTACGGAACACATAAATGAAGATTGTGCTAAATTAGGTGGATTACTGTCGTGTACCTACTTGATAGCTAGGTAGTCTGTTTGTAAGATTAATACAGGTGGTTCGCAGTTGGCCTCGACTTCAATTGTACCGTTAGACTTGCAAAGAGCGAATCGTTTAGTCTCAGGCCAATCAGTTTGACTATCTTTAAGCGAATTTTAATCATCTCATGCATACGTCATATGGTAAAATTTTAACTCAAAGCAACGTTCAACGATTGAAGCTTTCCGGTTCAAGCGATACAGCTCGGTGAAAGTAATGTCACCGCCTTGCAACCATTCATAGTTCGTAAAGTTAAAAAGAAAACGTTTAAAATTCACAATGTATAAAATTGCAAAGAGAAAGTAGCCCCTTGACATCTAACAGTAGAATAAATTCTTTAAAAAGTATACCTACTGATGTTGCTAACGCTAAATTTCTAGCTTTTGTAGTAACAATAGCGCAAACATATAATCGTGTTAAGCGTGTTAACGCACGCTAACGTTCGCTGTAAATCATCTACACGACAAATTGATTTCATGTCCCAATTAATAACGCTATGGATGTGTTATTTCTCACGGTAAATATAATACAGGAGTGCGTTTAATTATAATAATATGGATATAATATTATTGAGCTGCTGAACCGTCTTACTTAACTAAAAATTGTATGAGCAGCGAGTTTATAGAACGTCTTGCCAACAAACTGTGCCGTCCAAAATAAACTTGTGTACCTACACAACACATGCAGTCTCGCAGCACCACACATCAGCCCGAGGTATTCTGGGGCTCAGCACTAGCCGTTTTAGATTGTGCCCACGATTATATCCCTAATGCAATACCAACTATCATAACACATTCAAGATTATCACGGGCTACGCATAATATCCGATAAAGCGGTACGATTGGAATTGTACACGATTTGACTGTCTCCCCAGCCGAAGCGTTACAGTAAACATACCAGCAGTTGTTGGCAAATTGAGACATTTCCTCAATAATGTTTGTTTCCAAACAAAACCGCACGTACACGGCTGAGTTAATGGAACTACGAACGAGTTTACGGTGTACTATAACGACGCGAACTATGCCGCCTTATCATATATCAATATACGAGTTCCGTGTTATGAGGACGAATGAGAATTAATATTTAGAACAATGTTATTAAACAAAAAATATAGATAGTGGATTTTAGCAATGTTTCCATTTAAACGTCTGTCAATTGCACATAAACTTTCCAAAATTGTTTTAAAACAAATAGAAAAACTGCTCGTAGTTAAAACCTTCAAATTACAATTGATAGATAAATAATACAGAGTGATGCGTATGATCTCTGTTCGTATCATTAAACATTTATTTCGTTTTATTTTTAGCTGTGAGTTTTATCAATCAAAAGTAACGGTGATTTATATTATTACAAACGAATAATTGTTTGTGATTAGTTATTATTATGAAATATTAAAATTATATTTTTCCTTGATCTATACACTGAAGTTTTTAGTCGATTAATAGTATATTATAGTTAAAATGAACAATGCGTCAAGCGTAAAAGTAAAATCCAACATTTATCTATTAATTCATTAAGTATAATTTGCTATTCAAAGGGCATGAATATTAATAGCACTTATGGTAACACTGTTCGTCGAGTTGTAGGTGTGATGATTAACAGCCAGTTATAATAAAGAAATAAGATGTGCCAATGAGGAAAAATGTAATTGTTCAGAATACTGAATATTCAGATGCAGAGTTCTGAACATTTTTGCACATATAGGTACATACGTATGTAGATACTAGATAAGCGTATTCTATTTTAGTGGTAACTACTACCGCTATTTAAATGATAAAAACAATTGTTAGGGTGTAAGTTAAGTACTTATTAACATTTTGATAATTAAAAAATAAGTAATAACAGTCAATCAAATGTAGTTAGTGTTTATAAAATAAATCCTTAACAATTTAAGGATTAATATAAGGATTAAGCGATTAAGACTGTTTCAAACCAGCTTAATAAGTTGATAATGATTGTAAGGCAAGTCTGTTGATCAAATCAACTTCCACGGGGCATAGTTAGATACTAATTAGTTAACAGGTTTTATGTCATAATCGTATCTAATGTTTCGATTTGTTTATGAATGCAGGAGTACTCGGTTATGTAATATCGTCACGATTTTAATTACACCTCCATTATTATGTGTAATGGACATAATAATGGAGGTGTAATTAAAATCGTAACATAATGTATGTCGTAGCAGGTGCGTTACGGGCGTCATTCGCAATACCAAGTGCGGAACTCTAAATAGGATGATTCCTTTAGTAGACAGAAATGAATCGCAAACAGTATTCAACTTTCTACAGTCTTATATTGCTAAGTATCTATCTAGAATAATCTATGTATATGTATAAAAATTAATTGATGTTCGTTTGTCTCGCTAGAAGTCGAGAATGGCTGTGCCGATTTTGCTGATTTTAGTTTTAAAATACATTGGTATTCTTTCAGGGAAGGTTTGTACGGTAAGAAAATATGGAAACATTGCGAGGAAATTAATGAAAGAAAATCCGAAAACGGGGCGTTACGAAGTGCGCCGGGTTAGTAATTACAGCATGAGTATTTAGAGAAACGACTGGAAAAGAAAAAAGTTATTTATAAATTCATTGTCAGACAGAAGGCGCGGAAAGCTACAACAAAATAAATATGTACGCTAAAAGGGCTTGCCTCAAAAGATACTCAGGTGACAAGACAAGTGATGTCACGCGCGTGTCTTTTCATACATAATTTTAACTTATTATGCTCACTTAGACTTAGCTTTCGAACTGGGGATTTTTTATTGTCAACTCAACAAAATCTGAATAGTAGATTTGCTTTTATTTGATGTTTATTGTCAAATCAGGAGATTTGTCTTTCAGCAATCTCACTGATGACATCAAAACCCAACACACGATTACTTAGTAATGTGTTAAGTTAAACGTTACGTGGTGGGGTATAATTGAATTTACGCGAAATCGAGCATTAAATCGTGCCGCCTCAGCAGCAGTGTCCTATATTTAATGTCGAACGAGCGAGGTGAGCCGATGATCGTCACATTGCGTCGACACCGTTACGCCTGAGGGCGTCTTCCCCAGCCCTCCCTGCTATAGGGTTGCTCCATATTTTCGTTCAGCAATAACATAACTATAAAACGGTTGTCTTTTTGAATCAAATTTTTACATAGTAACAAACAAAGTCAACGTTTGTCTGTGATGTAGAAGCCGTTTTTACCGATATACAGAGTAATTTAAGAGGAAGGTTTATATGTACAGTTTATATTGATTTGTGCTCATCGTACTAAATATGCCAATTGATGACTTTCTTAGGCAAAAATGTTTTTTTTAATTAATAAAATATTTGAACTTATAACTTAGGAATGCTGCAGAGGTAGCCCTATTATCTCTTGTGCTCAAGCACACGCACCAGTGACAGCTCTGCCCTACGGTGCTCGGACACGCACCTATAAATAAACACCTGACGCACACCCAGCCATCCATCATTCAGCTACCATCGCCAACAGCCATAGGTGGCCGCAAAAAAAGCTATGAAAAGAACTATGTTCCAATTGCCTAGATATTGGACAGGACTGGAGTGAAATTGAATGTTACATCTTAATGTTATCAAGATTTAGGTATTTGATTTTCCATAATTTGACTACAATACAGAGATTGTTCTATGCTAATATGGGTTCAGAGATATATTCATTGATGACAGGTACATAATATAATCAATATCAATAAATAACATTCCTTCCTATTGCATACAATCCTAAAGATTCAGTAGTAAACAGGACAAACATATAAAACAGTTAGTTACACAGTGTATATGTATGTATTACTATAAATTGCCATATTTTCCATGATAACTTTTATAAAGGAAAATGTAAATGTGTGGCTTTTGTCCTATTGCATTGTATGGGCTTAATCTCTGTTACTAAGTAGATAACATTCTGTTCTTTTTATCTTTGTCTAACATATTCATACATCAATGATTTAAGATAAATTCACACCCAGGAAAGGTTATTTGTATTTTTAATCTTTAATTTTATCATTGGTAAATAGAAAATTGAGTCCATAGCCTGTGTAAATATTAATGACTTATCTTAATGACTGTAAATATTAAAATTGTTGTAAAATTTGTATGACATTTTTTTTCCTAAGGGCAACCTAAAATTGTAGGTGAGATAATGGTATGCATCAACTTTGTAAGGCAGGGTGATATAAATTATTATAGACTACCCATTACCAATTTAAATTTTGTATCACAATCTGTTATGTTCAATGAATTATAAGTATTGAATACTTTGTTACATTATCTTATCTTTATGGATTTTTATAGAACCCCACTTCACTTCAGTGATTTCATATAAGTAACATATGGCGCACTATTCTCTATTCCTAAACTGTTAGGGACTTTAGTGTGAAGCTAAGTCATGTGATTTTTATTAATGGATTGTAACTTAAATCAACAAGTTCTAACTTATGATAATGAAATGCCATCACTTTTATATGTAAACTGAAATCCTGGGTGTGATCCGACAATATGAGTAAGTGAGCAGAAACAATTAGGAAGTATATTAGTGCTTGAGAGTACAATAGGAGTATGTTTCATCTCTCAATGAGGTGTGATCATCATATCTATGTCAAAATCATATTTTGTAAACATATATAAGGTATTGGCTAGCTTTGACTTGAGTTTGTTATATTGCCAATAGAGCCTTAAGTTTGTTAAGAAAAAAGTTGTGCAAAACCTACTTTAAAGGTGTTTTATTGAATCTTGAAAATAATCTTCTATCTAGTATTTAAATGTGGTTACATTCTAGTATTACGACAAAGAGGGGAAAAACCTGCACCTAATACATTTCACTAACAATGATATAGTATTGGGGGTAAGTATCATACACTATTTTGCATATGCAACAATTAAATATATCTAACTAAGTTTAAGCCAACATCAGGCGAGTGGGTAGGATGTTATTATCTCGTTAAACATTCAATGATGATGTAATCACATATTGTAATTATTTCACACTAAAAGATTTGGGAATGTTATTTTAGCAGCATGTAAGTATTTCGGCGCTGAGAACTATCACCCTGGCATCCTCTCTATTTATAACAACTGTTGTCAACACTGAATGATTCATGGTCAACCATGTCCAGCTGGCACTGCTTCAAGTAACCCTGACTGATAGGTAGCCTAACACCAAAAAATAGATTCCTTAAATGAGGGGGATCTGTCACTTCTAATTTGATCAATGTTAATTATTAATTCTAACAAAACATTAAATTGTGCATGTTGCAAATTTGATATGTCATATCATCAAACTGAGTAATTGTCATTTAGGTCAATGAAACAAATATTATTCTTATTTCAAATGCTTTTATATGTAAGTAGTTTGAAATTTTACTGCCAACTCTGGTACAAAACACATTGTTTGTTTACAAGATGTCTGTACTCCAGACAGCGTACCATTGATATAATGATTCAAAAAACAAATAGCTATATCAAAGTATTAACATGATAAAATATTGTGTTAGATTAAAGGCCTTTCACCTGAACTTTCTTATAAAATAATGATAAAGTTGAATGTTATAAGATGGAGGAAAAAACAATAAGTTAATATTATAACAATTATAAAATTTACAGTACAATTACAATCATTGATCATCAGGTTCAGATTTCTAAATTAATTTAGCATAAACATGACATGAGAATAAAATATAAATTGATTGGCATTATTGCATTTCATCTTCCATAGAAAATTATGGAAATCCCTTTATTAGTTGAGTATTATTGTTTCCTACTATGTATGAAAAATATGATTAGTGATAATAAAAGATGATAATGAAGTGTATAAACAGAGAAGATAATTTGGCCCTAATATTAGAACTGTTCTGACTGTTTTATCAAACTAATTTAGTAGAATAAAACCTTAAGATGAATAAAAGAACACTTACCATTTGGCCCATATTTTTCTTGGTTCCTTTTGACTTGATCTGCACTAAGGCCTTTGTCTGGGTCTGTCCCAAAATATCCTAATACTTCGTCCACGGATTTCGAGTGAGCGTCCTCCATGGTGGAATTACTATGTTGCCGTCAGTTCTAGAAGACAAGAAGAGAATAGGTTAGGAATGACGAGTCATCATTTTCAACTACAAGTTTGAGGTTATGTCTCGCTTACGCTTTATGTTAATGATGAATTGGATTTTGAATGGCTAATATAGTAAAAATCTATACTAAATTGACAGAATTGTATTTTTTGTAAAATCCAGTGCGCATCAATTAACAACTGAAAGTTAACTAGATTGTCCGATTATTAACATCTTGCCAAACATAGAAAGTACAAATAAAGACACCTAATTGTTTATAATTAATAAGCGCACTATTTAAAGGCAAGTTGAAAAAATAGGGCAAGTAGGAATTTAACTGGGTAACTAGCAATTTCCTATTAAAATGGCAATCACCGTTTGACCACTGCACCACTCACCAAGAACTTTTTCAATACATGAGAAAATATTGTCTATTGAGATATTCCACTATTAATTGTCTGATTTTTATTTATAGAGAAATAACTAAGTTTTGTACTAGAATAATACTTTTAAGTCGTAAATATCATAAACCACACGAACACGTATCCAATCCAGCCGTCATTTTTTCGTAAACTGACAAAAAAGGGTGAACGTTCGCAGCGCCACCTATTATTAACGTCATACACTTCTATTAAATGAGGATTCATAAAATTTTATTTTTTTTATTTTTAAAAATTAACTATTTGTCGATTTCTTCCTAATAAAATATTAAGAATTGAAAATTATGAATTAAAGTTTTTTTTACCGATAAAAAAAAATATCATAGTTTATGGTCACATATGAAGTGGAGCGATGCTATAGGTTGAGTTTGTACCACGTGACGCAGTGCTATTTTCGTGCCATAGGCGCATGTAAAAATGCGGTATTTTTAAAATTCTGAAAATTTGTTTCGGGTTATGTAACACTTTTATCACTTATGAACAGCCACTAACTTTTCCTTAAACGTGTAGCACTTAATTTTGCACTCGATGTTACCACAAACACATTCTGATCCGATTTATAAGGGAGGAATTAGGAACTTACTGAAATATTTTTTTTTCGACAGCGTCGGGAAGGAAAGAAGAAATAAGAGTGGCGCGGGAGATGTTTTCCCTCCGCGCCCCGAGTAGCGACTCCCGGGCGAAGAGCGACGATTTTAGAGCGGCGCGGGCGCGGTGGAGGGATACCGACTGAGATTTCTTTAATTATTTTGGCAACAGTACTCGATGGCACTGCTGAGTCGTTTTCCAGGGTTGCATGTCGCGCGGCGGCCGTCGGCGACCGTCCTATGATGATCTTTTTATAGCGGGCGCTGCCCGGGTCGAGCTCCCCGGTATCATGCTCACACGTTCTGCGACCCATCATCATTAGTAATGATTTTTTACGAAATTGATTTTCTCTTAAGTAATATAGGTACTTATGTATAAAATTACTTATTTACATAGCGAAACATTTCATATTTATATGAACGGAAACGTACATAGATCCAATGAACCAGTCTTACCTTGATCTTACCTATATTTTGAAGGTCGTGACAGTAAATACATTTCTAGTTAGTATATATAACCATTCACTCCTTGTTATTCATATATACACATTGATGAGCATAACGGTATCAGTTTATTATCGATAATATTCCGTTTAATCTTATAATCGGTAACAACGTGGAGAAATCTATCTATCGATCGGGTCATTTTACGGTTGACAACAAAGATACGTAGAAAATGACTGTTGCACGTATAAAAGTGTCTGTTGAGTGTCTGTGTATGATTATTTGTAACTAGCTTCTGCCTATGACTTCGCCGTATAGACTTTAAAGTTAAGTCAAAAGTTTTATTCCGTATATTACTTAACTACCGAGAAATAATTATGTGTATTATGGGTTGCCTAACTTTGGTGAGCCCTTACCTAAGAAGTTCTTAACACTTAAAGTAGGAATATTTGTGTACGGAGAAGTAGCGAGATGAAGTAGTATTATTACATTTAAGTTGGTATTTTTTTTGATTATGGTATAAACGTAAATACAACTTAACAAGTGGTTCAGTTCAATTTGGACCACTTTAATTAGGTCAGTAATTATATCTAGTTGTTATGTAGCAAGTAATTACATTTGGAGCAGGGCCGAAGCATCGACATTGGTGTACCTGCTGGCAGTGGCAAACCATTCGTGACATTGATCTATGAGACACAATATTTTCTATCTTGACAAGCTATGCATGCATACAGTGCAGTGCTTATTTAAATATAAGTACCTATTAAGTGATTACGATTTGATATTAGTGGGAAAATTGGAATCTGAAACGCTAAAATAATTAAGTAGGTACTTATGACTATAGTTGGTGGCTCTTGGAACTGGTTAAAACGATAATTGATACATTTTACGTTCAAATAAACCTTGTCACATTTAAGTAAGTAATATTTTTGGTTTGCTATTTATACTTTAAGAGAATTATAACTAAATGATGAGATGTGATAAAAAATGTTCTCCCAGATTTGTTTCTTAAATTAATTAATTAATTAAACGTATTTTTTTGGTACGGGCTAATTTTGGAGAGATGGATGTCTGATTTTTTCGGAAAATTATCACAGTAATTGAGTGCCCTTTAACGATTAACAGCAAGTTATTTCACGATTTTTGTACTACTTAATTATAAATGCGAAAGTGAATTTGTTTGCGTGTTTAATGAATTTGATGACTATTGGTACTTATAGGTACTTAAATGACAACCTGGAGTCGGTTAGGAGCCATTCATTAATAAAGACTTAAGGACGACTAGTATATAAATCATTGTAGGTATTGAAAATCAAAGTGACAAAAACCCCAAGTAACACAGATAGCAGTATAAGGTCTTAGTAACAGCAAACCCGGGAGCGATAAGCTTAAAAAGCTGTTGATTAATGTCTGAGTAAACGTGTACTCAGCTCTTATTCAAGCAAATTGGGCACACTTTTAAATGCTTTAATTTGAATAATAGCAATATAAAATCTGAGTAGTAGCAATGTAATTGTCCACATAGCTTAATAACGTCTGAAAAACGGCAGTCGTTACTTATACACAGATGTTTTATCATGTTTATTCAGATAAATATTTGTGGCTGTGATATTCAAAAACTACTCAGCTATAAGCACATTTGTACCACACTATTTCAAACAAAATGTGTGTTTCCTTCAAGAAATTGTTGACATCATTAATATTTATTAAGATATTAATGTGGACGGAATGAATACTTGGAATTGTTAAGTAATTTTTAAAAATACGAGTTTTAGCTATTATACAAGTGAAATAATATTGCGCAAGTAATTTTGTCGTCAATAACGTATGTCCTGTAACTATTGGTTTTACGCGCCGCTTCAATATCGAAGTTTAATGATAGAAATAAGTTAATGTACAAGACAGAAATAAGGCAAAAAAAAACTTTTAGCGTAATTCCTCATTTTAGTGTTTTAAAAGTAATAATTAGTTTATGTATAATACTCGAATTTGTATCTGAATTAATAAAACACAGCATTTGATAGCAAAAACAATTCCAAAAACATTTTTTTTTGAGGTTATAATGGCGATTCCTATAAATCTGATTATTAGCTGCTCACGGAGCTGTTTTACCGAGCTGCTGCTGAATAATAGTTTTGACTCGTCACATATTAAGCCTTTATTTGGCAAAGCGCGGTATGGCGGAATAATTTCTGAATAACAGTTGAGTATTTGTTCACATGTTTTATTAAACAGCTTATTAGGGTTCAAAACAGAACAATCAAAAACTAGAATTTCGTGGAAAAATGATTAGGTGATCGATCGAACTTTATTATTTAACTATTATATAATGCAATCATTTCACTTAAATAAAAAAATAATAATTACCTAAGCAAATGAATCAAAGCTATTTAGGTATACCAATCTAACGTAAAAAGGATGTAAAATATTTTTTTTATTTTGTTTTATTTAGAAAAAAAACTGTGGTAATCATGTTTTTTTTTTTTCAACTTACGTACCTATGTCTAGTTTGAGTTAACTACTCGTGTGTACTGCATACCTTATTAAAATGCTAAAAAGGGAAAAGAAACGAGGTCTCTTTTGGTTCCCCATCTATTCTAATGATAATGTAGCAATTTTTCATTGTCTGAAAACAAACGGATATTATACCTACACTAGCTGTGCCAGCGGTGTCACCCGCGTTTATGGTTAATATTATATAGACTATTTCCGTCATACATGATTTCTATGTAACTTTAATCATTAAGGCTGCACACGCGACGGAAGCTTAAAAATGGAGTAACTTCTCCCGTTTTCCCAACATTTCCCGTCACTACTCTGCTCCTATTGATTGTAGCGTGATGAAAAGTATACTATCTGCCCAGGAGTATGAAGAATAATTGTACCAAGTTTCGTTAAAATTCGTCGAGTAGTCTTTGTTTCTAAAAGGAACATACAGACATACAGACAGACAGACAGACAAAAATTTTACTGATTGCATTTTTGGCATCAGTATCGATCACTAATCACCCCCTGATAGTTATTTTGAAAATATATTTCATGTACAGAATTGACCTCTCTACAGATTTATTATAAGTATAGATAAACGGAAACCTAAAACAAAATTAAACCTAGCTAGATAGATTAATTGCCCCCGAAACCCCCTACATACTAAATTTTATGAAAATTCTTGGAGCCGTTTTCGACATTCAGATTACAATATAGATAGGTATACAATAGTTTTTTTTATTTAAAGATACGTATTAATAATATCATAATGACACATAATTTGAGTATACTATACAAATTCAAAACCTCGGACACAACAAAAGGTAGATTTATACTACCGCATTGAATGTACTACAAATACAAAACGCTAGAATAAAATTATTCGGACCGCGCGTATTTTAGAATTCGTTAATATTCTCATCTGATTCATCTCCACTAGATGTGTAATCATCGTCACCCACACAGTCTGTATATGAAATTGCGGGTACGGAACACTCTTCTACGTACGATCGCACTTGACTGTTAAGGTTAGCTTGACCGCTTTCTTCCACAGCTAGTTTACTAAACACTATGCTGCCTACGCCCAACTTACAACAACTAACGTTTAATAAATATCTACAAATAAAGCAATATTCAGCATTCTTCTGTGTAAATACTGTTTAACTAACTTTAAAACTGCTAGTTTCGGTATAAGAATAGAAGTATGAGTAAGAGAGTTATAAACTATGTCTACATTTCTTTTATACCAATATAAGCTTAATTAGAACCCAGAAAATACTTTTTATCAGCACCTGAATAATTCGCAAAATAAAGAACCTTATAAGATTTCAAAATAATATTAAAGCTGTTATTCAGATACAAGCAATTTAAAACCGAATTTTAACACTATTATTCAGCATCTAGTTGCTGAGGGTACTTTATACAGAATATAGCATTTTTAACAGCAATAAGCTTAATAATGTTTGTATAATAGTATTGTACATTACGTTTATTCAGCTTGTTATCTTTTAGCTTACTGTTATGCAAATTAAAGCTATGTGAAACTCTGTAAGCTTAGAAACGTTTGTGTAATATTGAGAATAAAAGTTATTACTAAGCCTTAAGAAAGAAGCCGAAATTATACAAATTTTACTAAGCTTAAAAAATTATAATAGCCGTAATACAACGTTAGTCAGAATTTAGCTATTTCCTTAACTGTAACACAAATGTTACGTAACTATTAACTGTGTTATGAGTCGCATTAGTACTGTTATCATGCTTGTGTGTTACTTGGGACAGGATAAGAGGATGTAGAGGCGTTGTTAGTAGCTTAGTGAACAATTTACTGATTTAAAGGAATCCTTTGGTTTCTTCGACTTTAAATGTTTATTATGGAAATACCTACTATCTAGATTAGGATAAGTAGATAGACAGTTTTAGTTGGAAGTCCCACAGATATGCAATAGTAATATGCAGGGGTTTAATTAAACTAAAACACAAAGATTTTCTCCGATGTTATTGTAATTAAGTTGGGAGAAAAACTGCTTAATCATGCTGGAAAATAATTGATTGATACTAGTTTTTGTTTGCGGTTTTACCGCACGGAATTCGGTCGTTTATAGACACTATTGTCATTTATGTATTTACCAATAGTCATCTAAATCATTTAACACGCAAACAAACTCACTGTTGCATTTATAATATTAGTTAGGATTTGTTCAACTTAATGGTACTCGTATATCAATATGTTAACAGATTTAAAGATAAGTTATCTACAATGAAAAATGCAAAGTCACTGCCTTTCCTCGTCGAGTTGTTTATCGATTTTAATATTTACGATCTTAAAGTAAACTGGCTTAAGATCAGAAATAATCTAAAATCTACCTTTGCATATTGTATGTACCTACTTAAATACATACATATCATCACGCCCGTAATACCCAAAGGGGTAGGCAGAGGTCACATTTATCCTAAAATGAAAGTCAAGTTGAGTTAGATCGAATATTGCGAAAAAGTAGCGACAAGTAGCAAACTCATCGCCTTCACAAAACAAATACACCATTAGTCGCCCATTCTATCGTTGCATATTGTGCTCATCTTAAAGTTATATCAGGGCGAGATTTTGAAAGAAAATATAAGTTTACTTACTTATGAGCCAGTTATTAGCCAGTAAATTACAAATACAAGGTAAATAGTACAGTACCTATAACTTTGTTTTATGAAATATAAAAGCTTATAATGTAGGTATTGCTATTGATAAGGAGTACCTAATGCGTCACATTGGCCACGCCTTTTGTTTACTTCATTGTTATGTATGGTGCTAATTCATAATCTGTTAAATTCGATTAAATACTTATTTGTTTAAAATAACATATTTTTGGTTAATATTATTATTTAATTATGTTTGGACAATTCATCTTAATCCTAAAATACGTTATATATACCTACACTTTCTACACACAATTTAATAAGCGAACATAGTTTGATTGGTGCATGGAATTGGGTATAGCGGTGGTCTTCGATGATTACCTATTATGTCATCTCTCGCAAAACTTATATAAAAGCAATATACATAATATATATTGCTTATGCTTTTGAGAAATCCATCTTTCTTTTGAGTTTTGTGAGTTATTTGTATTTGCACACTAATTGATGAATGAAATGGCATCCCACCATGCGTAATTTAGGTTTAGAAAGTGGAAATAGAAAATTACGAGGGAATAGCTGAATGCCAATGTTAAAGTCTATTTTGGTGGCTGGAATAATATTTATGCTCGTAAATATATTTTAGATACAATGGCGATTCCAGACGTAAACACAAAAAATTCTAGAGTTTAGTTTCGCGCTTTGAATATTCTTACTGACGTTTTTATTTAAAAGTAGTTATTATATTAGATACGCTATAGGTATTACGAGTCCTAGTTGGTAAATTTTTGAGTAAATATTCTGCGTAGACAAAGATTTAGGTGCGTTCTTTAATTTTACTAAAGCTATGAAAAATACAGCTGAGAAATAGCATTCGGGAATATTTTTGGTTAATATATTCGACTGTGTCAGTGCAGTGTTATTATTACATGATAATAATTGAGTTGAGAAATCTCTTTCTATCGTAATTTCGAATTAAAATTATTTTTGGATACTGTGTATAATTTTTAAAGGTAAGTAATATTAAAATACTAACGAACATATTTTGAGCTAAGTGTGTATTTAGGCGCTCAATGGTGAGAGGTCCATAGATTAATGTTAGAAATATATTTAGTCGTTGCAATGAGATTTTTATAACTGAAAAACAAAATAATTTTAAAACAAGCTTGCATGACAATGTACGACAATATATTCAATTCAATTCAAAATAAACACTTAGGCCGATTAGGACTAAATTGGGCAACAGAAGCGATGTAATAAATAACTCGGCTAATGCTTCAGCGCGCACTCGCTCACTTTATGGGTAAGTAATAGCATCTTTACTGGCAATTAATTCCGCACTTCCTTGATTAGTGCTCAGACGACATTTTATTACCCATTAATAATATTTCGTTAGTATTACGGAATTTATTTTTAGTTTTCATTTGAACTATTTGCATTAAGATTGCTTTTTAAACGGAGTTATTAGTGTACGTTCTTAATGGGATTATGTAATGTTTATCGGGTTTGGTTAATGATTTTTATTTGATTGCGACAATTAACGCATTGTCCTATGGAGCATTGCCAAATTAAATGTACCTTTTTAAAAAACGATATTTTTGTAGCTTCACTTTAATAAAAGGTATTTCCGCGGTCAACGGTTAAAGTATGTCTGATCCTATGACGCCCATCTTGTGTTCAAATATTCCGAATATTAAGTACGATATGAAGTGTTCACAAGTATAATGACAGGCGTCAGATTACATTACTTCGGGATGAGTGCATCATACTGAGACATGGTGTATTCATTAAATCTATACTTATGTAATATGTATAGAGGAAAGATTTGTATTTTTGTATTTTTGTCTATGTGTATGTTTATAATGAATTAACTCAAAAACTGCTGTGCCAATTTAAAAAATTCTTTCACCATTGAAAAGCAACATTATCCGCAAGTAACATAGGCTATATTTTATTCCCATATTCCTACAGGAACGGGAACTTTGCGGGTGAAACCGCGGGGCGCTGCTAGTGATAGATATAGTGACTAAATAGATTAGAATTAAAGTTATTTTGAACGTTTATTGTTATCTCACTGTATCTTTCTACGATATATGCTAATCTGTCAACTACAAAATAGTAGATAATTATGATTTAGATTTTTATCAAATCAACTTGAATATAAGATGGAAACGATGGTAGCTCAATAGGTTAAGACCTTCAAAGTAGAGGGTAATATGATGCTTCAAAGCAACAATCTGACTGCTAAATTATAGCCACACCCTTAGGAAACATTGAGATAAGTCACAAACATAGAAAATTGATGAAGAACATATAAATTATATTATATCACAAGGCACATAAATCATACCAATCAATACCGCACCCATATCATACCAATTTAGCCGTCAAAATCTTCAATTCTTCGGGTCTTAAATCTGTTATGAAAATCTTGTAAAATACAAAGAAGAGTGTAAAGTGCAAAGATTTAAAATCTGTACTGTACTGATAAGCTATGATAAGGAGTACTTCGTTATCGGTAGCCTATTAATATTTCCTATTAAGATATCCCGTTGTTAGATGATCTATACAAACTATCTGTTAGATATTGGGATTGACCGCGGGTATTAGTGGTATGTGTGTACCTATTGTTTGTTGAGTTTGCGTTGTAGCATTGCATCAGGAAATCTTACTCATCTGTGCAAGACAGATGAATTTATTATGTAGGCTGTAATGAATGAACTAGGTATTGTTGTTTGTTGTTTTTGGCAGACATTGTGGCATTTGAGTACTAGACAATAGAAGCTCCAAGTGATCTTTGACCTTATCTCTTTTCATGAAATGAAAACGGATTTTAATGCGTGGCAAAAGTTACAGCTATTACGTTTTTAAATACTGCTGTAGTTGCTCCTAATTTCTAAAAAGTAATAGATCCCATATAAGTATATATGTATAAATTAAAGCACCTAAGTATTTGTCTGTTCTAGCCTAGTTAAAATTAGCACAATACCTTAGCGAATTAATAACCGATTGCAAATGATACCGACCTAGTTAATTCGGGACCAGTGTTTATTTAAACAAGTTGCCAATGAACTTCCAACAATTGTAAATATCCACAAAGTAGCTCTCTATCAGCGTTAGATATGTTGAACCCGAACCAGAAGCAACTAGTAAGAAGATCGAGGTGCCGAGTGTGTGCCTCAATATAAAACAAGCTTTTAAAATTCCAAAGATAATGTAACGAGAAGTTGCTTACGCAAAGATGCTCTAGTGTCGGTGCGGAGCCTACGCTGGGTACCTATATGTGATTCGATTCGTCATCTACAAATAAACAGGCGAAGGTAATAATCGAAATAGAATTATAGTGTGTACTCGGGTGTTGTAATCTGCTTGGCAGCCCGGAGCCGGCCTGTTGGCGTGACGGCTGAGGATTTTGCGGACGTAGTGGACAAATGGGAGGTCGTGGCTGCAACGGCCAAAACTCAGAAGGTAACGTGTTTAGTGACGCTTGGCTTTTATTTAAAGACTCTCATTGTATTTCGTCGCTTGTAAGTAAAGTAATTGCAATTAATGGTTAATGAATGTAAATTCGTTTATCGATAAAGACAATCTCTTACAAATCAGTCTCTTTTAGTGGGAGGCATTTAGTTAGGTACTTAGATCCTCAAGGTATTTCTTGTAGTACCCAATGCTAAATATTTGTTTGAATTTCTCATGGACATAATAAGAAGTCAATCTTAATTAATTTTGAACCTTCAAGATTGTATCAAGTTCAATCTGTCGACGACCTTGTCGACAATAGCCCATCTGGTCCTTGACATCGTTCAAGGTTACGGGACTGGTCCTGAACCCCAAATTCCTAGCAAATCTCTCGCATAGTAGGTAATCAGTCTATTCTACATCGATGCCGAATTCCAGTATAAAACGTGAGTCGTAAACCCACGTTAAGAATAGTTTCAACTGTTTATTTCTTTAAAATCACGTGTCAAATATATTGATCCAGTCAGTAACGGGCAGTAAAACAATGATATAATATTAGATAGTGAAATAGTCAGGCCTGTATCCCATAATGTGTTTATAACGGCGCATTGACGTCAGTGAATATTAGGTGCTTTGTTCGCATATCTGTGGTTTTCTAATCTAAAATGAAGAGTATTTTTACAGCTGTTAGTAACTGCATGGAGTAAACATCATCGTCTCGTCTCAACACTTCATTATATCGTTACTATTGATGCGTATGATTTTACTGAACTACGTGGCCGTGGGTTAGTCAGAAATATGCATTTTATGTTTTTTATACAACAGTTTACCGGTTCTATGAAAGTGCTTCTTTTTGCAATCAAATCTGCGGCTATTCATAGCAGTGACGTAGGCGCCTGGATTCGAGTGACGTGCCCCGTTTTACATCAACAGTAATATAAGATTAGTTCTCTACTATTATAGTTCTGTTTTATTGTATCTACATTTAATATTATTTATATCAATCTTACATAACGATGACGGCACGTGACATAGGAAACTAGAAGGCTAAGTGGTGCGTTGGTTTAACATTACGTAGTTACTGATCAGCCAGTATTCCCAGAAGATTTATATATTAAAAATATAATTACAGTAAAATCCGACTGATCACTGTAATTTTTTTTTGCTCGAACACTTTGAGATTCTGGATATTGAATTGCATCTCTTTGCAATTGTCTGTGTATTTATAATTATTTCACAAAAATAATTTACTGATCAATTATTGTATATCGCACTAGCACTTTTTACTTCTGGTAACACTGGCTTCTTTCGCGTTTCACACAACAGATACAGAGGTCGCTAGAACGGTCTTCTCTCCGACATCACAAACCATCCGTGTTCCACTAGCAATCCACTGAAGGGGGCAACACTGCACAGTTTCCACTCACAGTCCGCTGCGTACCACCGTCACTTATTCAAAACAAACTTACCGTATCACTTAAATCACTTGGTCCCGATACTGTTACAAAATATACATAAAAATGTATTTTGTTTTTTACTAGGTACTATCGTGTGAGGTTAGCGCGCCCCATGAGGACTGCGTCGGGAGTGTGGCGCGCCGGGCGTGGGATCCGAGAGCTGCCCTCTTTTATAAGCTTGGGATCGCGCGCGGGCCCGCTGCCAGATACGCGCGGTACCGACGCACTCTCACCATTATTACACACATTATAACTATGACACTAATTAAAACGCACACAACAAAGTTTAAAATCGAACGACACAGAGCTAGGCGACCGCAAATGCGTTCGCTCCTTTGTAAAGTTGATAGTAAGAGCCTTTTCGTAGGTAAAGAAAAAATCGAAACTATAGAATATAAAATAGGTTTATTGAGATAGTTAATCCTTAAATAAACAAACACCTATTTAAAAGGAGTGAACTAAATTACAGTTTCTGAATTTCTGAATTTGTCTATTAAAAAGTACAAGCCGTGTCTTGTATAATTTATAGTTTTTTTATTAAAAGTATTATTTGAAGTTTATGATAATTATTGGATAGATTTTTATGTAACTATAAGTATAAAGACATGGTTGAATATATAATAAATTGCAGTATACGTTTTTAATGGAAATAAATGTGCTTACTACAAAAGTAGATGTACGCATACATACTACCCACCTACGCTAGGTAAGACGGAAAGATGTGAAAAAGTACTCACAAGTGGGTACATTTCTACATAAATACTCGTACAAACACAAACCCAATACCCAATACACCATTTTATGAAATGTAAGGAAGTACATTATTTTTAACGCAAACAAATAGCAAACTACCCATAGATTACCTACTTGCATTATGTCATGTTACAATACTTTTAAGATCGGCAGTTTGTGTACTGAAAATGTGTCTGATTACATTAGACTGAATGTTTTAAGCAATATTTATCAGACTAATTTATGCCTTTGATTTCACTCGTGCAAAATCCAGTTAGTTCAGTCAGTCATTATCTGAACTGTATCCAGGTACATGCCTGTATACTTAATTCCAATTCGAATCCAGTCAAAGAATCTGGAAAGAGGAATAGATTCATTATATTTATCTGTGTATGTTTTTATAAACATATAACACAATATTAATAGTAGGTATGTATGTAGATACCTACATACATACCTACTATTAATATATATGTATGTATGTAGGTATCTACATACATACTATTAAACTACATGAATACTTTTAAAATATTAGTAGGATCACATCTAAATGACACAAATACAATACTTATTAAGAACTGTTTTACAAGTCGCAAATAAAGTAGCCCCAAATATTAAGTCGGGACGAACTTTGTAAGCTTACGACCGACCCTCGCTTTGTAATGTTTCCTGCTTAATTAAAAAACTTGCTATTTTTATCCCTCATCATATTTGCTTGCCCAAAATTTTCTTATTAAAATGATAATAAAGATGTGGAGCAACTGCATTCAGACGTTTTCCAGTTATGGTGATTGTTATTGAGTTTTGTAGAAGTAGGGGAAACTTGCCTAATTCGTACTTGCTCCTAAATCGTACCACACCAATATTTCTGAACGAACCGCAGCAGCAGCGACACGAGTGCCATAAAATGGAACCATTAGTACGTCATGTGTCATATCTCCAATGACAACGTTTTGTCTCTGCTGGTTCGAAAAATATTTGTAATGTAAGTAATTTCACTATTTTCATGTATTTTTTTGGGTCATTCTATAAGAACTTGTGTTACTTAGTATTGTGAGTATTCAATTTTGCTGAATATAATCTAATTCTACATATAATTGACTAATATAATTCGTTGTAAGTATTGGCGCCTACCGGCTGTCAATTTTTTTCGCGGTAAATTTGAACTGGTTTTGTAGTTTGCGCCCAATTCGTACTCCACATTTTAGCTCAATTCGTACCAGTACGATTTAGGATTACAAAAATAAAATTATGTATTTGTTGTTTTAAGGTAATCATGACTACGCGAAAATATAATTGTTGGTCCCAACAAGACATGGAAAAAGCCATCAACGGATATCGAGAAGGAAATTTAAAATTTAATGAGGCTTGTCGCGTATATAATATACCTAAACCAACGTTTCGGCGTCATTTAAAAGGTCTAAATATGCACCAAAGCATCGGCCGGCCCAAGGATTTAAGTAAAGAGATGGAAGAAGAGCTCATTAGACACATTTTAGAGTTAGAATCAAGATTTTTTGGTATAACTATACACGATTTACGGCGTTTGGCCTATCAGCTAGCAGACCGATATAATTTACCACACCGATTCAACACCGAAAAAAAAGTGGCTGGTTGGAAATGGTACTACAAATTTTTGAAAAGCCATCCTGAAATCTCTTTGAGAACGCCAGAACCGACATCCGTTGCACGGTGCAAAGGCTTTAATAAGAAGACAGTCATGGAGTTCTTTGACAAGTACGAATCAGTTCTTGATGAACGCAAATTTGCAGCTCATCAAATATATAACGTAGATGAGACTGGCTTAAGTACCGTGCACAAGCCGTCAAAGGTTTTGGCTCTAAAAGGGAAGCACCAAATCGGGGCTGTTACTAGTGGGGAGCGGGGTGTTAACACTACATGTGTCTGTTGCATGAACGCAGCTGGTGAGTATATTCCACCAATGTTAATATTCAAGCGCAAAAGAATGACAGACGACTTAAAAAGAGGTGGCCCGCCTAATTCAAAGTACACTTGTTCTGATAGTGGGTGGATAACTTCGGAGTTATTTTTAGAATGGCTTAATCACTTTATAAAGTGCACAAAGCTAGAAAAAAACAAAAAATATCAAGTTCTGCTCATTTTAGATGGACATTCCACACATACTAAAAACATAGATGCCATAAATCTTGCACGAGACTACGGAATTGTCATGTTCTCCTTGCCGCCTCATACAACGCACAAACTCCAGCCTTTAGATCGTTCCTTTTTCAAACCTCTGAAACAAAATTTCAATTCAGCATCTACTTCTTGGCTAAGAAATCATCCTGACTCTGTCATTAAACAGTCAAACATCTCCGAGATTTTAGGAACGGCATATGTTCGAGCTGTCTGCATGGAAACGGCTGTGCACGGATTTGAGTCTTGTGGTTTGTGGCCCTGCAATCGGTTCAAAATAAAAGATGATGAATACGTTGTAGTTGATGAAGATAATGACGCACCAATAACAGCGGGCTCATCGACTAGCGTTCAAGGACCTGAGCATAATCGGACTGAAGAAGCTAGTGACCCACAACTTCCTGAGATGCCATCAAACTGTTCACCTGAATTAAACGTCGGAGCGAATGTTCCTAATACAAAAACAGTTCGGGAGACCCTTACATTGATATCTCCACTGCGTGCTATTCCTGTAAATTCCAAGAATTTGAAAAGAAAAAGTTCAGGCGCTCATGTTCTTACCGGTAGTCCCTATAAGAAAGACCTTGAGAATAAGATAATGGACTCTAAGAAGAAAAACGTATCGAAGAATTTAGGCAAGAAGGATAGTACAACTGCTAAGAAATCACTAAAGGGATGTAAGAAACAGAAACAAGATGAAAATGAAAGTTGGTACTGTAAAATTTGTGATGAAGACAGAAAGGAAAATATGATCCAATGCACAAATTGTGAAGTATGGGTGCATGAACTTTGTGCAGGAACCAGTGGACGGAACGGTTTCAATTGCGACGACTGTGAAGAATTGTCGAAAACCATACGCCGCATCTGCTAAGATTATGTCCACCTAAGTGTTTACACTTAATAATTAATAATTGTGATTTATAATTACTTACACCAATGATAAGATCTCAAAGTACGATTTAAGAATATTATAGTACGATTTAAGACCATTGATCTTAAATCGTACTTTTTTAGAGTTTTTTAAAAATGTTTCTTACTCTTAAATTTATTACTTTTAGGTGGGAATAAGCAATAATTGTTGTTAAAGAATAACTAAATAAACGATTAAAATATTAAAAACCTGTACTTGTTACTTAATTTCAAAATTATAGCAAATATTCCTTATGTGGTACGAATAAGGCAAGTTTCCCCTAATTAGGCGACGGTTGGGACAAATTTACGACATACACGAGGTTTATACACTATTTTCTCCTTTTTACTCCGATTCAGAATCGTTCCAATACGCCTCGATAAATTGGAGTAGTAGGACAACAAACAGAGCCAAAGACAGACTATAATGTGGTGAAGTACTTTGTTTTTGTCTTATATAGTCATAGGTTGTATAACAACTTTGCACGCATTAGGACCTGATTTTAGTGGTTTGATAATATTAAGGAGACGGAGTCATTTTAATACTTACCATTTTCCTATCACCTGTACTGTTTTTTTTTAAGAAATTACAGAATGATATTTATAACAAGAATTATAAAAAAATTTGAAAATCATTAACTTTTTACATATACTATAGTACATTAAAGAAGATCATCAATTTTTTAAGGGTTGTGGAAAGGTCTTTTTGCGACTTAATAATAATGTAGGTTCCTTATCTAACACACATTCCTACACCAGTTTTTAATATTATTGTAGATTCCCCCATCCTGCGTTTTGCAGTCTACGATAAGAGGCTGATTAAAATTACTAAGCATAAACAATTGGTTTGTAGTTAATACTATCAGTCTGTTCAACTGCTATAATATTCGTTAATCACAAGAGTACATAATACAAAAGTAGGGCGAGTTCGTGATTTATCGAAGGGCGCTACGAGTTGCTACGTCGTAGTGTTTGTAACACGAGGAGGTCAGCGTGCGCTACGATGGATCTATGTTGCTACGCCGTAGCGATTTGAAATCCCGGGTTATACATATAGCATTCTATTTAACCCGGGATTTTTAATCGCTACCTTATTAAGTTGTAATGTTATGGTAACTCATATATTTTGTAGCTTTCGTTTCATTTTATCTCATAATCTCTTAAATAATAAGTATAAGATGAAATAAAGACTAATTACGCATAATGAGACTTCCATTCCGTTTTTTTTTAACACTTAATGGAGCAAAAACTAAGATTTTAACGTAGAATTGAAAAAAAATGTGTGACAGTTGTTGGAATATAATAGGTATGAAGACCGGTTTAAAAAAACTATCATTCTATTTGGTCCGTCAGTTAGATTATACAAAAATACAAGGCTCTATTTTATGCTTTATCAAATTAACAAAAAATTACAAAGATATAGAGCATCAAAGTTTTGGTGGTTGGGCTTGTGATGTAATTTTCAAGTAAAAATTGCACCTAGGTGTGACGTCACGCGCAACTTAAATGCACTGTATTATCTTCGTCAGTGTTTGTTTGACAAATAAATGAAAAAAAAAACGTGTTTAATATTTTTTTTATAATCTAACTGGCGGACTAAGCAGTTTTTTTTTGTCGCCTAGCACACATATTCACATAAGATGACTAAATTATATATCACACTGATGTACATTTAACAAACAGAGAGCAAATTCAATGAGCATTAAAATAATAGATATCTAGAAATCAAATTGCTGATCGCTTTAGTGCTCCATTTACTTGGAATCGGAGATGGCTGTAATTAAATAAGATTAATGGACTGGGCATTCTCTGTCTTAGCTCTCTCCTAAAAACGGTCCTGATGATGGCAGCTAATATATAACCATAAAATCGACTTGAGTGTATGTATTTAAATCGATTGTATGAAAGGCGATAGGTATACATTCATTTTCAAATCAATGTTTACCTCCTCTTCAGTAACTGATGAAGCTTGGGTAGCTTAGGTACCCTGTGAAAAAAGTGGGGCACCGGTTTTATGAGGTAAAAATATAAATATTTGTAAATATTTTATTCATTGAAATCCATTTTAATCCGCGGGGTACCTACATACATCAGGACAAAGTTGTTATTACACATTTGTGCATGCAAATGCAAATTTTCTTGTGATAGTGCCCGAGGGACCTCGATGTTGTCTATGGATATTTTTATTTACATTTACAATGCACGCGCGAGGGGCGTGATTTGATTTGTTAATGTTTTTGTAGGTGTTTTTTTTTCTAAAAGTAAATTAGTATTATTTTTGGCTGAATGTTTTATAGAGCTTTTTGCGCCTTGGCCTCTGTCAACCCCTTCAGGGAGGGACGTAAGGGTAGGTATGTAAACTAGTTTTTGGATTTATAAAATGTATTCCATTATGCATATCATCATACTCGCAATCTCCGAAAGAGTTGTCCAAGAATCAGGAAGCTCCATAACACATTTTTACTCAAAGATAAATTGTGCTGGGTTATATAAAAACTGTGAAAATGTAGTGACAATTGTTAGACTTGTTGCATACACAATCGCAAACCGTACACCAAATACACCATTAGTTGCCCTATAAATCATGCTAGGTATGGAACATAATAGGCGTATTTTTTATAACAGGATTTATATTAGATTGTCCCATATTGCTCTGGGACTTAAAAAGAATGTGCCAACTGTGTTTCTCGCTGTTTTGGGAGTGTGATTGTGTAGGCGACAAGCTGGCCACTTGTCACTACTTTTTCACAATTTTTCATCTAACCCAGCTCAGTTTTGTTTTTGGCTGAATGTGGTTAAAGGTGCCTGCTGCCCCTTTGATTCTGCCTACCCCTTCGGGAATTATGGGCGTAATGTTATGTTATGTACGTTCATTAAAATCCATTCAGTAGTTTTTGCGTGAAACAGTAACAAACACCCAAACAAACCATTGCATTTATAATGTGAGTAGGATTAGTAAGAAGTAGGATGAGAATGTAGCGATACATTGATTGTTTCTTTAGTCACTAGGAGTGTATGCGCTTGCGTCACATGCAATGAAGTATTCACGCCAGGTGACGTCTATCTACGTAGAATTTCTTTGTAGTTTACAGCATCAGTTTTTATGCAAATTCTCTTGGAACACTGTAGTACAGGATCTGATTTAGAAAACTTTCAGCTGACTATCGAAAGATTAGGTTTGTACGTAACGTAATATCGTTAGTAAAATTCCAACAATGACATTAACATTTTATAATCGCCAAAAACGAAGTCAATACTGACAAATTAAAAGAATAGATTTATAATTAATTTCTATGATTAAAAGCTATATTAAATTAAGCAGAGCTTTCTCAACTTTCTTTCATTGGCGACTTTTAAAGAACAAAAAGAAAATGAAGCTAATCTTCAATTATTTAAAGGAGAATTGAGTTGAGATTTTCATCTTCCTAGCGTATTTTAACCGACTTCAAAAAAGGAGGAGGTTCTCAATTCTAATATTTTTTTTTTATGTATGTTCACCGATATTTTCGTCAATTATAGACGGATTTCAAAAATTTTTTTTTTGTTGGTTAGAGTTCACGTCTGAGGGGGTCCTATGATAAGGAAGTCAGGATCTGATGATGGCATCCTTGACAAATCGATAGGAACCTTCGAAAATCGTAGGGGCGACTAGTGTGTTTGCAATTTTTTTCATTAAGTATTTTAAAGTACTACAATTTAATGAAGGTCTGGAGTCGATCTGATAATGGAGCCAAAAGACAGTCGAGGGAACTAATTAACAATTAACAGCAGTTCTCTACGGACTTCTGATTCGGGATCTGCTGACTTCTGATTGTGCACGGATGCTAAGAGGACGTATTCAGTCCAGACATACTATACTACTAGTCGAAAAACTTATTTTGTATACAATTTAGACGACTGTTCTCTAAGAGGCAGGGAAGCAATATTTAAATATTACTGTAACTGCATTGTAGGCAAAAGAACTAAACATAGGCTGCTGCACACATAATATAATGTCAATAATATAGTACAATGGTGGCGCCAAGGTTTCACGTGCGTCGTGCGCACTTTTTAGACTACGTTGAAGTGAAAAAGTGTTTTTTAACATCACATCCTTGTCCTACCTGTAATACTTATATAATCTATTTGATACTATCCTAACATTCTCCTACTCAATACAATACAATAAAAACAATACAAATAAAATAATTCATATAGTAAATAACTGCCTATTATAACAAAATCCCATTTAAATAATCAGTTCTGTGGCTGTTGTCAATTTGGTGCCTAACCTCACTTTTACTTTTACACTCTGCTCTCAGATTGCCAAAATTTGCAGAATTTTCACAGATGGTTGATAATAATTTATAAGCATTTAATTGGCAACACTCATCTTTTTACATCTAGGCCCAAGAATGTATGAAAGCGTATCCGTCTCCATTCCTTCCATTATTGGCGGTAGAAGCTTTTTTTCTGCCTATAACAAAAAGGTCACTTTAGCATTAGCAGCCTCCGACCACCACACAAAGGACCGGACGGAGGAACTATTCGTCTTTGTGTCGTGGGCGCGTTTATCAATGCGAGGTATTTGTGCCTATTGGCTTGTAGTCCGATATTGAAATAGTTTATTTATATATAAAATAAGATATTAAACTCTCATGTTAAGAATTTATCTGTAAACACGTAATATATCTAGTTATTATTTTCCAAGAAAGTCTGTTAAATTTATTAGATACTAGCTGTGCCAGCGGTGTCACCCGCGTTTATGGTTAATATTATAAAGACTATTTCCGTCATACATGATTTCTATGTAACTTTAACCATTAAGGCTGCACATGCGACGGAAGCTTAAAAAATGGAGTAACTTCTCCCGTTTTCCCAATATTTCCCTTCACTACTCTGCTCCTATTGATTGTAGCGTGATGAAAAGTGTACTATAACCTCCCCAGGAGTATGAAGAATAATTGTACCAAGTTTCGTTAAAATCCGTCGAGTCGTTTTTCTTTCTATAAGGAACATACAGACAGACAGACAGACAAAAATTTTACTGATTGCATTTTTGGCATCAGTATCGATCACTAATCACCCCCTGATAGTTATTTTGAAAATATATTTCATGTACTGAATTGACCTCTCTACAGATTTATTATAAGTACTAGCTGTGCCAGCGGTTTCACCCGCGTTTATGGTTACTATTATAAAGACTATTTCCGCCATACATGATTTCTATGTAACTTTAACCATTAAGACTGCACACGCGACGGAAGCTTAAAAAATGGAGTAACTTCTCCCGTTTTCCCAACATTTCCCTTCACTACTATAACCTGCCCAGGAGTATGAAGAATAATTGTACCAAGTTTCGTTAAAATCCGTCGAGTAGTTTTTGTTTCTATAAGGAACATACAGACAGACAGACAGACAAAAATTTTACTGATTGCATTTTTGGCATCAGTATCGATCACTAATCACCCCCTGATAGTTATTTTGAAAAAATATTTCATGTACAGAATTGACCTCTGTACAGATTTATTATAAGTATAGATAGACAACGATAACTTTGCTTTACACTTTAAATTTAAATTCAAATAATTCATTACATGTCACATAACAGTTCCAAATGTAACATTACATTTATTATGTATGAAGAGTTGACTTGCAAATAGAAGGTTCCGTATAACCTTTTATAAATAAACTACCTGAAGCGGCGCACTTCGTAACGCCCCGTTCTCGGATTTTTAATACCCATTTTTTTAGTTTACTGCCAAACTTTTTATTTTTTTCATTCATAAGAACCTTCACTTGACACTAACATCATCAAACTCGGTTAATCCGTTTCGGAGGAGGATGGCAACGATACAGATAAAATAAGTTGCATTCACAAAATATCTTCTGTTAAAAGTAACATTGGCAATTAGGTACAAGGTAAAGGAAAATTTGGACTTTTACTTCGTTTGTCGTGACTTTACTTCTTGCCAAATTCACGATTCTAGGTCGGTGAGAAATACCTATAAATATGTTCTGGATTAAAACAGCTTACTCCATATCCCACCAGCGTATTGTGAAGTAACGAGAACAATATGCGAATTCTGGATTAAAATTCCTTTTGCCCGTAATGTACACCCAGATGAAGTCGCAAGCTTAAGCCACCAGTTAATAAAAGCAGTCATTGCAGCCGCAACGGTTGGGGCCAGATGGCCCGCGTCGTGCCAAGGTACACAGATATTTCATTCGTGATGGCCAGTTCGATACTCAGTGGAGATAGGTACTCAGTGAAGTCGGTGCGTATTGCTTATTTTATAATTACCCGCATACCTGGGCGCGGGACAGCTTTCCCGACGTCATTATTAGAATACACGCTCCATTTACCGCGGCTCCCGTTACCGGCGGGGTTCACAGTGTTGCTTTGAGCTTTATTCTGGTTTAGACTATTTATGTGTTAGTCTAAATCTCTTTTGTATGCATCCGATAGTAGGTAGTAATCTAGTTTCTTAACGGTTTTGTTTGATAAAAATGCTATACAAAGCATTTTTTTGTCTACTATATATATTATATAGGAGAGATTAAGATTAAGACAGATTCATATATTAGATTATGATAAAACTTTATGGAACGTATACAATATTGTTAAGCGTCTCTGACATCTACGATCTGTTGTTACGTTATACATACGTGACATTAATTATAGTTATAGTTATTAAAACGTTACCAAACTACTCTGTTTCATATATGCCCTTATACTATCTTACTCGTATTCCTTTGTTGTACTTTCAACTTGTTGCAAGTCAACTTTGCCTGGTAGAGCTATTGTCCGGCTACGAAGGAAAATTTACCTGAGAGCGACGACTACTCATTTCAAATGTTTTATCTATAAATAAACACAAAGGCTCTCTCGACGAACTGAATTTCCACGATACTTGGTGTATGTCTGGATTACGCTTTAAAATTTGACATAAAAAACCTAGGCCGAATCTTCCAAAGTCATGAGAGATTCAAACTTCATGTTAGCCACATAGATCTTGCCTGTTTTAACTGCCCAGTTAAGGTCAAGAAATTTACTTTACTTATCCTGTACAAAAGCATTGGTTTTTCAGAATTTATTATTTCCTTCGAGTAACGTAGGCATATAATATTTACCTTCTTGTAACTATTAAGAGATGTTAGTGAGTTCTGAAACCACTGACTATTCATGCCTGTGAACGTTCATAAACTGTCGGATGTGTAACATTTCGTTGATTTGTGCTTTTGGGTATCGGGAGCCGCACTCTGCTTATTATCTGATGCGCACTCGCATCGTAATACGCGGAAGATTCATTATTTCCTGCTGATATGCCCTCAGTATTTCTAATCATAAAGTATTGTAAGTTGATTCTGGTTATTTAGTGACCTAAAAGCATTTCAAGCTAACAATCCTTTGGTTTAATTTCTCTGGTTTACAAATTGTTCACTCGAAGTTATGGATTGCAATGCTATTCATTTTATTTATATTTATTTTAATGTTTCACAACACAATAGACATAATTAGTCTACCAATTTAAACAGGTATCTTATATGACGTATACGTATTATCTTTGGTCGATTTTGATAGTTTGGACTACACACCTTTAATACATGGAATAGCAGATTCTGGTTCGCAACAGTATGAAGTCAGTGATTAACCATCCAACCGGGTCAGCGGTTAACTAATACCAAGGGAGAGAGTATCTTACGAGATTTTACGAGCTATAAAGTTTTAGGAATCATAGCAGGAACTAATGAATCTTCCAGCAATTCTCGTAGCAGAATTGCACTATTATAATTTTATTATGCTGGACGGATTGTTTATCAAAGCAAGATGCAGAAATGGCTTAGATTCTAGCAAAAGCTTTAGAAGTCGGCAATAATAAACGACCCTCATTATTGAGACGAGAGGCCGGACTGCACTGATCGTGGGTGTGTTGAAAACGTAAGGCCGGGGAGTGCCGGGTTTACTCCGGGAGGGTCGTACGAGCTACGTTTAACTAGATATGCGGTTCCATATTCGTTGAGCTGCCTATTTTCTTCTTCCGTGTCTATTAATACTGTTTCTACACAACCCGGGCGCCAATTCCCCTAGTAGTCTGCACGTATTTGGCATCATTATCAAACCGTAGATCTGGGAATTCACTTGGCACGAAGCAGGCAGCCCAGCCTGCAACGCTGGCAGGCCGGCCCCGTGTACCAGACACTTACGTACATTGTGCACATGTCCATCAAGATCACTATTAATCTTCACGACCGACGGTAAAAAAGTTTAAAAAGCATCTGCCGTCGTCATTGCGATCTAGGACAAAGCCCCGGGAGAAGGCCGGCCGGGCGCGGCGTCATTAGCGGCCGGCTCTAGAACGTGATAAATCACGAAATATTCCTTCGGTAGACATTGACATTGGCATACATCATCGGCCGTTACCAGCTCAGTCTGAAATGCGTCGAGATTTTTCGTGATGGACAGTTTGAATTTTCACGAATAGATATTTGTTTCCGTTTTAACGTCAAAATCTGTAATATCGTTTAAAATGTTTGTAGTTGTTTACTGATTAAAATGAACACAGATTAACATTTAAATTCTCTTCATTTAAATGTCATAAAATGCTAATGAATACAGGTGAATAAAACATTTTATATCTATTGGTAGATATTATGTTCCACACCTACATAAAATTATATGTTTTCAAAACGTATTAAATTAATATTTACAATAGAAAAAAAGGAGAACGAGTGACGAACTACACAGTTCAATAGTTTAATTATTCACAAGCGATCGTATTTGATATATGCATATAATATGCACTTTAGGTACGCACTTACAGACTATAATATAGTCTATAAGTGGGTTACATAATTAAATATGAGATGTGATCGCTAAAAGAAAAGCTGACAATAGAAACGCCAAAGGATTGAAAAATAAAGATGATATATGTATGTACAGCTTTATTGCTTAGCCATGGTAACATATTTGCATGGTAATGTAATTTCAGGTAAATATTGATTGAGATTCGTTCTCTTAATATTTTCCGTAAAGCGCTGAACTCAATTGTAGTAGGATGTTTACCATACCTATATTTTAAACAAACATATGTTATCCTCCAAGCAGTTGATATTCAGTCATCTATAACAATAAGTGCGTAAGATACAGCTGTAAATAATATTTAGCTTTTATCGTTATACAAGGGTCGGCAGGTGATTCCTGGCTGCTCGCCAAAGATGCTGCCCACGCGCATCGCTCGCCTACTAACTATTTCTACAAAACCCAACTTCCATCTCTACTTCTAAAGCAATTGGGACTAATTTTCAATGTGTCGTCGGGAGAAAATTTTCAAATTGATGTCCAAATCTTAACAGCCATCTGCCTTGAGCCGAGTATTTTTATTTTATCGCGTTTATCACAGGGCCATCGTGAATGCGTAAGATGTTTTCAGTAATAAATCATGGTGACTGTTTAGCAGTGACGCAATCAACTTTATCCCATTAGAATTTAAGTAAGTTTACGTAACTCTTATAATTTCAACGCAATTGTCTGGGATGATGAAAAAAAAAAACTTTCGTGTTGGAAACGAAAACAAAGCCATTATTTCCCATTAGCTAGTGCCCTTGATATGTCTGGTGGACTGATAGAATTCGTAAGGTCAATCTTAAAATCTTTTTGGAGGATAGGTAAAATACACTAATGATGTAAAACGATATCGTCTAACAATTTAGGCTGCAATAGAGTTTTTAAAATAAATTATACCACCTTATCTTTTGCCGTAGTCTCTTTTGTTCAAACGACCCTAAAATAAAATAAAAAGCCGTCGAAGTAAGCCATGTGTTATTAACTAATGGAGGTGGCATATTTTCCCGTGCTTTCATCCTTTTAAAAATAGACGATAATCAATACACGGGTGTCCAATATGCGGTCGGTGGCCATGCACCGCCGACCGTGCGACGTAGGGTCCAATTTGACACTTATTTACCACATTAAATGTGATGAGCTTGTCACAAAACTAGTCAGTTACCTTTGAAATGTGATAATTTGATTGCGTTATCTAGAAAGACATTACAAAATAAGTTTTGACTATCCCGAAGTATCTACGAGAGATATATTGGGCGCTTTATACTGGGAGATTTATAAATCTAAAAGATTTTTTCATTGCGGCTTAAAGAAATTAGGTGCTTACATGGTTTGGATAAATTATTTTCGATAATTTGGCGTTATTTCATTTTGGCGGCAGTTTGTAGTTTTAATCAAAATTTTGTAAAAATATAATAAATATATTTTTAAAATAAGGCAAAACTCTACATACATGTTGTTTTTACAGTTGCAGCAATAGTAAAATGTCTAAAAACGTGTATATGAAAGATCTAGAAGCTCTGTGCCGTTCCCAAACAAAGCGCTTTCCTCTGGATTTGTCGTGCTGCGGAAAGCGAAAATATTTTTCTCTGTTTCTTTTTCTAGACACAATAGGTACTCCCACCGCTATACACAAAGGGGATATCATGATCAGCAAAAGTCCGATTTCAATTGAAAATTTTAAAGTATTCCTAATCCAGGCTTTTAAATAATTTTCTTTGTTTGAAGTCGTTTCGGAACCTCGAACAATATTTCTGAACAAAGTTATAATCGTGTAACTTCTGCGAGCTGTGCAATGTTTCAGCAAGTTACAACGTTATTTAAGTAACAAGCGTTGGTCTACTGCTTCGGTTATTATCTTTGTTTCTTTTTGTAATGTGTAAATCACTCCATGATCACCATCCTTATGATTACCTTCCATCTCCGATCAGCTGCTATTACATGATGGAGTTTTTGTGGCTCCATAATGAATAAACAGCAAGGAAGATAATCACTTAAGTGAATAATTTCTAATTTAAGTAGGACAAACTAAACTAGCTAAAAAAAAACATACTAATGCCTTCTGTTATGAAGGACCATAGGTAGGTAGAGAGATTTTCATTTGTTTGTAGTTTATGTTATTATAAGCCAATTATTTATTTTCAACTAGGATGTTTCCTGTATATACCTACTACGTTTATACAGTACTACGTTACTGTATACATTAGTTTTTTGGGATGCGTCGGAAATTAATTACCGATTTCTCTGTCTTTATCTGCGGTTCTCGTACCAACGCGCTTAACACCGTTCATCGGGGTAGCAATATCATCATCTTATGAAGTCAATACTCTACCCATGGTCGTACTTACGGTAGAGAAAGGTGGGTCAGCTACCCCACCCTGCTATCTGTCTTGAAGTTAAGAATTTATTTGGACAAAATTGATATAATGACAATGTTCAATATTCATAAAAGTTCCTTAAAAATTACCGGGCCAAACAATGCAGTAGGTATCGATGAATTGAGTTCTTCTTCTCTTTATCTTTGAGTACACCCAGGACTCTACCGGTGCGCCTGTCGTAGGAAGCGACTAAAAGGGCCTTTGGGGTCGTGGGAGCTAGCGGGGAAGCCTTCTAGCACTCGATCGTCCCCGGAGAGGACGACAACTCGTGTCATACTTTGTCCGTTAGGATACGGGTCACACAGCTGTCTGTATTATCGTAAACACCACACTAGGTGTTCTGGGGGAGAATTCCACTCTCTTGAAATAGGCCGCATGACGGCAGCGCGCGCTGCGTAGACTTTCTGAGCGAATCCCGGCAGTGGGGACCCCGATAGTTTTGCGTTTAGCGCCCGAAAAATGGCCGTGGTGAGGTTTAGTCGGTAGGGGAACTGGTGTTACCAGCCGAGTTCCGAGCCCGACACACCCTTGTAGACTCAAGTCTACCTGGACGGTGCGTAAAGGCATCCTCACGTATTAAAAAAAGAAAGTACTCTACCGGTAACGCCGCCTTATTCAATTGTAACATGATGATTACTATAGCAAAATATATATTTATTATGACATAACAATAGTGAAACATAACTGGTAATGCACAAGTGGTTTGAGCGTTACAACTAACTCCTTTGATGTAGCGAGTCGGTATGAGTGATACGGATTGATTGCCGCAGAGTGCATCGGCGCGGAGCTTACAACACGGACACGAGTGGGTAGCATTATCTATATTTATTTCTGTAAATGATTCACATTATAAGCTTATCAGAATATTTAGAGCCCAGAATTTGAGCGTAACCCAGTAGCCTAATAAGTTTGTAATAGATTGTAATATTTGGGCCGCTGCTTGTATTGTAGAGGAAAACAGAAATGATGTATGAGACGCTGATGATCTTCTTCTTAGTCTATGGTCCGTTCACAGTAACGGTCTACTTAGACTATGACCATTATTTTCACACAATTTAAGAAGGAGACTCGGATCACTCAACTTTAATAACAAGTTAGTTGGTAAGTCAGCAACTGGTCAAAATGTTAGAATTCTTATCTCTATCGTTACGTTCGGTTTCTTGACGTAATCTGCTTTGACAGTTTTGCCAGATCTTATAAATCTGGCATCACTAATAAAGCATAATAGCATCCAATCGGATTTCAATAATCAAATATTATCTACAATATATTCTAACAAGCTGTGCCCGCGGTTTCACCCGCGGTTATGGTTAATGATATATAGCCTTCCTCGATTAATGGGCTATCTAACACTGAAATATTTTAAATCGGCTCAGTAGTTCCTGAGATTAGCGCGTTCAAATAAACTCTTCAGCTCTATAATATTAGTATAGATTAAAGTTGAAGATATATTTGGTACATCTTAACCAAATTAGATATTTTTAATAGTGCACAGTTTCGAAGTTTCCAAGCCTTCAATATATAAAAATAGTTTCTTTATTACGTACGTATATACGTTTTAAAACAAGAGTAAACGTTATGGAAATAAATTGAAATACCTTGGTTGTAATAACATAACTCCGCAATTTATAAACTCTTTGTTCATGGACACACTTTAAGGTTCCGCACAGAATATATATAAACTGATTGAAATCAGTTTATATATATTCTGTGGCGTATTTCTGTAAGTGATAGACCATTAGATAGACCATTAGAAGGTATTTTAAGCGAGACTATATTAGCTAATGCGTAAGTAACGCAATACTGGTTTGAAATCAGTACTTTATTTGTTCAAAGAAATATGGAAACGGTACCTCGAGTATAAATTTTCCGTCGCCTTGTTCCGTCTTTTTGATGTGATTGCCGAATGATTTCTGGTGTTTACGTTCACCTGATGTGTTTACTGGACCTTCTCTGACGACGGCCAATAATGGCCGTTGCTTATTATTTAAAAGTCAAGCAGAAAAATGATGACAGCGAACGATTACACGATTTGCGGAAATGGCACCGAGCGGTAAAACAAACAGTCTATTTGTGACTGCAGTCATGTGTCGGCCGGCCGTGGCGCTATAAAAGCCGTGGAGATTAAATCCAAGAAAAATTGATAAATAACCAAGAATATTTTGACCAGTGGCCGCGAAATGTTATTTGTCTGTAATTCACCTGCTAATCCCTTTGATATACCAAATTTGGAAACGTTTCGTGTTATATTACTGCAGTTGACGGAGAAGGCATTTCATACGAACGTTATGCAATAAGAAATATAAAAGTGTATCATTAGCGTATGCGAACGATAGTACTGATTCCATTTCTGTAAAGGCAAGCTCCCGTGCGTAGTCACGCTGTTATTTTATACAGACGCGAAATTACCGTGACAAAATATATAGGTACTCGTATCTACTACTTCTTTGTGACTAAAATGTTCTTGTAAACCTGACGTATACGCGTGTTAATTAAGCACACATAGATACAAGTCTAGCTAGTGACACTTTATTTAAACACGTTACCGTTTTTATTTCCAGGCGGACATCAAGTCTACCAAACTAGATACCGGGCCAAAGACGCCACAGGTGCACTTTGCACGACTTCTACTTAGAATTATGAAGTTCTATGCTGCAGGCTGTAAATCATGGTATGTCTGGTACTGTAAGATAAACCATGATTACAGAATTAAATAATTATCATTAGAACAATTTTAAACACCAAGTGAAATTACAAAAACCAACCTTTATTGACAAAACAGTAATATATAGCAGCGCCGCACCGTTTCACCAGCGTAGTTTCCGTTCCCGTGGGAATACGGGAATAAAACATAGCTTATGTTACTGGCTGATATAGTAGCTTTCTATTCGTGAAAGAATGATTCAAATCAGGCCAGTAGTTTCGGAGCCTATTCAATACAAACAATCAAATCTATCCTCTTTATAATATTAGTATGGACTAGCGACTCGCCCCGGCTTCGCAAGGGGAGTACAAAACAATATGAAACTATACTTAGAAACCTTCCTCTTGAATCACTCTATCTATTGGTGAAAACCACATCAACATCCATTGCGTAGTTAAAAAGTTTACTCAAGTAAAAATGAACAAGATGGTCCGATTTCGATTTAATGTCTATTTTTGAATCTTGCACGCCCCTAATTTGTGATGAATTGCTACAAGAGAACACACAGGTATGATTGCGGTATCATGATCGATTTATATAATAATTCTTTAAAAATATATTAGGTAGGTACATGAGATTTGTTACATTTCAGCTTCAACAAATGCGATTTTAATTTAGAAAAGAAAGACGTGACTTGAAATAAATATCTGTCTCGACACGTTGCGTAGTGACGTTAATTCATTTGAAAGTGTGTTTTGAAGAAAGGTAATCGATACTCACAATGTTTTATTTAATAGTTCACATTTTCAATTTTATATGTATATTTTCTTACTTGTCAACCGATTTGATGTCGTATGTAACATACACCAGTACAATACATATATATCAAAATATATATTATATTAATCTACAGTTGCACAATTTGGTTTAGCCGTCAGCTGTAATTTAATTTTAAACTGAATGTATTACTATCTAGATCCCCCAAAATTTCGCACGATTATAACCATACGATTTTACAAACAGTGAACATCTTAAGTTTGTGAGGAAGGATGAATTAGTGGATAGATGGATGTTTGTTATTCTTTCACGATAAAACTGCTAAAAGAATTCAACTGAAAGCTTAAATACGCTTTAGGATAAATACACAATATCATTGTTACATCGGGATAATGAACAGTTTCTGTAGAAGATTGCATTACGAATTCTACACAAGTAAGACGCTGTGTAGACGCTGTCTAGTTTACGCCTGCGTCTTTTATTTAATTTATTCAGTGATTTAATACATTGATAGGCATCATTGCATAAACAAGGATGACTTTTGATATTAAATCAAAACTAAAATTTAGAGCGGGTAGATAATAGACGACGACAAATGTCGAAATAGTTCGAGCTTTCCTCCGATTATTTCGGTGGCCATCGATGTCAAATGAAAGTCTCTGAGATATGTGGATATTCTAATATATATGAACAGAAATGTGGCTCGGTAACCGTTAAACGACTGTTCGCCGTAGGCGGTGCCGGACATAAATAAACAGGCAGATCACTGTAGTCCGTTTGGAGGATTTAGAGTTCTATAGCAGAGGTTTGTGTTGTCGACCACGGAGAGCTAGTTCGGAAAATTTTGCCACCAATAAACTCATACCCCATTTGAGTATATAACATATATACGTAAGTACATATCATGGCGCCCCTCTTTGGAGCATTTTAAATTCGACTCCTTGAAGAATTTGTCATTGAAGAAAATTATGAGGTGTCTGGTTAACTTGTACATGATATTCCACTAACCTATCTCTATATAACTATAAAAACGTTAAATTAAATGAAATAAATTGCTTAGTTTTAATATTTTGTTTTTGTATCGCCACAGAGAAGAAAGAGAAACGAAATTTAAATTTAATTGATATTATCGGATATGTTCGAAAAAGAAAAATGCCGGAGGAGTAATGAAAATTCCCAATTAGCGATGCAAATGTAAGCATTCATAACATTGTGAAAACGCAAACATTGCTTGACAACATTACGCGTGCAAACAAACAGCCATAAACGAGATTGACACAGAATTCTGTTTCGCCTTGTTCAAGATTAAGAGGGCAAATCAAACGGTCGTAAATTTCGCGCGACCGAGAATAGCGCCCACTCGCGGTGTATGAGCGTCGTTATAATAGAATGGTTTAGAGCCGCGTAAAACAATAATTAATTTAAAAAGAACACCGCTGGCAGTCGTCCATTGAAAAATTCCGAGACGCCCGGTGTCGATAGCTCCTTCCACCACGAACCGGCCGCGAAACTATAGTTATTACAATTTATAATCATTTTATATGCCGGGGAAACTTACTGATAATAACTTTGAGGAGTCACGAGGAAAACAATATGGAGTATCAAAATTGAACTAGCTGAGTTAATGTTATTAGTACCTAAAATACCTCCTGCCTGTAAATATTTTTACGCCGAGAAACAAGCTGTAGTAACAACTCGTAACATTATCTATAGGAAATATCGTAAAATGAAAACAAAAATACATAAGGCCGCTCTACCCGGAAATCATTCTACGGGAGAGAATAAAAAATATTTTTATTTAAGGTTTAGAGCTAACAAAAAGCGAACACTGAGAATTTTATGAATTTGTAAAAAATAATATGTAAAAAGTCTTCAAAAGTAAATTATGATGTTGTTCTGATATATTACTTATTGATTTATAATACAGAGCCTCTAAAAATTGACAATTGAAATAATTTTATTTGTTGTCGGAGTAATCCGTATAGCAGATTCTTTCTTTTAGTAACCAATAGTTATATCGGAAATTCCAAATGTAAAAATGCTAACACGCGTCCACGTCCATTAGGATGGACATTATATTTTTTATTGTTTGTGACTCAATGATTTATAATAGCTTGTTTTAATTTTTATTGAAATACTGCCAAGGTTAAGAAAACAGTAACACTTGATCATATGATCAAAGCATTTCGAAGAACTTTAGGTATTGCTTTGTTTGAAAAATCGAGAAAAAATTGATTGCAATCTGTAGTGTATTTATATTCGCAAAATTATTAAATATTACTAATTAGCCTATGACATACAGAGGCTAGGATCAGAAAATTCTATTGACAAGCGTATCGTAGAAAATTAAACCGTACAATTTATTTGCGTATGTTACAAAAATAAAAAACTACTTATTACATTTATTTGTATAAATTTAATATATTGCAAACAGGACTATAACATGTAACATGGAAAAGTACAAACGATAGTAAGAATGACGCAGAAGGGTCGAATAATACCTACTATGAAATGCCAACTTAATTATGTTAATTACAGTAGAAAAAAATAAATTTTCGTTCACTGCCGCATTTGGCGTCATTCTTATTATCGTTTGTACTTTTCCATGTTAAGTACATGCTTAAGTAAAAATAGCCTATTAGAACAATTTTATTAACATTCTATTGCAAGTGAGAGGCACAAGCTAATATTTTCAAAGTAAGAATATTATTTACCATAATGTTAGCGTAATTAGTTTTATTTTTCTAATATTAGAGAAATTAAATGCAGATTCACACAAAATATGCTTTAATATTGTCATTACAGATATTATGTACGTGCACTATGATGCACTATGAGATATATATTAAAAACACGCATTACCTAGGTGTTGGGAATACAAAAGGCGTAATTGTACCCTATCTTTAGGATTGGAAGTAAAAATAGCCAATCTTCATTTGAATTGTAAAAAAATTTTAAATTTTGAATAGTATTGATCATATTGATCATAATAACCAATAGGTAAGTAGGTAATTATAAGGGTTGACTAATAAAATTGTAAATTTTGATTACTATGAAATATAGAGACATTCTCTATTTCAGTTAAGAAAATTTATGTTATGTATAATAATGATAATGAAGACTCATATTGGCGGATGTAAAGCGAATTGAAACATCACATTTATTGCACACGATTATATTGGCGGATAGTTACAGCATTGTTTTCCATCGATGCTCCCTGCTGAATGTCAGACGTACGCAGTTTATGCGGTGTAAATCCGGGGATATGCAGCCTCGTATCAGACCGAAATATCCGAATATTATGCAGATATTACATTATATACGCTTACCTTGAGTGCAAAATTAGACGCCAGGATTACATGAGAGCAAGTGCTAGCTCGTGTTCATTATTTTTGTATATATACGAACTATTTGAAGTAGCTGGAGAACAATGCGCCGATTATTTTAGATACCTACTATTTGATAATCTTACCGTTACATTGTAACATCTACTCAATATTTGACTATGTGAGGATATTTTTGCCACACATACTTAAACGGTTTCTATGGAAATATGTGTAATAGGTAATATTCAGGAATTTGCATATAAGTCAGCTAAAAAGCTGCTTGAAATTAATACTGTTAATTGTTTCTATTATAAGTAGATATTTAATATTCCTTTGGGGTGCGTAATGGGATGTCTTATTTTAATGTGCGTGTGTTTGAAAGCGCTGGTGTAAGTTACGAAGGTATTGCGTAACATAGTGCACACGCACACCAATAATGTCTTCTTTAATTTAAGTAAGCTTAGCTTAAATATTTAACAAAATTCTAAAAGTTATAGAATAGCAAATTTACTCCATAGAAAATAGAAACAAGGTAAGAGGGCTACTTCCTCATTTATATACTAAGAACACGATACTTATACCTGTACCTATACAAATAAGCTTGAGTTTCTTCCTATAATAAACAAGTAAGGTTTTGTCTCCAGTAGTGTAAGTGATGTGATCTGCTTCCCGGGCACACGCAAGCAGGTGACCGCAAGGCACCTTTAAACTATAAATACTTCGCGTACGCTCAATCCGGGATTTATCGGCAACATTACGCGCTTGAAAAGCATTACAACATCTCTGACGGGGGGAGTAATCGGCGTCATTAAACGGCTCGGCTTTGCTCTTTAGCGCAGGTACGTAAGCTTCAACTTTGATGTCAGTGCGCTGCGTTGCTAGTTGCAAATGGAAATATCTATTTGCGAAACCAAATTGCATCGCACTCTACAGTTTTCATGTTTTTTTTTCAGGACACATATTTATAGCTGTATCTACTTTATATGTACTATATCTTTATCAAATTCACAAGAAATACAAACCAAATTTGGTATGAACACTCATCGGATATTTCGGTCTGAGACACATTTGATTTTTAATTGGCCGAGGATACAAGGATTTATGTATGTATACGCAATACTTATTTTATGCATTTTGTCTCATTGCATGGAGAAATTTATGTGATCTATTGTATTTTTGCACGTATGTTTTACAATAAAGTATATTTTCACTAAGTATACTTAGTTAAAATAAGGTACGTGGCGACGAGGCTAGCCTTTATTTTTCAAAATAACTATCAGGGGGTGATAAGTGATCGATACTGATGCCAAAAATGCAATCAGTAAAATTTTTGTCTGTCTGTCTGTCTGTCTGTCTGTCTGTCTGTATGTTCCTTATAGAAACAAAAACTACTCGACGGATTTTAACGAAACTTGGTACAATTATTCTTCATACTCCTGGGCAGGTTATAGTATATTTTTCATCACGCTTCAATCAAGGGAAAGTGTAGGGAAATGTTGAGAAAACGGGAGAAGTTACTCCATTTTTAAGCTTCCGTCGCGTGTGCAGCCTTAATGGTTAAAGTTACATAGAAATCATGTATGACGGAAATAGTCTTTATAATATTAACCATAAACGCGGGTGACACCGCTGGCACAGCTAGTTACACATATAGCTGCAGTAGTCCTGTCAAATTAGACCAAAGATTAAGAGTTATGACGATTAGATTGCAAATTTTTAAATCCTTATATCTCGGAAACAGTGACTTTTAGGAAAAAAGTACCAAGTACTTAATACTTTTTTTAAAGATAATTTTGTGATCTACAATTTTGGTCTGGGGTAATTTTATGTTATTATAACACTTACTGTTTAGGTAAAAATCACAATAAAAACATTTTTTATCTTTAATCTCGAGTAATTTGTTTTCCAAGTACCGGAATCATTGGGAATTTTGAAATGTTATTTGTAATTATGTTTTGAAGTTTACTAATTTTTAGCTGGATGTTAATTATTGTAACTTTGAATGTATAGATTGACCAGACTACAGTCAATTAATTGAGTCTTCTAAACCTATACATTTCGTATAAAACTTCTATAATTAAATAAGAAGTAACATTTATATAAAAAAGGTTTTGCTATCCCTTTTAACTAACTAACTAACTAAACTTCACGCCACTTCCCTAACGGGGTGAGCAGAGAGAACCGAACGCCATATGGCACGATCCTTACACATCTCACTCGCCTCTTCAACATTCATAATCCTTTTCATACAAGCTCTACGGTTTTTATAACTCCTAACATCACCTTCTTTTAATGCACGACCAATCTGGTCGTGGTAGGTGAGCCTGGGCCTTCCGCGGCTCCTACATCCTTCCACTATCCCTTTTATTGTGATAAAAATCTTTAACTCAAATATTCAAAGAAAAGTGTTTACTTTTAATTTCTTGTTGGAAATTACCTTTTCTACTACTAACATTTTCATTCGTGCCTTTGGCTTCAGAAAGTTTATTTTATCACCCCGCCGTTAGAAAAGCACTATACAACATGAGTAAAGAAAGTGTTTTATTTGGGCTATCCTAAAGTGCTTTGCGTACACTCTCGTTGAAACAATGTGGATAGATATAAATCTACATATTATGCGTATATGTGTAGGTGTATTAGTCATCGCTTCTCGCACTTTGCTTCAGGCCTGCTTAGGTAGTTACTAGTTTTCACCTCGTTACTGAAACACGCATTTATAGAATAAGTAGTTTTAGAAAATTGGAATTGCAAGGAATGTTTTTAGTACATTTGTATCAATAAAAGTTTGTCGATGGGAAAATAAGGCCTAAGGTTCATAGTTATTGCAATTAAGGCTCATTTATTCGCTCACCACAGGGAAAAATTATCGGGGTACTATAATCTGTTGATATTAAGATGATATCCCATGTGCCTAGGCATTGGATTCCGTAGTTTGCCGCAATTCAGATTATATTATATCTACAATGTGGGCATTGTCGGCTAAAGCTCGGCACGCATAACAATTGGTAATAAACTTTTCTTTGAACTCCAGTTACAATTATTGTCTGTACTTACCTTTTAAAAGGCTCTTTATTGACCTGTTTATAAACAAAGAAACATTTAATAACGCTGTAAAAGTTTCACTAGCTATAACAACTTTAGAACAAGTGGGTATTTGTGTGTGTGTGTGTGACCTTATATTAGGGATTGTAGGTTAATCATATGTGATGTATATTAAGATAGGGATAACTTCAAGTATTATCCTGGTGCTGAATGAAAAGGTTAAGTAATTGTTGTATTTAAAACATCAAGAATATTCTTAATCGTCGTCATCTATATTCTTTTTGTGTATACGTAGGTATTAATGTAGATAAGTATCGTTTATGGTTGAAGTACTCGTCATGTAAGTAAATGTTTATCAACAAAGAAGAATGTAGCACAAGTATGAAATTGTCTTCATTTGTGCACATTGCTAAATAATTTTACTCGAATTTTCATCTTTATCTGAAATACGTAGCTGTTAAGAGCATGCTTTCAACTTCATCTTAAATTTATTTCATCTGTTCTGTAGTTTATAGGTACAAAATTAACAGCAACCTACTAGATATACCGAAAAACTCCGTCTTATGCGGTTGATGGATCTTTTTGCTTAACTTGCCGTCGCACTTTGATTGATGACGTCCCTGCCTTCTTTTGGAATACGGATCGATGTAACACAGGCTGTGTAGTTTTAGACGTGTGTTGCTGTAAATAGTGTAATCAGAAGTGGCAAAAGTTAGCAAAATTATGATAACTTTATTGTAACTTTATTGTAATTAATAAATTACAATAAAGTTATCGTACTAACAACAGACAGACATAGAATAGAGAGATTTAATTCTTAGGACTTTCCTCTTGAGGTACGGCTTCAGAAACCCAATGAGAATAGTAAGTTTATCACCACAAAACACAAGATTACACTCTATAATTTCATAATAAGGGCCAAATAAATAATGTGTTCTTATGACGCGTAGATTACTGCGCCATAATGCTAATTTTAAGTAGGAATAGTCGTGGCCAGAAAAAAGGTGCTGCGTATTCGTGGAAGCAAATACTATTGTCTATTCCAACTCTCCATATGTTAGGCGTTAGGTACTATAATAGTTCAGTTAAATATAAATGTGTACGTTTGAACTTTGAAGACTATTTGAAATGTTCAAAGAGCGTCTGTCGCAGAGGTGGCCGGCTTTGTCAGTGATGACGGATGCGCCCGCGCACTTCAGCCCTACGTCGGCGCCCACGCACCTCGTGCGTGCTCATCACAGGAGCTGTGCGTGCTGTCTTTGGGGCCGATGTGCCCACTGTGACAACAGATAGACGAGACCTTGAGTGGAGATAAGTCATTTCCAAATCTTCTTATATGCCATGCATGGTTTATCGGATATAGGGATGATGTAGTTAAAACTTATTTGTTACGTTGTCCAATATAACTAACTAGCCCTTTTTGGTGTAGTCCACCCCTAAGGGCTTAGCCTGGCGTAAGCGATCTTTTTGCCATTGCCTCTGAAAAGTTTATCTTAATTGCAGTTTAGTATTAAGCAACCGCACTAGAACTTCAAAATGATTTAATATTCTTTGCAAAATAAGCACAATGACATTTTAATGTTGGGCAACAGACGTGGCGTAAGCTATTCGATTGTTATCAGTTTTCATTTTAATTAATACGGTAAGCTTTGAGTTGGTTTTAGGGCTTTGGATCATTAACGAATTTCGACAAAAGCATCCGGTCCATACCCGCATAATTTACGGGTAACCCATTTAGCTATCACTTTCAAACTTTTTTTGATTTTTTTTCATAATTTCTTAGGAATCCAGCGGTGGTAGCCAATGGTACGAACACGCCTTACCTAAGAGGGGCGATAATTCACATCTAGGCACGTGCTACTGTTTCTAATTGGAGTATTATTTTATACGGTGATATATTTGAAAGGGTGAAGAATAACATTGTGCGACGAACCTGTACATCCAAATAACTGTGGATGTGTAACCATGATCCAATTTCTCTTTCTCCTAGTTAAGATTTTGAAGTATAAACTTCCATTTAGATTTTGATTTAACAGTATATTGACTTGCCAAGCGAGTAGGAATGTTAGGTACAACTGCGACTCTACAGCCAGAACCGAAGAAGAACAACCAACGTCGAAATTATAACATAGGTAATACATAACTGCGAGCGTTTTTAAACTGACGACGCCGTATGTAAACGGCGGAATCATACAAATTGCCTGCGACAGGTATATACAACGTTTGGAGGTAGAGAAGCTATAAATTGGCGTATTTGATACTACAACGAACTTCTAAGATATTTACACGTGAACTTGTCACTCAATCCCGGGCAGGTGCGCGCGCTCAAACATTCTATCGCCGTGTTTAGCTTCTAGTTTTCCGCATGTAAGTGTTTGACATAGCGTTCAGCAAAAAACAATGGGTTGCAGACGTTCACAAATTATGCAGAAGTTTAGCATGATATTTAATTGGATGCAATTATTTGATGTTAACCTTTGGCTTATTTAAGAAACTAAATGGTTCTTGGAGTAAAGAAAGTCCAGAGACTTCTTCAATCCGCGATAAGTATGCTATGTTATGTAAGAGTGAAAGGAGTTTGTTCAGCAAGGTTCCAGCATTTGCTGAAACCATCGAACCATGATCGTTTTCAACCGTTAATATCCACAATGTGTGTATGCATTAGCTCATTCTTATGTAGGTTAGTAGCAACCATCGTCATTATAAAAAAGATCGAAATCTTATAGTTCATATACCTTATATTGCTCAGATTTCAACAGATGTGTTAATCTATTGAAAATAGCGTCATGAAAAAACCTTCCACGCGTCTAGCAACAGATAGTTTCAGAAGACCAGATCTAGTCAATTCAGCTAGCGACGGAGTTATTGTTGTAAGATTTCGTTTGCACTCGCCTCTGTCTCGTCAAACCGCTTGGCAGCTTGACGAGTTACTCATATGATTGTTATTTCCGATAATATGTTGTTTATATAGCTTTCCTGATGTCTGTCGATAGTAAAATACATTTTGTTGGTCTTGCAAATGGCATAATCATAAACTTGGATTGTTCACACAAGTTTCAATATTTATTATTTTTAAATTAGCTCCAATCTAGATTTGTTACATTACACGCTGCTTAATGTTTAGTATGCACTTTAAAAAATATAGGTATCAATATTATGTACTCCAAAGGATTTTCTCCAAATGATTTATCTGTCTAAAAATGTAGGTATCGGTCTAAAAATGTTTGAAAAAATCACTATTATAACATTTTTGCGTTATGTAATGTTCGAAGTGGGGAAAAATAAACCAAAGGCCATTAGTCCGCTAATAGGCACGCACTTCCCGGTGGACAGTGTTCTGCGGCCCGAAATAAAACAATGTAAGCTTTCAGGAATAGCCGCGGTTCAAAATAGAGCGTGCCGGCCGAGTGCGGACGGTGACGCGTCCTTGGCGGCTGGGCCGGCCCGCCAGAAATATGTCATTAGCGGAGCGTGGAGCCGCCGCGGGAATGTACCGCTAAGGAGCTGCACACACCTGCTCCTCAGTCGTCGGCTCTTGCAGTACAGTAGGCGCAGCATAGGACGGTGCATGCGAAGACGCGCCTGGGTGGATCAGACCACCAATTCTGTGTCATCGCCAGAACGCGGAGTGCTTCGGGAATGTACCGCTAAGGAGTCGCGCAAATCTGTTCCTCAGCAGTCGGCTCTTACCATGGGCGTACGCAGCTTTTGGTCCAAGGGGGGAAAACTATATTATTGATAGGTTCTTATAGTAAATAAAACTTGACACACGACTTCCAGGGGGAGCAGCTGCCCCCCCTCTTGCGTTCGCCCGTGTCTCTTACGTTTACTCCTCAGCCATCGACATCTGAAGTCAATTAAGATAAGGTTAGTTACTGAAGGTGCATTATCATGACTGTTTTCAGAGTTAATGTCACTAGCAGGGTGTGTAGTCGCGCTTACCAACTTAGGGGTTTTAGATAAGATTTTTATAGGGGCGTTCTATTTTCAGGGGTATTTTTATCTTGATATATATTTTTAGTATATTTAATATTTCTCATAATTTTTTTGATAAAAAAAAAATTTGCAGCATCTGGAAATGAAAGAATGAGGAAAAATCAGGCATATTTTTTTTTGCCTAGATATGTAGTATTCAACTACGGGTACTAATTTATTATTTATTCTTATTGAAATATTAACATTTTTTAGGGGGATTTTCAAGTAATATGTGAGAATTTTAGGGGTTTTTGACTAAGCTTTAGGGATAAATATTTTTGGGAGTTGGTAACACTGAGTCGCCATGGGAAGCTAGGTTCATGGATTTCGACTCTCTTTGCGGCTAAGTCAGCATACCAGGAATTGTCATTAATGCAATTTAATATTATTATTAACTATCAATAATATTGTATTCCCCCCCTGCACCAAAAGCTGCGTACGCCAACGTATAACATATTCCTCTTAGCAATTGATCAAACTCATTAGGTGATGAATTTTATGTATGGTAAGTTAGTTCGTTAAGGAAATTTTTATCTTCATAAAAACTTATCACTTGCGTCGAACAGTGTTAGCTAATTATAATCAGTTCTTGGAGCAATGATGGCTAGTTCTGTGCCCACAGAGGCCCAACTTGGCGGCTATCAGTAGTGAGAGGTGCCAAGGCTAAACCTACTGATTACCTGATAATACATCCCCGAATCATCATTTATTTAATCAGTAAATTGTCATGAATTGTGTCACAGATTGGTCGCTTGTTATTGGTAGCTTCTCTAATAAACATTGTGCTAAAGTTATTAAGATAGAGCTACCAACTTATGAGGTATAGGTATAGGCTTGATACTGTAAAGTTTTTAGCATATGTAGTTCAAAGGTCATGCGCTTCAAATTCTGATAACTACTCAAACTTCGAATTTTCAATGCAAAAAACTGTAGATTTCTAGGTTCAACATAATAATAGACCCGATATATCCACGATCGTAGTAGAGAATTTCGATTAGAAACGGGACATAACGATAAGAAAATGATGACGATGATGCAAAACATCTACAAAATTACATTACAATTGCAGATGAGTCACGATAATTGATTATCTCGCATTAAAAAAAAAATTGTAGATAGTACGTGAAGTTTAGTTATTTAGTTAATGCGTATTATTGTTTTTATATTGCAGTAGCGTTTAATGTTAAACCCATATGTATACGTATATCAATTTGATAGATCGAAAAACACTATGAATTACCTGACTTATGGATCACACGTCGTCCTGAGATGTACTGGATAGATGTGAGTCAAAGAAATGTTAATGATACCTGATGCGGGGCCAAAAAGTCCGGCTCTTTCAATATTTTTTTGAGATACAAAAAGAAATTCAACTTATTGCGTTCTCGGGCATAGAGTAGAATTTACAATGGCTATAACCAAAGATTAATAGGGAAAAGCTTTTAGTAGTAACGTCGACACCGGGACTAGATACAAGCAATTTAATTTTAAATTAACGTCAAGAGGTGACCATGAATGTTCGCACGTGCACCTGCTCGCAGTAAATATACATCATAGGTTGTCGCAACGCTGTGACGTTCGGTGTTGCCAGGGTATACTCGGAAGATAGGTTGCTTTCCCCTTGAAAATTAGGCTTGCAGCTTTTTCACTTGTACGATCTTTGGTACCTGACCATAAAAAATACCTTATCGATTAGAAACCGTCAAACATGTCATGATTTTCAAACATGAATTTCTGGTTATTAAAACCTTTTGGTCTCACAATATATTTTTCTTCAGAATCTTGCCTTCCAGAAATTGAATCACTAAGCAGAGTATGTAGGTTGATTGTGAGGTAGAAGTTAGTAATTCTTTCTTTCATATCGTATGACTAAGGGCCGTGACCACAAGAGGTCGCTGCATCCACCAGTGCCCTTCAACCAGGGCCGTTTTCAGCCAAGCGAACAGACGCTTGGAAGTCTCTTCCACAAGCTTCCTTCACCACATGAGTCCATCGAGTCGGCTATTTACCACGGCCTCTCTTTCCTTCCACGTTACTGATCACGATGAGTTTCTTCAGATTATCTGGGTCTCTCCTTGCCACGTGTCCGAATTACTGAAGGACACGTTTCATGCAGACGGTCGAAAGGCGAGTCTTGATTTTAAGTTTCAAAAAATCGAGGCATTTGGGCCACGCGCCATCCACGGCATACGTAACATTCTGCGCCGCCAACACCACATTTCGAATGCATCGATCCTGCGGCGAATGTGTGCTTTCAGGGTCCAAGTCTCTGAAGCGTATAGGAATATAGGGAAGATCAGGGTACGCATCAGTTTTACTTTCGTCGACCTACTTCTTCCTCTGTTCATCTAGACCTTCTCTAATCGTTTCACTGCTGAGTTTGTGATCTGGGCTCTTCTCACTATTTCTTAATCACAGTCACCGTCCGCTGTTATCAGGGATCCAAGGTACACAAACTTATGTACAGTATCCAGATCGGATAGTTCCCGTGTTCGATGTGGCGTGCCTGCCCTGTCCACAAACATCAGCTTGGTTCTAGCCCTATTGATATGGAGGTCATAGTCTACACTCACTAATTGTATGCATCTACTTTGCGAAGAAGTTAGTCATACATAACAATATAACATATCATCAAGCCCCGTAATCCCCGAAGGAGTGGGGAGATTCCAAAGAGTAATTAGTAAGCATTTTAATTTTGTCAAAAAATAAAGCTGAGTTCAATTTAAGTAATACGAGATGTAAAAAGTTACAGAAGATGTAACATGTATCTGGTGCGGATGCCACACTCCGCCGCTATGCGATGTTGTTCTATTGTTTGGCAACCAGCGCGGAAAAAGCTTCGCCAACACCAGGCCATTGTCTATCTCCTATTGTAATGATGATGTATGGCGTTCCTTAATCAATATAGTATACTGTCTTCTTTGATTAATTGAGAATCGAAATAGTAAAGCAAAGGTAAGCCAAAGCACAAATAGAGTGATGAAGTAAGATGTAAAATATATGCAGTGAAAAGCGTTGCGATTATTGCCATAATAACTTGTCTAGGACAGTACAGTAATTGTTCAGGAAAATTGTTAACACAACATTAATCATGCAGTTACAGACTTATAATTATTTTGCACCATAAGGCTCTTCGGCTGAGAAATTGGATATAACGAATTACGGTTTAAAAGACTATTCAATCTTTTCCGGTATTCAGAAAATTGGAAACTGCAATTTTGTACATATGCATGCGTGCATAGTTCATACATGTTATGTACAGATAAATTATTTTTGCTCGTTATTTTATAAAATCACAAAGCTTTCAATGTGTCAAACGTAATTCAAAGTCAAAGTCAAAATATTCTTTATGTATCTATGTTTCAAACAAACACTTATAAATCGTCAAAAACAGATGAAGAAATATAATTCTACCTCCGGTTCGGAATGTTGCATCCACCGAGAAGAATCCGTCAAGAAACTCGGTAGTTAGGTACTCTTTTCAACAACAGTATTATGAAAGTTGTATGAATCATATTAAACTTTGAACCACTATTCAATTATAAATGAAGCTAGAATATTTAATCTGGTGACGTCGATTTATCCATCAATTCAATGGAAAGCTGTTATGGGGGTTTTTAAAGGTCCTGTAGTATCAAATAGGCATTTTAAGGAGCCCTAGAGGTGAGAAAATTTTAAGTACTATAAGTGCGTGGAGTGTGCGTGGTGGGTAAGCATGAGGGGGCGCTGCGCCGGCCCACGGCGCGCCGGGCCGGGCGCAGGCGGCGCGTGCGTGATCACCGCAAATATAAACGGCCGGTCGTACGCGCCGCTGTCACTGACCATTAACCCTGAGCGAGTTTCGAAGCGTTTACAAAATTCTTCTGAAGGTTCTCTTTTTGGGGGTCAAATTTTATTATATTTATATGACTGCCTATGAGGTCCCTGGTTCAAATCCCGGGTCGGGCCAAAAATTTGTGGCAGAGTATTTCAATATTGAAATTAGTCAGTAACAGCCCGGAGTCAGGAAGTTGGCGGTTTAATCACCCCCGTGCCTCGGAAAGCACGTTAAGCCGTTGGACCTACGCCTGACCTCTCCGGTCATGTCGAATTGCCGTCTCACCGGACTATGGGAGTGAAGGAACAAAGAGTGCACCTGTGTCTGCGCACACACTTATGCACTATAATATCTCCTGCGCAGCTGGTTAATCTTCGTTGAGATTGGCCGCCGTGACCGATATCGGTTAGGATATTATTTACAGATCTTTTTTGATACTTATACAAAATAGGCTCTTTAAATGCAACGCTTCCAAAGCTGTTGTTTCTCTTTCAAATGATTGTACAGGAAGACAATTTATTACGAACTAATCTTACGTTTTAAGATATATGGCTTTAAAGTTTAAATTAGAATGGGTTATTAATTATTATATTTACCTACATACATACATATATAACATCACGCCCATAATCCCCGAAGGGGTAGGCAGAGTCAAAGAGGCAGCATGCCCCTTCAACCACATTCAGCCAAAAATGCGATTATTAATTAAAATGCGATTAATAAAAATCTCATTCGAATATATACATTATTTTAAGTAAATAGTTGAATCACGATTATTGGAACTGCATTTGCTATTTTAACCTGTTAAAATACCAAATGCTGTGCCAATAATCGGAAAAAATCCTATGTAGTTCACAGGAACATTTTTTTAGTAAATGAGACATGTGATTAGATTGCCATCGGCCATTTTTTGTGATAGACGGCAAAGAAAATAATTCGTCGAGCCAAATCTCTTTGGCTCTATTACACGTACTGTGGGTCAGAGTTAGAGAAGAAAAACTTACGGAGGTTACCAATTTAATACTTAGAACATATTTTTTAACAGGAACCTGTAAAATATCACATAAATAATTACGTAAGTTCGACAACAGGTAAGTGTCATGTAAAATATTACAAAAACAAGTCAATAGTAATAAAACATAGCCCAAAATAGATTTCATTTTCGTTCTAAATTCAGTTTTTAACGATGTACTTATACCTACGTGTCAGGTGGACTCCACAGGTGTGCGACAAACGCAATTAAGTGTACAAACATCACCTGCTTCTATTTTACATGTCAATAAAACAATACGATATTGCAATGGGTTTGCAATAAAAATCGGTCCGGTCGCCGCGCCGCCGTATCATGCGCCCACGCAGATTAGAATATACCTACTTGACGACGTCGGCTGCCAAAGAAATTAAATAGACTAGATTCTTCAGTTGGACGGACACGTGAACAATAGGTCTCGGTTGCAAGGGAAGGACAGCTGTGACGTGCGCATGCGTCTACTGCCATCTATACACGTCTCCCGACCATGTTCTTTGGATGACGATCAGACAGCTCATAGTTACTGTTCGCTCGTACGATAGATGACACCTAAATACTTTTATGCCAGCAGTGGCTTAAGGAACGCTAATATATTGAGTAGTTGTTCTTGAATGAATATTATAGGTACTGATGATATCTGCGTGGAAATAACGCTCGCTAAATTAGATGTAATAACATTGATAAAGAAAGTAAGTAGCTTAGATACCTACTCGAATTGTTTGATAGCGAGTTATCATGGGTAGCCATAGGTCCATGTAACACCAGAATAGTTATCATAAACTGTTAAGACTATCGGAAAAGTACAGCCCTGCTATTGGAAAGGTGCGATTTATTGTAATATGGTTCGAAAACATTTGTATGGTAACTTGTATAGCATACAAATCCAAGCTGATTAATGGACGGGACAGTATTGTTCGTCTTATAAAAATCAAAAGCGCCCCGCGATTTGAACAGCGTAGTTCCCGTGAGAATACAGGGATAAAACACAGCCTATGTTACTCCCTAATAAATTAACTATCCATTAGCGAAAGAATCGCTCCAGTAGTTTCGTAGCCTATTCAATTCAAACAAAAAAACAAATATCGGGTTTGGGGCATGTGATTGTGTAGGCGAAGAGATAAACACTTGTCACTACTTTTTAAAAAAATTCCATCTAACCCAGCCCAGTTTTATTTTTGGCTGAATGTTATGGATAAACGGGTTACGGGCTTTTTACCCCCTTTAAAGTGTCAAAGGGGCAACAAGCCCGTAACCGTAGTGGTAGGCAGAGGCTTATATATAATAATTATTATTTTTATTTCAATCAATTTCACACATGCGTACTACTTGGAATTTGTAAAAAGTAGGCTTTTCAAGTAGCATTACGCTACTGGATAGTAGTACAATACAATATCGACCTAGTTTAACTTAGGATTTCAACGCTTAGGTTGGGTCAACTAAAAATCTACATGTACTGCATCTGCTGAAACCACATAACACTAAATCCCAACTAATTTACTGTATGTTTTTTTGTTAACCGGCAGCTGAACATTATTCTGCGAAAAATGAATGTTTTGTGTGAAAAGAAATTGGTCGGCAGGCGGAGTCTGTTCAGTTTTCGCAGTACTCTTGACAGATTTTCTCATTTCATTTATCGAAATTAGATATTTATGAGCCAGTTTAATCAAGATTCAGCACAGGTGGGTATCCCAGTTATATGATGAGGTGAGATCAAAGGCCGTGGAGCTGTAGACAGGTTTAGAGCTGATATATTTTGGGTGCAAGCTGTAGTTTGACATTAGTCCGTCACGGGCGAGTTACGAGTGTATTATTAGAATAGTCTCCGTTTCGCCCGCGTAAGTCAAAAATTGTACCTCCCGCTCATTATAATAATAGAAGGTAGCTATCTACATTTAAAGGCGTAGAGAGAGAAAACGAAAGTATCTACTAAGCCAAAAATATAAATTTAAAAATGAAAACATGACAAATTTTCTCTGCTCTCATTTTAAAATATTTTCTTCGCAGGAATTTTGCATAGTGTAAAATCGTAGATATATTTTAAATTCGAATGACGATATTATTTTGAAGAGATATTCAGTTATTTATTTAACTGAATATCTCTTCAAAATATTGCACGTATAAAAAAAAATCCTGTTTGTGGTTAGAATACGACCATTAAACTAAAGGTGGATACACTAATCTCATTAAGGGCAAATATTTGTCAAAATAAAGGCAATTTATTTATATTTATTTAAGGAAGTAAGATAATGATAATAATAAATCATCTTATTGTCTACACACTTGATGATTCATTGAAGTGTGTTTGTAATATTGAAACGACTTTATGGGTTGTTTGTGTTACCTACATACCTATGACCTATCGACTAAATGAATATGAAGTATGTACGGTGTTTGTGACCAAAATCCAACTTCAGCTAAATACAAGAAATATAAATATGTAGATACTTACTTGTAGCTACGCGCCTACGTGTAAGTTTTGCTATCGCACATATGTATCAAAACTTTTACGAACAATGCTTGTGATTAACTCATTTATTTTACAGACATTAAACGCTATTTCCACAATTATGCGCAAAATAAGCGTGTTATAAATAAACGACATGTTAGAGAATTAGTTTAGTTGGAGTAAATCACAATGTTTGTTACGATGCGTGCAGTGAATTTATGAGCCGGCGCACCACCAGTGACCAGTCAAGTGCTCCTACGCGGAAGTGGGAGAGAGCTACAATGTTACTTTACTGTGTAATTATAATAATAATGATGTTTGTGGCAGAAACATCAGAATTATGCTGTTGAGTTATTTAAGGGTTCAATTAGAGCATTATTGTACCAGCGGTACACTGGTGATTTTACGTCTTAGAAGTGTTATTATGTTTTATGTCTGTTTTATCCATTTTCTCAAAGTCTGTATTAAAAGGGTAGATTGGATTTGAATTATATTTTTGTGATAGTTAGTCTAGAGAGGAAAGCTTTCCGCTATAAAATATCCGCGGACCAAGTCGCGGGCGACCAATAGTTTGTTATATGACTTTAGGCTTTTCGCTTACCTATATGTATGAGAAATTTGACTAATGTTTCAAGTAATAAACTGTATTCTACTGGAAAAGTGAATATTTCTACCACCTGGGACAATCTGGCCATAAGAGGTATGCTCTTTATAACCATATATATATGACCTCTTAATCATGCCTTATCCAATAAATCGGAATACGGAAGAGTGACGGAACAGTGAAGTAATTTTAAGGTAAAATCCCATCTTACTTACTATCATACATTTATTGTTCTGGCTTCCAGTTCTAGACAGCGTATGAGGGAGATTGATAACTGCGCTCCTGGAAGTGTCTACGCAGTGAGGGTTATTTATAGGCAAAAGCAGGCAAGCTTCAAAAGCTGCCTCTCGAGACACGTCCCAATTGGCTCCAGGAAACCTAACTCCAGTGCACGAGCGGTGTACGTCGTACCCGGAAGCAGGGCTGCGTGCGAGTGGGTACTGTACTACAATAAATCACTCGTGTCACAACGGCCGCCTCCCGCCAAGCAATAACGCATTGCTTGATGTATTTAACGCTTATCGATTCCGAACTGGCACAAATCCGCTGTAAAATACGCGTAATTAGGCATAGACCAATCAAAGTAGCTCAGAATTTAATAGCACCGTAATAGTTAATATGCTATCGCTAAGCTGAAATCTTGTAGGAATGTGCCAACGAGTTCTATTATTCTGTAACACGTGCGCTGTCACGGCGTCGTAACTTTTTATAATGATTAATGTGAGCTTCCACTCGCTTGCAATTCTGTTTTTATGGCGTTTATTATGCGTCCCCTGTGACTATTAATTTTACGCGCGAAGACTAATCGCTCAATACTGTAAAATCGTTCAAACAAGTTTCCAGTTAGTAAACATGTTGAAAACAAAGTTGTATCTGGTAAAGCAGCTAAGTGGTTATTGATTTTATACGTCATACTCATACTCATATCTAATAGTTATTGTCAAATTATAAAACTTAACGTATAACATGTAGGGTTGAATTTTATCCTCGAATAACTTTTAAACAAGTCAACTAAGCGAAAAATCATATCAGACTCTTTTTTGTAGATCTTTGTAATTTCCTATAAGATTATTATTGGTTTGTATTAAAATTTAATTGGTTAAAACGCAAAAAAAAAATGCCATGTAATTTAAACGAGAAATCGAAAATCGCAGACACCTATATTACTATTACTACAACCTAATATTAAAATTAAGAGCTTTTAACTGGCTATTTTTTTCGGTACTATAAACAATATTTTTAATACAGTTCGAAAAAAAAAATTTTTTTGGCCCACCTTCATATATACGCATGTGTATAAGATGTATGTGATGTGATGACGGTGACGATTTCAAGAACCCAAGTTGTTATGATGAGTGCGAGAGACACTTCCTATACGCTCCCTAACGGTTAATAACTAATGTTTAGTCTACCCATTGTTTGGGTGTTGCAAGGAATGGTTATGCGTAGGTACATTTTTTAATACATCACCGCCTAAGAGGATTGATGAGAGCTATTAAAGATGTTATTTTTAATTTCGGCGATACGACGCAAGGAACACAAACGCTGGCGGGAGATCATCGTAACGACCGTAGATTCATAAATCAAGCGACGCGTTTTTAACTTTTGGTTTAATTTTTAAATGAGTAACAGAGCTAATGAAAATTATATTTTTCTTTATTTCGTAACTCATTATGTCAAAAGACTGTTCAGCTATTCTAATGTCTTTCTATTTACATAATTGTTGTAAGATAATCTGTCTTGACAAGTCATTGTTGGTATTTGTTATCTTCTGAACAGATTAAAATTATCAATTGTTAATTACTAATAAAATGCGTTTGTTGAGAAAATTCAGTTTTAGCCGCAGTAGTGATTGGAAGAAAATTAACCAGAATATTTGGGAAAAATATTATTTATTTGTTGCTTTAGACTTTTACTTAACATTGATTTCTATGCAGTATTCAATCTAGAATAAAAAAAACAAAGATTTCAACTATCTAGTGATTTCGATACTAAATTGTAAACAAGAAACAAATGCAACGTTAACTAATATGTATATATAGAATATATGTAGGTACCTACACACATTTGTGGGGGCTCATTACGTCATTACTTTTACTTACAAAGTCGTCTTTGTAAGTAAAAGTTTGAAATGGAGCACTCATGTAAAAGTATACAAAACGTACTTTGTACTAATTTATGCAATATAAAACAAATCACAGTCGTTATTATTGGAAGTTTGAGGTCATAATTCACTAATACTTATCTATTTTATTTTCTTATGAAAAAAATATAACATTAGACTTCCGGTCAGAAAGGCGCCGCTCCTGTAAAAAAGGGAAAGGACGTACATTCAAATCTTAGTAACCTGCTTAGCTTATTCTAATGACAGTTTCACATTATTTGAAGGAAGGAAGCAACGAAAGAATGTGTTGTAAGTGTTGTAAGATTTATGATACGTGACAATTAAATAGACCTGGATAATTTAATTTTTAGTAGCTATTACTAATTACACACACATTAACTATGTGATTTGTCGTAGCTTAGCTAGTGTTCGGAGTTGGGTTAACGCAATACACCCATTTTAGGAAAAAAAAGATTTTGTGAGAACCATAGATCATAATACTATATAGTTCCAATATGCATTTATGATGAAACCTACACACTGGGATGTTCCTGTAGACATCAAATGAATTTATCAGAGGATCATGATATTTTGTTACGAGGGCGCTGGTAACTGCTGGTAAATTTTACATTACTTGACATTTTGTCAAATCACTGTCAAGTTCGCGAATTGTATAGCCTATATTGCGATTCTTTAGGTTATGTGCTCGGTGGTCAATGGTCAGTTGAGTATACTGTGACATACCACATTGCGAGGCGGCTGACCACGCTGTGCCGGTACGCGCTGTACACAGAGATCCTGTACTCGCGACTGTTCTTGTACTGCTTCAGGATTTTATCTGCACTGCAAATATAAACGGGATACAATGCAATACTGCACCGGTATACAAGACAAACCAAAAGGGTGGTCTCAGGAGTCAGGGCGACTGATAAAATATCCGATTACATCACATACATAGATCTGACTCCGAGGTAAGTAGCTTAAGCACTTGTGTTACGAATATCAGAAACAACAGTGGTATTATAAATATATATTTAAATATTGTATATTAACACCTTAACACCCAGACACAGAACAAACACAAGTATTCATCATACGAATGTTTGTCCTGGGTAGGGATCGAACCCACAACTCTTGGCGCATGGGGCAGGGTCACTACCGAATGCGCTATCGAGCCAGTCAATCTTCCTTTTATTCTCATTATAGCGGTGACATCAACAAGATAAACTCTAGGATATATGAAAGTACACGTATAAGACATACATACATACATTACACCACGCCCTAAGTAATCCCCTAAGGGGTTGGCCTACGTCCTGTGCCCTTATTAATGCGGTTGAGGAAGTTTACTGCACCTAGGAATAGTTCAAGGTGCAGTAAGCTTCCTAAACCGTATTTAACCAAAAATTAAATGTAGTTGGCTAAGATGGAAAATTATGAAAAAGTAAGGACAAGATGCTAGCTCGTCACCTACATTATCACATATCCAATAAATCATTTGTTTACAAAATGCTAAGCAAGACACATAGTAGGTATATTACTTTTGAGTCTCAAACCAACATGCGACAGACAACATGTGTAACTGTCATATTTATATCCTATAAAGTTAATGTTGTGTCCTCAATACTTTAAATTAAGGGCTTATTCATAGTGCAGTGGGCGTACAAATGCTCCGATAAGACCCCAAGACGTTCAATAGGCATCCGTTTTTTATAGCTTCAAGACAAGAATAAACGGTACAACTTGATGCCGTTAAAATGTATGTTTACTTTGGCAAGACTCGACGGATTTTAATTACATCTATTATTTGCTTTAACAAGTTTGTTGTGTTCGAACAGTTTCAGAATGTGTAATCTATGGTTAATTAATAGTTTCATAACTGTTTAGAGGTAGTACAAGTTTATGGCACGTGCAGATGCGTTGGTGATAAAATAGCTTTTGCGTTGAGCCGGGGGTATGGTCTTAGATTTCCGATACATTGGCATATTCTAATAGATTATCTAAACCGTTGTTACTTTTTGTGAGTTAACATTTTACAAAATATAATATTAGTTATTTTTTTTATTCTACATCATTTGCCTAGTTGTAGTGCCAAAAGCCTAAAATTACAAGAGTAACCTAACTTTCTAACTTTCTGCAACAGCTAAGATGAGCGGCATTTATTCACGTTCAGAAACAATTTTGGCTCATAATGGTTCAAGGTACCTATTTTCTGTTCTATGCCTACCCCTTTGGGGATTGTATCTATGTATGAAACATTATGTGACAAATGTTGTTGACTGTTTTCAAGTGGTGTTTTTTTAGAAATAGTGGATGTACAATTATGAAGCTAGATAGTGTTCCCTCGCTGTGAAGAAGTTACCAGGTCAGACTTCTGGTCACGTAAAGTTGTTATTCATAGTATAGTAAATGGTTTAGTACATTATAAAAATCTAGATCTTATAGTCGTTCCAGTTCTACCTATGCACGAGATGTTTATTTATTTATAACCAAGTCATATGAAGGCGAACTTCACATATCTTAAGGCAGATACTCACGTGAACTGCGTGCCGGTGGCGATCAGCGCCGACCGGCTGCCGAAAGGCTTGACGTCGATGGAGCCGTAGGCCGCGAGCGCGCCCGCCACCTACCCGCAATAAAACATCATTAGTTATGGTGCAGCCCTGGCACCGCCGCGCCATTGTGGATCCAACTATAGCTCCGACATAAACGACTCTATCGCGCAATGAAATATAGCGCAGACGACTTTTGCACCGGGATTACTGTATTTATATCTTAACCTTAAATCAACCTTGACAGTGGCATGAAAAATGGCTTTCGTACATTTGAGAAATCAAA
>OX596203.1:13558313-13858131 GCA_951394215.1 Glyphodes perspectalis | reverse complement strand
GTTTAAATAAATAAATGATAAATTCTTTATGTATATTAAGTGAACGGATAAACATTCTTAAATACGTTTACAAACATCCATGACTTGAGTACAAATATTCATGTTCATCACACGAAACATTTCCCCCTAGCGAACCCGCGACCCTTGGATTCGTGGCCAGGGTCTCTGACCACTCAAGCCAAGGGCCAGTCAAGTTTAGATACAGTTCCGGTTTTATGTGCTGCATCCTAATAATAGTAGTAAGTTATTAAGCTTATTGATAATGGAAAACTACTGTTAACATTAATTAACGTTGCATAATGCTCTGCAAGATATAGAACGATCCATGTTGGCAGTAATGCATTCTTAAGTATAATTTATGATTTGCATGTAAAGTAGATAGTCTTATAACAAAGTTTCATTTTATATTGTGCTAAGGCATCAGAAACCCTCAAATGTCAATAACAAAATAAGTTACGATACTTGTTTTTATCCGTATAAACGCTTTTCCGACGCAGCTATGGAGCCAGCCTTAATAGCGCGACACGGCGACACAGTGATACCGAAGTCCGCAGCAGGAAAACGTGCGATTTAAACAACACTTCACCGGCCGAGGTGACAATTATTACTACCATAACTGTTCCGTAACATATGGACGTTAATTTTGGCTTCGGGGGCCGGCACAACGCGGATGGGCCCAAGCCTGTTGACAATATCAACAAAAATAGCATTGTGCTTGCTTCGTTATGCAACCCCTTCGAACTGCCAGATTTGTAGTAAAATTTATAGCTGCCTCGTTTGGATTTCTGTAAGATTGGGTTTGGCAAACGACTGGAACTGATTATGAAATTACGTTCAAAATTATTGTAGTAAATGACTGAACTAGTGGCGTAACTATACGATGGCAGGAACGGCAAAATGACACGGGCCCCGCTCGGAGGGGCGGGTATCCCAGAAGCCCATACGCACAGGGGACACCCCTATGTGCTCTGGCATTGCAATCAAATGTCATTAAGCAAGGATGCCAACCGATGATTGTCACTGGCCTCAAACTTATAGTTATTATGACACTGGACATAACAACCTTTGTTCGTAGAGATGGTAGAAACTGCGACTTGCAGGGTAAGCCTTTATCAATATTGCAAAAAAAATATTAAATAATTTATTTTTTTGACGGGCTCGATGGCGCATGCGGTAGTGATCCTGCCCCATGCGCCAAGGGTTGTGGGTTTGATCCCCACCCAGGTCAAACATTCGTATGATGAATACTTGTGTTTGTTCTGTGTCTGGGAGTTAATATTGAATATTATTTAAGTATATGTTTGTTCTAATATATATATATATAAATAACCACTGTTGTAATATATATATAAATAACCACTGTTGGTTCTAATATCCGTAACACAAGTGCTTAAGCTATTTACCTCGGAGTCAGATCAATGTATGTGATGTAGACTGATATTTATTATTTCTTATTATTATTTTGGAATGTGTGTGTGTATTTATCGTTGACGTGCGTATATGTCATGTGTTAGGAAATTAAAAACGTCACCAGTTGCGTCGCGCAGTCGTCACATCGTTCCTACTTCTATAAGCTAGTCATGAGCGAGGACAATAGACCTCGGAAGCTACTTGCTACTTTAAGGATTCGTGGCATGCTAGTAATTAGCTTAACAAAACAATAACACAAGCAAGGGTAACTCTTAGGTAAATCTTAACTCTTATTTAATTTTATTAAATTATATTAAAGTTATTTATACTCGAGGGTTGGACAGGCAGACACATTTTCTTTTTTATTTTATCAAGTTTAGCCCATACGTCACCTTAACTATATGGCCAGTCTGACGCTGTTAAAATAAATGATGTATAGTACAGAATGCGGGGTAGCTTTATGGTAAGGATTCGCGCATCCAATACATAGCTATGGGCTGCGTTCGTACTTCTGGACCACTAGCTCGGCGATGAGGGAAATACCGTAATGAAACCTACACATCGAACAACTATGAATGTGTAACTAGGATCCAAATTTGTCTGGTTGCATTACAGTCAGATTGGCAGTCGCGTAAATGTAATTGAACCATGAACCAGATTCGTAGACAACGTCTAAGCACGGGACATAACGCTAGGAAGGTGATGATGATGATGACATATATATTTTAAGAATTATAAACGTGAGCTTTGGAGGCTTTTCGCCAGTTCGATAGCTCCACACGATACCACTACTACGACAGCAAATTTATCCTTATCTCCACCCGACGAAACACGGATCCCGAGTATGCGATGCGCGTTCAACGTGTGAACAAGCAGTGTCGGTAAGTATATTTTTAGCGAAGTAAACAGAACCATTACCTTGCCCACGTTAATTACGCGATCCTTTAACGCCCTCACGTGCAGTAGGTCGGGCCGGTTGCGCGCCGGGTCGTCTCCAGCGAAATCCTAGAACAAGAAAAAGTAAGCTGGTTAAGCAGTCAATAAATATATTTCTTTTATATGGTAAAAAACGTGGACTGTACTTTTTACTGGCGTAGCATATCGTAAATGGCACCTAATGGTGTATTGGGTATTGATAACGATATACGATACCCTGATTGACTGAACCCGGGTAATGTTTCATCATACTAGTCGGGTGGGATTAACTTAAGGAATCGCTGACATAATGTAATCCTTATTTATGTTATAAACGCTAAAATAAGTCTTTCCACTGTGCCACATTGCCGAACGTAGGAGACATGACATGATTAAGCATAGGTACACTAACAGATTAAGAGATAATATATAAATTGTTATATGACGGTAATTAAATCAGACATCTACCAACTTTCGTCTCATTCTACAACAGCCCATTCACGGTTCATTCGCGGTTATATTTGTTTTTTTTTGTGGATGTCTGATTTCATTACTGTCATATCACAGTTTATATATCTCTCAATCTGTTAATGTATGCTTAATCATGTCATCTTTACTACGTGCGGCAATGCGGCACATCCACCTGTTACGCTTAAACTACATAACCGCTTGCTACAGTCCCGGATCTATTGGCGAACCGGGGCTCTGGCCATCCCCCGTAGTTATTAGGGCATGAATATTAGGTGCGTAACTCCACTCTAGGTCGCTACTACCAATGTTCTGCCTCGTTTCGAAATAATCGCTTAAACGAGACTGTTATAATTTGGTATGTCTAAAGTCTGCTCCCTGAAAAGGGCATATGCTACTTTTTATCCCGGAAACATATAGATCTCTGAAGACGCTATAATCTCTTTAACATACCTAACAGCTGCTGGTAAGAACTAGTGTGATATAAAAGGCTTAATCTAAAAAAAAAATATTTGGTACCAAAAATACAACTTGAACACGAAATAAAAGAAGTAACAATACAATTTACCGAAAATAGGAACTTTTCACCTTAAATACAGACTTGCTGTTCCAAATTATAGACTCAATGGGAGTGGTAAAATAATAGACTGTATACATGCACTGATAGATTTAACTTGACTTAGAAATTGCAATTCTATTAATTATTGAGACTTGGCATTTAAAAGAGTAATATCTATATACTATTGAGTTTCTTTCCGGTTTTATTTTCAGTAGAATCTTCTTTTTTTTTGTCCCATGTTTGTTTCCTAGCATATTGTAAAAGACGACTAATGGTGCATGGAGTTCTGGATTTGTGATTACGTAGGCAACAAGCTAGCAACTTGCCACTGCATATTCACAGCTTTCCTTCTAACTGAACTAAATTTTTGGCTGAATGGCTGGTGAAAAGAGCTTATCACACTTTATTCTCTGCCTACTCTGACTACGGGCGTGACGCTATGATGATGAAAATCTACTTTTTGAATCGATTGATGTTGATTTGTTCTGATGATTTACAAGAGCTTTTTTGGTGCCTATACAAATAAAGATAATTTAATTTAATTTAATTTTAACTGACCACATAAGGTACAGCGCCGCGGATGACGTTGACGCGGTTGCAGTACGGCGCCAGCGCGGCCAGCTTCTGCTTGGGCCCCACCGGCGTGTACTTGCCGCTGATCTCGCACGCCGCCCAGTGCCCCAGCCGGATGAAGCAGTAGCCTGGAAATGTCACATTTGTGTATATTTACTATCAATTTCTTCTTCAGATTTTTATCCAGCTTTTAATCAGGGTCCGCACAAAGACCAAGCTAAAGTTGAATTTAAGAGAAAATAATAGTTGCGTAAGGGTCGTCTTTTTAATAGGCTGTAAGGCCCATTGAACTGACGGCCTCATTTTATTAACTGACTTAAAAAAAAAGGAGCAGGTTCTCAATTCGACTGAATTTTTTTAAGGAAACCTTTTACCATTATCTTATCTAGAACTCTCATTAACCCAATGTCTTAGGTTTAAAGTGTATAGTAACTATTTTTAGGAACTGCCATCTGACCTTAGTAACTTTAAGAATGTACAGGACTGATCATATTTTGCAATATTCATACAAACTTTAAAGAAGCATTGCATTTCGACAGACAATAAAAATATGTCAGTCGATTTTTGTCAATTGGTCCATTTAGTCGTTCATAGGACTTACCTGAGCAATAAGAGTCCCATCCTGCTTCATGGTAAGATTGCTTGACATCGAATGGTGTGCTCAGTCTAATTAAGTTAACGCCTTGCTCCAATTTCTTGCATTTTCTCTCAGAGAAAAATTCGTATAAACTACAAAAAGAAAAGTAATTATACACTTATTGTGATGTGCAGTAATACATACATACATACATAACATCACGCCCATCATCCCCGAAGGGGTAGGCAGAGTCAAAGCGGCAGCAGGCCCCTTTAACTACAGCTTACTTCAGCCAAAAACAAAACAAAATGGTTAAATGGAAAATTGTGAAAAAGTAGTGACAAGTGGCTAACTTGTCACTACTACTACTTGCTGGGATGTTGACTGGCTAGTCAATTGAGATACTTTTTAAGAGCTGTAACGAAATCACTTCATAGATTTTGTATGGGCTTGTCAACGTGTGACGTCACTAGTTTGTATAGTCAACTGACTTAATATTAATCAGTTTTTGTAAAATAAAAATCTTAGACTCAATATGATACAAAATCAATAAGGCTTAACAGCATACTACAATACTTTTTCAGAATTGATATTTCAAAATTAAATATAAATGGTGTCAACATCCCAATTGTAATAGTGCAGTAATAGTAAATTAAAACAAACATTTCTATGCAATACTTACTCTTGCAGTGCGTTTGACCTCCATACTTCATCAAAATTTAACTTCTTTGCCATCTCGTGGGAAATGTATTTAGTGTCGTAGATATTTGGGAACAACTGGTGGATATTCCTCTTGAATGTGGAATACTTCTTTGGTAAAGGGCCTATAAACTGGTTGTGCAATAATACAGTGTCCAAAAATATATTATGGCCGATTATTGGTTTCTTGGAGGAAGCCAACAAATAAATAATTTGTGAGAAACCTAATAAGTTACTCTTCAAGTTGTCTTCTAATATTGCTTTGGGAGCGTTGTTGGCACCATCGACATATTTATCTCTGTATATGAGCACCTGTAACAATTATACAGTGATATATCAATTTTGTCATAATCTCAAGAGCATTTCATTCGCTTAGAAGTAATTTTTTTCTTAATTGCGTTAACGAGGCCTGTGCGTCTTTCGACGTTTAGACAGCGCAGATATGGCGCGCTTCTGCCAAACGAAAAGCCTATGTCCCTAATGTGAGAACTATGAGTACTGCTCATAAACGGCTACGTATTTAATAAGACAGATGCGTTCAGTGCGCGCACGGTGAATGCCTCCGTCTCCGCGGTGTTTAACATCGGAAGAACGCGCACGACTATCGGTTTGTGTAATCGCAGCTTTGATACTCTTTTACTATTATTATAATCTTAATTAATATTTCATATTGCAGAGAGTAGCTTCTATTGTGAAATCGAAAATTGAAACTAATCTCTGCATTACAATTTTCAATTTACCTTATTACTATTACCTAAGCTATCTGTAGTCAGTACGGCAGGGAATCTCATCCTGATCTCATTGTGAATGATGTACCTTAGCACAGGGCTTTTGACATCTAAGTACATTGTACCTTCATCACTACTGATCAACCATCTGGAAAAAAAGTGGTAACACTGTTATCGACAAGTATGATACATTAAAAGTAAGGCAGTCCAAGTGCAGAGATGGAGAATTTTTATTTGTCTTAATACTTCATGGTTGATCACTTTTACATTTTATTGAACAAAAATTAATTATATTTGAAGTAATGCAAAACAGGTAGTTTTTATTTCACTGATATGGTTTAGTCATCAGTTGTGAGCTGGTTATAGGCTTAGGCTAATTTATGTCACCTTTATAGTAAGATTCTTATAATAGTATGTACAAACATGGATTCAGTTATATTTATAAATATCATAAGAAAGTTATATATGCTTTGAAGTTGTTGGTTCAGCTTAGACCCAACAGTAAAACCTCAGACAAGTGCTCACAACAATAAGACTGTTACTCTATCAAAGAGGGAATCTACATAAGCATTTCCTGAATTAATCATTTAGAAAAATTGCAAATGACACTTGATATATAAATACAATACAATACATAATTAACTTCACACCAATCAGTACCTAAGCAAGATTCTTATTGCAGAAAACTGCTGTAAATATAACATTCAATTTACTTTATATCAGTACATACTTTGAAACCTCCGAGCAATATGATTGTAACAGTTTTTCATCTGCCATTTCTAGCCCTTGGTCGAGAATTTGTAACAAAGTGTTATCTTTTATCTGTTGGTTTATGACATCCTCTTCAGCTTTATTAAGGTATGGGAGACCTTCATAAATAAACTGAAAAATAAAAGACACAATTTGAAGAATTTTATAAAAACAAAAAACTTTTATGTTTTATCTTAGGGTGATCTTATAAAATTGTTTGTAAATTAACCAGTTAATTATTCAGATATATTACCTTATTAAAATTAAAATCATGTTTGCAAAGAAATCGTAGTGTTGATGCCTGGAATATGAAGGACTGATCAATTTCACCAAATGCTTGCGGACAGAGATGGAATGTATACCCGGCTGCTGTGTAATTGTCACTATCTCTGTCATACTGGAAAAAAGTGAGGCCAATCTGTGTCATCACCATTTGGCTTACTTTAGACTTGATTTTGTCATATCTCTCCTCATTTGTGTCAAACAACCTGAAAATTATATAATTATAAAATGTTACGTGAACATTATGTACCCACACAATGCATTTTTATTGTAAGTTTATCTTTGGCAGCAAGGTTTTGATATTATAGAGAAAAAATGTTGTAAAAATTTGAAAAGACAATAAAATGCAGAATATATAATATTGCTTTTATTTAAAAAGCAATATTGTATATGGACATAGAATTGTATTCATTTCCAAGGAAAAAGATTGTATATGTGAAAACATGAGAAATAAAAATATTTACTTAAATACAAAAATTGGGTAAGTCCTGCATGTTATAGCCAATAGGCGTACAGAGTTCTGGATTCATAAATACAATTTATAAAAAGTAAAGACTTTAGAATAGATCAAAATGTACTTGTAATTTTATACAGACCTGTGTTTAAAATACTCTCCAGCTAAAATAGCAGTGAATTCTGCATCAAAACCGATGAAACAAGATTTTTTTAAGTTCTTAGTTATATTATCTAATTCCTCCGCAAAGTTTTTCTTAGTAATTTCCATTTTGGTGCAATTGGTGCAATAGCTTTACAGATAGATTATATAATTATATAATATAATTCCTTTAAATGGTTATCAGCATTAATTAAAAAATATTTTTAAACGTTTATGTTTTTGAAAACTTGATACCTGCACTTATAACCTATAAAATATCTTTGAATGTCAATTTGACAGTTGGTTGACTGACATTTGTGACAAACATGGACATTAGTCCGAATGCATTATGTATCTTAAACTATAATTATTTAGTCCGATTCAAATGAATATGCTATTTTGATTAACATTTGTTCTTCATTTATATATATTTGTAAATTCAATTGTCCGCCATATGCAGTACGAATCGTTTCGAAGAGGAAAGTGTTAGATGGTTTTGGGAATAAAATATCCACCTCCCCCATGTCCCCATATAAATAAGCTGAATTTAAAGTTATATATAAGCTAGGATTCTCTGACCGGGGGCTCCTTCCGGCTGAGAGACCATGGCATTTTGCTGACTAGCCACCCTGTAGTTACGCCAGTGATGGCAAGTCAAGTTATTAGTAGTATGTAGTAGTAAGTCATTTCACATTTCGAAGAATCACGTCAAAAACGCAATAACCTGTACTCATCGAGTTAGAAGTACTACGTAGTACATATATCTCGATCCCTATACTATACCTATAGAACGAATTGAAAAAAAACACAGACCTAATTACATAGTTCCAAACTAAGTATACCTATATGCAGTGGCGGACAAAGCATGTTTTAAGCCCGAGGCGGCGAAGAGCTGTACGAGGCCCCTACAAGACCCTTAGGGATACGAGCAGGGTTGCATGATGAGAAGTTGGAGATAGTATGAAGCCCCCCAGGACCAGGGGCCCAGGGCGAACCGCCCCTTCCGTCCCAGGTTAATCCGCCACTGCCTATATGCTTGTGCTAGGGATACTAGGGTCATGACGTATCATTTGTTACGATGATACATACTTAAAATCCGTTTATAAACATCCATGACTCAAGTGCAAATGTCCATATTCATCTCACGAAACTTTTGCCCCTAGCGGGATTCGAACCCGCAACCCATTTCGTGGCTAGGTCACTGACCACTCGAACAAAATTCGTTGATATTCGTTTGAATTCAAATAATACCAGTCAAATAAAAAATTCTAGTCAAACAAATACTTAAGAATGTTCTAATTTACTTAGTTAGTCGCTAGTGTTCTGTATATTAGACATAATGGTATGAAATTTCCGATTGTGACAAAACCTGGCGATTTGAGGGTGCCATTAAAGTGAACATTTTATTTCGAAAAGCCTTATTCGATTATGGTTACACATCCACACTCAAATATTTTAATAAATGGGAACTAACATGTCAAGAAACTCGTCTATCACTGCGACCCACTACGACATACCGTGCATACAACAAACGATTTGATGATGATGACGGTTTAATACTTACTTAAAATTTTAATAAGTTCTTCAGAAGCCTAATATTGAATTAAGACGAAACACGGACACTAAAAACACGAACTGATTATTAAGTATCGTTGTTTTATGAAAAGTAAAAGTAGATAAGGTGTGAGCTTTAAGTATAAACATGGAGAATTTAAAATCAGAAGATTATGTGAAATGTATGTGTAAATAGAGATACATTTATTGGGCGTTATTAGCTCATTTTGAAGAGCACCTACCTATTTAGACAAGTAGATCTAGCTATTCTACTCTCATTACTATAGTAATACTCATTACGTACTTGTTGGGTATATTACATATTTTATTGAGTGACTCTAAAAAAATTAAAGGTTGTAGAAAAAAGTGCTGTAAATCACAATAAACTTAGCCAAAACAATGGAATTATACATAGGTAATGTTCGCACGATTTTATTGTCTTGAATGTATGGTTTAATGACCTACCGAACTAACCTACCAAAGGTATTGCAGTAAGTTATAGGGAGGTAGATATATTTCTGGTAGTATATCTGGTAGTATAGTAGTAGGTAGATGCAAGAATAATTTGCTACGAATTAATAATTTAATGTAAACTTTAATATTAGAATAGGGCCTGTCTTGTAATAAAGCAATAAAATTTTTAAGCAACATAGATATGATGTAAGGAGGGATTTCATCTCGTTATGTAACATGCTATAAATAGCCATATAGAATATAATACAGTCCATTGCATAATTTGATATGACGTAATACACGGGTTCTGAGAGAGAGCTTGCACGCGGCATTTACTTCCGAATTACCCAGTTTGGGTCCGAAAGGCATGGTCTGATGGTGCAGTGTTGCATCAAACGGGCTCCACGAGGCCAGTCGCCAGTCGCCAGCTGTTGGTCGACTCGCGTGCTCGCGCTGACACACTCCAACTCGACCTACTAACGTTCCGGTTCACAAACATGTAACTTTAGATTTGCGCGGGAAGAATATTTGATTTTTTGTTAAACCAATCAAAGGAATTTGGGACCATGGAGTCGGAGAAAAAGTTGGAGGCGAGTTGTGAGCAGATGGAGAAACCGAATTACATGCTGATGTCCTTGCAGAGGATACTCGTGTTGTCCGTTATATTAGCCGGTGTTGTTGTTGTGGTCTATTACACGCCGATGCCAGGTAATTTACATTGAATACCTACACTACAAGTGGCTTTATTTAGAAAGTTTTTAACTGCGAAATATAATAAGTTTTTGTACATGTAGAGGGATCATAAAAATTTATGTAAATAAACATGTATACCTACCTTCTTACCATTCATAGTGTATTGGATTGGTTTAACATTTTAAAGGTTTTATATCGTCACAAAATAAAATGTATATGTGAATAGTCTTTAAGAAGTATAAATAAATATCAAATAACGTAGATACATTGATTGATGAACGTATAATAATACAAATATTATCAGATTCTATGAAACAAATATATCTGATGAACTAGGTACTGAAGTTTTTACACTAGGAAACCAATTTTCTAGTTTCAAACTAAGCATGTATAGGAACTGTGCAATGAATATGAGACAATAGATAGATAAATATGTTTAAATATTTATTTACAGAGGCATATTTTGAAAACTGCGACAGGGAATGCCACGAGCTAGATTGGCCTATGATATGTCGCGTGAAGCTGGTCATCGAAGTTTACAAAACGCTTAGCAAGTGAGTATTTCCGATTATCGCAAACGCAAAAATTGTTTAACGTGTTAAATCCTCTGGCTGAATCATGTATTTCCAGTTGAATTTGCAATCAAATCTGTTGATATAGGTAAACATAATTATTTTTTGTTTAATTAATTACCACCTAGAAATCTTTCAGCCATTGTAGATTTTATTTACGTAAGATATAATAAACAGTGAAAACAATAATTTGTGGGTAATAATGATTTTGCAACGACTTTTCTTAGGTATCGTAATATAACGTTGCAGAACATGCGGTAGTTGCGCAGAAAAAAATGGCGGTGATTGTCCATCAATGTGCATATCGGCTGACGGGCGCGTGCGCGGCGTCCTGTCCGCCAACCGCGCGCTGCCCGCGCCTGCGTTGCACGTGTGCGAGAACGACATCCTCGTGGTAGACGTCGTGCACCGTGCGCCTGCGCACGCACTCTCCATTCATTGGCGCGGACAGCCCCAGAAGGAGACCCCCTTCATGGACGGCGCGCCCATGCTCACCCAGTGCCCCCAACCCGCCTACACCACCTTCCAGTACAAGTTCCGGGCCTCCGCCGTCGGCACACACATGTACCATGCTCATTCCGCAGCGGACGCCGCGGATGGCCTCGCCGGAGCATTCGTCGTCCGGCAATCCCCTCGGCTCGATCCTCTCAGTAAACTTTACGACGAAGATTTAACGGAGCACACCATATTCATAGCTGAATGGGGCCACTCGATGGGCCCGCTAGCCGGCATGATATCCAACGTACCCAACGCTGAATCCCTCCTCATAAATGGACGGGGAAAAACTTCTGAATCACCAGATGCGCCATTGTCGAGATTCAATGTAGAATACGGTAAACGATATAGATTCCGATTAGGATACGGCGGTGGATCCAAAAGTTGCTCCGTAACATTTTCAATTGATCAGCATATACTTCAAATCGTAGCGTTAGATGGCCATAGAATCGAACCGCAACAGGTGAAATCTATCAGGATGGGCAGAGGTGAGCGCGCGGATTTCATTTTGGAGGCTAAAAGGGCTCCGAGAAGTTACCCGATAAGGGTAGTCGCTGAAAAATCGTGTCAAGAAAATTTGGAAGGTGTCGGCGAGCTAGTATACGCGAGCAAGGAGTCCAAAGTGTTGCTTAAGGATGATGACGTTGATTCTGAAGTAGAGCGTGAATTTTCGACAGTGATCAGTGACCGGTGCGGAAATGAGAATGTGTTGTGTTTAGACGAAGTGAAATCTGCGGAGAAGCTGCCTAATGAGCTGGTCGGGATCCTGGATGAGACCGTCTATGTGCCTTTTAATTATTCTACCAGGCAAATCTCAGCGAAACGAGTGGGTAAGTGTGATTATTTTGCTTTTTGTCCCATGTTGGTCTAGGACTTATAAATAATGTGTTAACTGTGTTTCTTGTCTAGCATGTCGTAAAAGGCGGTTTTGGGTATGTGATTGTGTAGGCGACAAGCTATCCACTTGTCACTATTTTTCACAATTTTTCAGCCCAGTTTTATTTTTGGCTGAATGTGGTTAAGGGGGGTTTGGTGCCCCTTGGACATTGCCTGCCACTTCGGAGATTATGGGCGTGATGTTGTGTATGTATTTTGTTTTTTATTGTTAAACAGTTTCGGACGTGTGCTGCCGGTCTGGCACATTATTTTCTACTGACTTTATTAGAATAGGTACACCTTTATAAATCAATTAATTTTCTATGTTTGAGTAGAGTAGCTATTGTAGGGAATTAATGTTACACTATTTAGAAGTATAGTCCTCGTTAAGATCATGCGCACATGCCAAGCTACTTTTTTTTCCCCTTAGAAACAATGATGAGCCGTTCCTCGGCGGTTCTTAGTCTGTGGGTCAGCAAATTCGATCCCTCGAGACAAAGATAAACTTCCATTAATCTTCCTTACATCCGTTTTTATAGGGCATATCAGATTTGTATATATGGTGTGGCAACTAGTAGTAAGTTGCCGTCTACTAGTTGTAGACGGCTACTACTTATATAATAATGTATGTTAATGAAGTCGTATTATCAAGCTAATTAGAACATAAGTTTTAATTATTATCTATCTTTATAATAGTAATAACAAGTACGATAATGGTACATTTTCAAAACTTTTACAGCATTGTTCTTATACAACAATGTCAAATTACTTACGTAATTATAAAATTTGACAAATTTATTCCATGCTTAAACAATCCCTTTTAAAAAGTATGTGTGTTTTTTTAAATATAAGAGTACATCAAATTACGAGTGTGTCTAATCAAGAATTTGATACTCATAAGAATGGCATGCAGATGCATTTTGGTATGAATCTTGGCAACAACTCATTTGACCCAGAAAAACATGAAATGTAAGTTCGTTTTCTATATTTAATTGATGCAAATGAATGTTTCGGCTTTCTTATTCAACGTACCTACATTATTAAAATTTTAATAAGAATGGATGTGAGTTATTTTTAGAGTTTTGTATACATAGTTATTATGGCCGAAAGTGTTAGCTAATTTTATGATGCAAAATTTTATTTTTATATGCGTAGTTTAAAAACACGGTTCCTAATATCACATATATATGCTAATGAAGATTAGAGGGGAAGTGACTGTGCATCGTTAGTTGGAAAGTGCATAAGAATATCTATAAATTAATGAAGCAAAAACTTTGTACCCCTTTTTATGAGACGCGACGCGTTTAATTACGCGGACGGAGGAGTATGAGATTTGGCACAGTTAAAGTTTATATGGAGAAGGAGTGCAGAAAGCTAATATTTCAATAATAAAAAAAACTTATAATTGTCTAATTTCGACTAATGGGCTATGCCAAGTTATAATAACTTATCCATAGTTTGAAGTTATAGGTATGTAGGTAGGTACCTACCTACTACAATCGGTTCTTTCTGTCTACCCTGCTAGGGAAGTGGCGTGAAGTCATTTAGTTAGTTTAGGTACCTACTGCAATTCTTTAGAATAGTTATATACATTATTGCTAGTCTATTTAACACGATTACTGGCAATCTGACAATGACTTGACAAAAGATTGTTAGGAAAGGATATACCTACTAGACTTCTACGACAGAGTGACGGCTTATAGCAAATATGTAGGTATGTGCTCTAATTGTAACAAAAGTACTCTATTAAATGAATAATATTATTTAAGGAGCGGTGGTAGCTCAATGGTAAGAACACGCGCCTCTTAACGGAGGAGTGCGGGTTCAAACCCGGGCATGTACCTCTAGATTTTTCAAATCTATGTACAGATTTATACCACTAGCTCGACGGTGAGGGAAAACATCGTGATGAAACCTGCAAATTTAAACAACTTTGGATTTGTAACCATGATCCAAAAAAATTGTCTGGTGCCCCTATCTTAGGGTTACGAAGGTCAGATCGGCAGTCGCTTCAATGTAATTACCAGACTCGCTAAATCCTGGGTCATGGTCTAAGCGGACCCCGTCTAAGCACGGGACATAACGCTAAGAAGATGATGATTATTTAGTGCTTATTAAAGTGATGACTTAAAAGAAGACGCAGAAATGGCTATAGTACAAGAGTGTGGGAACTTATTATCATTGATCAGTGTTTAGGAGTGAGAGTTTCCCGCTCCCCCGCCAGTCCGGTAGGTAGTAAAGGCCGCCTTCGGCCAACTACCTCCTCTACTATGTCCTCTCAAAAAAAAAAGTCAGTGTACATTTAGTTTATGCACTTTAATCCGATTCTCTACAAAGATTCTAGCGTTGGTAGAATTTATGAAGCAAAGCGATCGTCCCCGTTTTAGTCGTATATGCAGCTAGTTACATTGGTATATATGTCGGTCATTGGATGCTTCAGTGGCTACAGGTCGACCGTTGACTAACTTCCTATATGCGAAACAGGGCTATATCAATATTTTATTAAAGCGGCCGTTTTCATAGCATAGGTACCTACTTACGGTTTTAGAATGTCCACTGGTACACAATAAAGAATCTTTCTTTTAAAATGATAAATCGATATATGAAGAAGGTTAATGTTTTTTATATTCATGAGAGTCAAAAAGAGGTCACCATAGCTTAATAAAATATTTGTTTTTAATATAAATATCATATATATGTATACATGATATTATGTTGAAGAAAGTGATGTAACTAGTTACAAAAAAATATCTGACATTTTCGTTTTTGTTCTTTATAATTCAATTCAAACAGTGAAAGTTACTTCATATCGTTTTTCATAAACGGTACAAAGTTTTCCATGTAATTTGTCGTCTTTCTTTGTTTTTTTTTTTAATTTTGCAAACTCCTAAGTGAATATGGACGCCTAGTGTCTAGATGGGATTGTTTTATTCCCATGTCTCTTCCAAGGTTACGTCAGGTTGTTCTGAAATGAATAAAATAAGTTACAGAGCATTTCATTCTGTAAAAGTAATTAAAGGCTTCAATTTACTAAACTTTTAATATATTTACGAAGTTGACATAAAATTCGGTTCTAAAGTTGGAATGCCTAGAGACATATAGAATAGCATAATTCTGGATTCGTATTGTGTCATTGGCATTGTAATAATTGTCAAATCCAAACGTAAACATAGCACAGAAGCTATGTATAAACCCATTTCCACAACTCCGCAAGATGTTATGAAATGATTCGACCTACTAGCAGCGCTCTCAACTTCAAGTTGTGTAACCGTGGCCATAAGGCTCGTTTCCATCATCCACGAAGTACGAAATTGACAACTATAGCTGCAAGATCGTAAACTCGTTCGAGTTACCTAACCTAAAACCTTCATTGCGTACCTTCGAGTGACTTTAATGAGTCATACTTGCAGGTGAAGATGCGTAATTGTCTGACTACGACATAGACGATTGATGAAATTGTTCGATATTTCACGCAGCAACACAATTTAGTTGAGCAATAACTTCATCTAATCAGTAGGTCTTTTAAAAAATACAATAAAATCAGTCTATTAGGTAAGCCTTATGTGAAAGGAAAAATAAGTCAAACGTGAATGTAATTTAAGACATAAATTTAAGTAATGCAAATAGTTTAAGCATTTTGTAATTAATACCTAGGATGGTGGGTATATAATAGAGTATAATGTAGGTAGATATTATTATAAAGTAAGGTTAAAACAAGAAATATTGTTGATCGATACCTGTATTGACTAAAGAATACGGGTTAAGAAAAAGTTAAGCCGTAGGCGTTAACCTAGAAAAGTTGTGACTATATTTTATTACAGCTTGTCACCTATAGATTTATAATTAAGAAAGAGTCTCTGTTTATGTCCTTAATACGGAGAGCTGGTATTCTTAAACAAACGGATTTTGAGAAGTACTCATTAAGAATAAAAGTAACGTAAATCTCGTTTCTATTATTTACTGGGGGCTGTAATTAGAAAATTCAGTCGAATTCAGAATCTCCTCCTTTTTTTTTGAAGTCGGTTAAAATAATAATACGACGCGGCCCAATAGCTCGCAATCCCCATTCAACATGATTCAGCAGCTATTAGTGTAGTTCGTTCTTCAAAAGTAGTCACTTATTATGTGTTACATAACAGCTTGCTAAAAATAAATCTTACTTTCTAATTTGCGGTGTTATTACGCTGCAATTTGATCAATGACGGCGCTACGCTCACAAATTGGGGCGGGCCAAACACTTAATTTTGTATCGGGTTCAGATGCCATTTAATTGCTAATCAATTTGCCTGTTATTTTAAGACCTATTTTATGCGTTCTATTTCAATTGATTAGCTGGTTAAATTAATATATTGCAGGCTTCGATTAAAAATATATGATGATCGAAGATTGCAGGTCTTGCTTTGTTTAAAGGTAAATATTTCAAAAAAGTATAAGTGTCGCTCATAAGTATTTACTAGCATATTATTTCTTTATGAACGTCGTGGGTAATTTTCGTTCTGTACAAATAGTTTTATACTTCTTCTAATATCAGTATATTACTTAGAATCAAATTTATGAAAATGCATTGCGTTTTGTACAATTTGGGTCATAGGGAGTCTACATCACTCATATTTTAAATGTCAAATGCTATAGCGGCATACTCTTGGCAGCCCTTTATACATGCATTACTCAATGGATCTAACACCATTAAAATCAATGGTGTTGTCATTCAGAGATTGATGAAACTTTTTTCATAATGAATTCTATCAGACAATGATTTGATTTGATTCTCAATAAATCATTTTATTAGATAGGTATAATGTATTCAAAATGTAGGTTTGAAAAATTACTTATTTTTATTCCCTGACCTTTGGAAGTCGGCAATTATTTCTTCTACGATGTTATTTTCTACTCGATTTCTTTTTGAACTTTTGATCCGGTGTAGGATTGCTTTCACACTACCTTTTAGAAGACATACTTAATTAACTACTGCGATCTTTTGAAAGCCAGGTACCAACAGATTATGGCTTGTTTCTTGAGATCAGCGAACACTGGAAATTTATATTTCACCTCGATCATTGGTTTCTTGTTTATGATTCTTTTATATAAAAATATTTATTTCTGAAGCCATAACGTCATCAAGATCCTCTTTAAGTATTTTTAAGTTAATTTATTATTTTACTCTGGAGTGGTTAGTAGATATTAAAAAAAACAACAACAAACAGGTTAAGCTAAATGGAACCGTTTAAAAAAAGGTTAGGCCATAATGTGGTTACCACGGCTTAAGTTCTACCGATAAAGGATTTATTTTCACCTGTTAAAATATAATGTTTCGTTGATAAAGTTGAAATAGGAAATGAATTCATATATTACAAAAAAAACGATTTTTCCATATTTCGTATTGGCTAATTACAGAGCAACTTAGATAAGTGTTACTTAACGTTACCTACAGTTCTAACGCAACCGTTATATCACGAGATTTAAAGGTCAACGTAAACTGCCAAACAATTATTGTGTTTTTTTTATTGTTGTTGTCTTAGTAAGAATAAACTATTTAAACTATTCCTATAATGACATAAAATTTAAAGGTAAAATACAGACTACAAAAAAATATAATGGGATATTAAATTTGTGACATGATTCTTCTTTAAAGACAAAACAAAGGAACGGAACAACATGAATAACGAGAATGACCCTAATAATAATCATCATCAGTGATATACCTAACTTTGGATTTGGTCGCCCATAATGTCTCACCCTTAAATGTGGCGGAGGTTGTAATCGATTTCTTATTTGACACTATTTTTATGCGAGTACCTCTAAAAAGGTTTTATCGACTTTTGCCGTCCCCCAGTGTCCCTGCCACAACTGGGACGCACCCTTTATTGTAGCCAATTTAACTAGGTATAGAATATTTATGTTTTTATTTTTTTTTATTTATGTTTTAATTTTAAATCTATATTCAAGCTTTTTGCGAGTTCGCATTTAATGCATTAGGGTGTTATTTTGATATTGCAAACAGATCTACTTCAGTTTCATTAATTAGTTTATATGGGGTAGAGTCTATAGATATACTGTGAATGAACTAGATTTTTACGGAAGTGGCTTTGTAACAAGTTCTCGTTAACAGAGAACCGTTACTAATAACGGTGTGAATTAAATAGTGGGTGCATACTTATTTTAGATTATCACATATGCAGAAAAATTCAATGTGAAAGCCAGATATCATTGTTTAAAAACAACAAGACCGTGAGAATGCTCCCAATTAGCAGGCTGTAAAGTCTTAACCTCTTTGCTTGATTATAAGTATCATATAACAGAGTATACATATTTCTACCATTCCTGTTTCGAGGGGTGAACACAAGGCCTAAATGGAGAACTATTTTCTTCGCTTGTCGGAGTCGCATAGACTCATGACTCTCTGTTTTGCCATCTTATTTATTTTTATTGTCCCATGTTGGTCTGGGACTTGGCCCATGTTGATCTGGGACAAAAAAAAAGAATGTGCCAACTGTGGTTCTTGCCTAGCATGTCGTAAGAGGCGACTAATGGTTTACGGGCTTTTGGGTATGTGACTGAGTAGGCGACGAGCTAGCCACTTGTCACTTCTTTTTCACAGCTTTCCATCCAACCCAGCCCACTGTCCCATGTTGGTCTGGGACTTAAAAAGAATATGCCAACTGTGGTTCTTGCCTAGCATGTCGTAAAAGGCGACTAATGGTATATCGGGTTTTGGGTGTGTGATTGTGTAGGCGACAGGTTAGCCGCTTGTCACTGCTTTTTCACAATTGTCCATCTGACCCAGCCCGGCTTTATTTTTGGCTGAATGTGGTTGAAGGGGCTCGCTGCCCCTTCGACTCTGCCTGCCCCTTCGGGGATCGTGGGCGTGATGTTATGTATTTATTTTTTATACTGTAACTATCACAACGATGTGATCAATCTTAAAATAATTGTGGATTAAGAAAGTTCCTTTATATTTCTTCGGTCAAAATCGATAAGTGGTCAGTGACCGATTACCTATAATCACACGGTTGGTGTTGCAAAATTGGGGTCCCTCCGTGCGTATCTTTTGACCTGCACTACCTTGAGACTTTAATAATACGAATACCATTAGTGGTATTGTTCGATCAGTTTTTTGCAAATACAATGTTTACTTACATACATACATAACATCACGCCCATAATCCCCAAACACAATGTTTGCTGATCATTATTGCTTGTTAGCCACGTGCACTTTATTTGCTGGACAGAACATATCACTCAGCCAGCTAGAAGCGTTCTTTATATGATTATTAGCTATTCTTTAATATGTTATAGGAAGTTTGGGAATAGTTTGTCAACATAACTGGTAAAAATCTAGTAATATTTTAAATAAATTGGTGAGGTACTTGCTTGATTCAGTCTATGTATAGATATTTACATTATAATCACGTATTCATTGTACTTTCTTTAAAATAGTGCTAATAGCTTGAAAGACTTAAACCTATGTCCACCGCTTCGCTACATGAGCACATCGCTTGTTCCAAGTGATTATATTATAATTGAGATTACATAACTTGTAAGGTTTCAAAGCAATGCCAGAATTAGAAGTAAGTTAAAGTAAAGCGGTGCTATTTAAAACACGAATAAAACTACTGGAAAAGTGAAATTTGTCAGAAATGTGAGTATTATTACGTTAAGCCACCACTTAATTGCCGCTGCCTGTGGCGTGGGCTGTACCGAAAATACTATAATGAATACCGTCCGAAATGTAATTGTTCACGCTCTACATGACATTGCTGCACTGTCGCTAAGTTAAGTTGTTCACGGCGCACAAATAACAAAAGTGCCTTCTGAAGTAGGCACTCTCTACTGAACCTCTTTGTCTCTCACTCACTGTATTATCGCTGTTAGATGCTGATCTATCTATTATATGGTAAGCCCCAAGGTTATTAGATTACATGTAAAACGAGCGGAAAATGTAGGCCAAGTCACGGCCCTTGTGTAATTATTTAAATATAGTACCCACTCGTAAACTCGAGGAAAAATACTTGCTGTGTGTTGATTTTAATAGGGTCAATATAATTATGAATGAAATTTTTTTTATAAATTTGTGTCTTATTAAGCTATGAAGTATTTCAAAACGTACTTAATTGAATACTTAAGACAAACTAATGACTTCAAATGAAACTGAAATAACGAGCATCTGCAATAACTCTCACGTAGTAATTTACTGTTTTTTTTTTTTCAATCTGAGTACCTACCTATTACCATAATACAAAAAAGAAATGATTCAAACGAATATTAAAGAAACCAAAAATATCTACTTCGAAAAAAATGCTAATAAACATCGTATGTACTGTTTTCCCAATAATAAAATTAATGTTTACTGTTATTTCTATGTTATCAATGTGTACGTAGGTTTAAGATAGCAACAGAACCATATTATATTCGAAGAATATTTACGATTCCGTATAAACATCTTTGATTGACGACACAATGTTTATTATAGGAAATGGCTAGTTTGTTGATCAGTTAATTGGCATGCTACGTTTGACTCCCATCTTAATAATAATAATAAGTAAGTACTTCATCGTGTTAGAATGTCCATTATTAAGAGATTGTTTATTGGCCCTGGCCCATCAGTGTCACATTATCAGACTTTTACTTATACCCGACCGGTTCAAGAATAAACCCGGGCGGCGGAGCTTGTAAAATTTAATGTCATGCATTTAGTTCCGTGGAAAGTGAAGCAATGCAGTCCGACAACCGCTAACGTCGCGTTTTAAATTTTAGTTTCAGTTGTACTTGTTACCTTAACCGTAATATTAACATTAATTGGTGTCAGTGGAAAATGCATGTAACTAGCAACATTAACGAGGCGGTTACGGCGAGAACTTAAATGATGCAACTGCATCTTAGTTTCCATTCTACATATTACATTTTATTTTATGACTTAATGTGTTGGTTCAGAGGGCTAGCTGTCCCTTTGAATTTTTAGGTCTATTATTAATTTATTTATTGGACAGCTAAATCTATAACGGCCGGTTGCCGATGCCTTCCACCTGGTGACCCAAATTGAGGGCGAGAATTCCTCGGCAATCCAAGTCCGCCGCGACTGGCTGGCAGACACCAGTCGCGGCTCACCTCGAGGTCCCTCTTAGCTTCAACCCTGGATGGCCCAGGTCCAGGGCTTACTAAGCCCCCCTCGGTACGACAAACCGAGGACCCCGGTGGGGGGGATCTGTCCGTTCGCCTAGTATCCATAGGACAAGCTTTTATGCTTAGTTTGGAACTAGGGAATTTGTGTGCCAGTCTGGAGAATTTATTTATTTATATATTTATTATTAATTTATTTTATAAAAAATATACCTATTAATAACAATATGTGTAATACGCGTCTACATTAGAGGATTTTATTGTAAGCACGTCCGACAAAATTTATGACCTCATATGGAATACAAGCCAAACAAATTATGTTATCGTTGACAACCTTGCGGTTAATAATGACCACTCTGGGAATTATTCGACTTTACTAGTCAGAATTCCTGCTATCACCCATACAATACAATTCCACAATCATGTTAAAATTCAGAATGGATTAGGTATTCAAACACATTTCGTAGAAAATACTCATGCATTTGTATTATTGTCCTCGATTAATGAATTCGCCGAATTCGACTTTTAAATGTACTACGCATCGGTAAATTGTGTGCTGTATTTTACTATTGGGGTTTGCTGCCCCCACTGACTCTGCCAGCTCCTTCGGGGGTAACGGGCGTGATGTTATTTATGTAAAAACACACATACCTACATTAATACAATACAAACTATTGACTACTATGTATAAACATACATAATAGTCAAAATTAATATTTTTGTACACATTGGTTATTATTACGGAAGAATAATATTATGAATTGCTTAATATAAATGGGAACGTATAAATTTAAATTTCAAACGTTAAGTTATGAGTTTGGTATGAGTTTTTTTTTATAATTTTGTGAAACATTTAAAAGTAAAACATTAGGTTATGTAACATTACGAACACAATTGAGCGAGCAATGGTACCTCAATGGTAAGGACACGCGCCTCATAACCGAGGGGTGCGAGGTCAAACCCGAGCACGTCCTACCTTTAGATTTTTCTAATCTGTGTAAGTACGTATTTAGACCACTAGCTCGGCGGTGAGGGAAAGCATTGTAATGAAACCTGCAAATTCAAACAACTTTGGGTTTGTACCTAACTATGATCCAAAAATTGTTTGGTTCCGCTATCTTAGGGTTACGAAGGTCAGATCGGCAGTCGCTTCAATGTAATTACCAGACTCGCTAAATCCTGGGTCATGGTCTAAACGGACTCCGTCTAAGCACGGGACATAACGCTTGGAAAATGTTGGTGATGCAACATTACGAACGCGATATGTAATAAATATTTGATTTCCTACTCGAAATGTATGTATGTCTGTACTATGTATGTACCTGAATTCCAATGTATACATCTATATGTATAGGTGCCATTTCTCATCAGTGAGTGTCCCAGTTATACATATCGGTCTACTCCGACTATGTAGAACGCTCATGCATACTTATTTAAGTGCTGGTTGACAATTCGTTTAAAGACGTCCGGAAGCTTCTTAACATGTGTGACATGGTCTTCGGTTACCGGCTACTTTGTGTTCTTATTTAACCTACTTAATTACACCGTAAGAAAATTACAAAAAGCGCCGTGTGTATGTACCTACTAACTACTCATATGACTTTTAGACATTATGAGTAGTTTTTTTTTTAACATTCGGTCCGAACTTTATTGGTCGTCATTAATTTTAAAATACCATTTCGCTACCCGCAATGGCTCCCACACTTAAATTGCCGCGGCGTCGCGTATCGATTCAGCAATATCAATGGCAACTACGACGAGTTAATGTGAATATGTACGCACGTCAGTTGCCGTTCAAATGGTACTAATTCGAAGGGCGCTTTCACGGCACATCTATCAATAATCGTAGCTGTATCGATCGTTCTCATGCCAGCGTGATCAGCTGGCCCGATTGTCTATTATTATGACTAGCTAGGACGGCAAAGGAAAGCGCAAAGGTTATCTAATAGCCGACCTTACCTGGGTAATATTTGTACTATCCTCTCTATGCGGATGTCAGATATTTTTTGCATACATGAGTAAGTCCTAACAAAAGATTGCCTTTGGGCATTGTACATTCAATCAAGTTTGACAGAGTATTTGAAAGTTTGACAAATAACGTTTTTAACTATCCCATTCTTTTGAATGCAATACAGATGTCTATTAGAGTGTAAAATAAGCCGGTATCAGTGAATACATACCAAAGAATATAAATACAAGTTATGATTTATATTATCATCACCTGGGGTCCGTGTATTCTTTTTTGAGTATTTTTATTAACGGCAACAAAAAATTAAGCCTACAAGGATTTTATTCTATTACAAAAGTTGCTTTAAAAAGTTTTAGAAATCTGGACGTCTGCTTGTTCATGTGTTTCAATGTATGTGTGGGTTATAAATCCGATAAAACATACATTACTACCCTCAAATACACACAAGTATAGTTGATGTTCGATGTAATAAACGCGTCAGGTACGTATAGGTACGTAGTTCATTAAAACTATTAACGATGTCTCAACGGTTCTTTTGAGTAGAAGGACCATTCCGAGTCACCACTAAGTAGATAGGACAGTTGATTTCAACTAAAATTAAGTTTATATAATTTCTCACTATAAACCAATAATCTATTTAGCTGATATGAAAAATTTTAATTTCTTCACTCCAAAATTCTTTCTACAGTTATCATTACCAGACAAATACAAAGATTGTCGGTTCTGCGATAACTGCGGTTCTAATCGATCATAACTTATGATCGATTTAGCTCCGCATTGGTTTTGGTTAAGACAATGTTATGATTCATTGTCTTAACCAAAACAAATGATATACATTAAGCCCGGCCATTACAATACGCTGTCGAGGCATATCAGCAGCGAAAGTACATCAAGCTAAGTCTGATGGAGCTTTTAATGTTACGCTGCGCCGCCGCAGACGTGTGTTCTGAAGAAAGTGAAGCGGGCGCGGTGTGAACGTAACGCGCTGCGCGACCACTAATAATATGCCTCGATTGCGTTTGCGCCTGACTGTAGGGCTGCTAAATGTTGTTATAACAAATTGCAAAAAACCTATTATTATATCTTTATTATCTTCGGTTCTCTCTGAGCTGCGTACCCACTAGGGAAGTTAGTTAGTTATTATTCATTGTCGTAGCTACTATTGCCGGACATTTAAAGCTGACTATTAATCTAAGATTATCTAAATAAGTGGAAGGATCCACCTTCCAAGAGTAGGATGTGGTCGAATCGACAGAAAATTTTGGCAGCGCTAGGGAACAATACTATGACCTGCTTTCCAAAATTGTAAGAATTTTTATTATTTCATATCTTTTGTCTACTCCATGGGACTAGATCAGTCAGACTGATACTTTGTTAGACAGACAATCAAAAATTCCAGTGAGAGCGTAAAGCAATTGGTAAATGGCCCAAATGCGTTATTAATAGATTGTCATGATAGTTTATATGTACTTAGCTAATGTTCCATGGTAAGCTCACAAGCCGATTTCGATACATAGAGCTTCATTCAGCTATTGCTAGGGTTACAATTACGGGTCCACGCCTATTGTTCTATAATGGAAATAGAAGGCAACTAGTCGCACATGAGAATACATATTGACACGACATAATGAATAGTGAGCGTTTATGTAAACTCAAGTCATTAATTATCCTTTTCACACCATTCTGATACAAGTGACATGGAAGTATTAAGGGTGTGTGATGCTTTAGTGTATGGCGACCCATCACGTTTTGCCGGGCAGCCCTGCGCTCGCGACCGCAGCGCGTGGTTGCGTATGCGCGCGACACCGCTAAATACTTGCAATTTCGTTCTGTAATTGACGTTTTCACATTTTATGTCACCGTTTCTAGGAAATCATATCAAAGTTATTATTATCATTAGAGTTATAATTGCAGAGTTGATTGTTTCATTCATTTAAGACTAATGACAGCATACTACGTAACACAATTCCAGATTAGCAAAACAATGCTTAAATTTTTGATCTATCTACCTACATAATACCTGTTAATAATTACAGTTTCGGTTGCGAAAAAAACCTTCTCTCTTGGGTATATAGGTGTGAATATATCTTTATGTGCACACCTATTCTTAAAAAAGTTTTATAATATAGGTATTTACATAATTTTGTCACCGATGCTCTTTCTACATCGTCTGCAAGTATACTGGCAATTCAGAAAAATGTTCTCAGAATAACAATTACTAATCTATTGTATATTACTTATATTTGTTAATAATATAAAGTAGAGATTACCGTTCATCATTCTAATGAAGTTGTCACTAGTACCTTGTACTGTTTGGTATACATAACATTTACTTAATTGCCAATCTACACAATTTACGTAATATAGCCAATCTGCGACCAGCAGGCCACATGTGGCCGGCTATTGCTATAGGTAGTTCTTCGGGGTCCGCTCGAAATCGACCGCAGCGGCCCGGAAGCGGCTAGTCTGGTGACCTCTGTACATAATAGAGTTCTAACTTTATATTTTTGTCATGTTCATATAACTGTGGAAATTCAGAGTGAATATTAATATAGCCTTTTCCTGTAGAAGGCATCTCCGATGCTGCTTTAATAAACCGAAGAGTTCGACGAGAGGAGATTATCGACGGATTCGCAAACCACTTTTTCGTTCGCTTACCACCTTAATTGGCTAACTATTAAAATATATAATCTCTTTTGGCTGAATGTGGTTGAAGGGGCATGCTGCCCCTTTGACTCTGCCTACCCCTTCGGGGATTATGGGTGTGATGTTGTGTATGTATTAAAATATATGAACTTTTGAATTAGTGGTAAAAGCAACAAAAATATATTATCATGTTTTCATTTACATTACATACTCGTATGATCACGCCCGTTATCCCCAAAGGGGTAGGCCGAGTCAAAGGGACAGCCAGCCCCCTCAGCCACATTCGGCTAAAAACAACAATTGGGTTGGGTTAAATGGAAAATTGTAGAAAAGTGATAAGTGGTTAGCTCGTAACATACACAATCTCATACCCAAAAGCGGATATACCATTAGTCGTGCTACTACATGCTAGGCAAGGAACACAGTTGACATTATTTTTAAATTTCAAACCAATATGTGACTCGCATATCTATTGACTAATTAAAGAAACTCAATAAAATTATTATATCAAGAAGCGCATTAACACTATATGGTACGCGCACGGCGTGCCGTTGAATTTTTAATGCGAGCTTCCAGCTTTCACATTTACCCATTCATACATCACTTAATCAACAGAATATAACATAAATCGTTACTGCGGAAGTATTTAACAGATTCATATTTTATAACCCTTTAGATAAACCTGAATAGTAGCTTTAATATATCGCTGAGTGCGTTATAAAGGTTTTTATTTTAAAAGAAAAAGCTTCATTAGCAAATATTAGGAAAAAACATTAAAATTTTTAATTTAGAAAATAATAGGGATGTTTACTGGCTAGTCAATTGAGATACTTTTTAAGAGCTGTCAAAACGAAATCACTTTATAGATTTTGTATGGGCTTGTCAACGTGTGACGTCACTAGTTTGTATAGTCAACTGATTTTAATATTAAGCAGTTTTTGTCAAATTAAAAATCTTAGACTCAATATGATACAAAATCAATAAGGCTAACAGCATACTACGATACTTTCTTTTTCAGAATTGATATTTCAAAATTAAATATAAATGGTGTTAACATCCCAATTATAAAATGTAGTTAAATAAAAACACTTCGTCTGAATGAATTACTAACTAACTACTGGCCCGTTGGTCGAGTGGTCAGAGACCCTGGCCACGAATACAAGGGTCGCGGGTTCGAACCCGCAAGGGGCAAATGTTTCGTGTGATGAATGTTTATAAACGTATTTAAGTATGTCTATCCGTTCGCTTAGTATCCATAGTACAAGCATAAGCTTATTTTGGAACTAGGGAATTGGTGTGTCAGTCTGGAGAATTTATTGATTTTTTTACTAACTAATTAAACTTCACACCACTTCCCTAGCGGGGTAGGCAGAGAGAACCGAACGCCATATGGTACGTTCCTTACACACCTCACTCGCCTCTTCAATATTCATGATCCTTTTCATACAAGCTCTACGGTTTTTATGACTCCTAACATCACCTTCTGTTAACACACGACCAATCTGGTCGTGGTAGGCGAGGGCCTTCCGCGGCTCCTACATCCTTCCACTTTCGCATTGTATATCTGTTTAGTGCATCTTTCGTCATCCATTCTTTCCACATTTCCGAACCACCGGAGCATGCCTCTTCTTACTTTGACTCCGACGTTGTCTTTCAGACAAACTCACTTTCTTACATCATCATTTGGAACGCAGTCTGTGAGCGATACACTGCACCGCAGATTTTACGCAGCGCACGCATCTCGACCGCGTTTATTCTACTTCCATGCTCTCTCTATCATACGCAACTTGAATGAATTACATTTTAATATCTAAATAAGAATACCTAAAACATAACAAGTTAACGAGAAAAATCGTTAAATCAAAAGCTCTGATGTTATTTACTTACTTACGAAATGTCCCTTAAAATATTTTATATCCTGGTCATAAGAAACAACTTTTCGAGTTTTATGCAAATTTCATCAAATTTTCTTGCAACCGAAGGGTGAACACAATTAGGATCTTCCCTCAGTTTTGGCATAACAAGATTTTGCGAAATAACAAGGTACCATCTCTATGAATGAATAACACGAGGCCGTTACAAGAAAGTCGAACTTATGCAAATAACTTTGGGTGCATTTTCAGTCGCCCCGCAAATTTCTTTGGCACACAAAAGTGATTACCTAGGTTTTCATTGCAGACCTTTATTGAATTGCACAGGTTTACCTTCTGATGGTGATGCAAAAAATTCGAGTCCTTGAGTCTGAATAATTACATAGCCTTTGATTTTATTCGTTCACAGGGCTAAAATTGGCATTGTACGTGTGCAATTATTTTTATGTCATGTGTTAGAAAATTGGTTTAAAGTATATTTTCTACATAACTTTTTTCAAAAATGTGCGTTTCACATAATCTTTAAATTAAAATCTAGTTGAGTGTTAACAATTACAAATATCGGTCTCGATTTATAGTTTTAATGACTCATATATATTTACTTCTCCTAACAATTTGGTACTTTAGCACCAAATGTTGCAAAATTCAGGATCAATGAATCTACATACATAACATCACGTCCATAATCCCCAACGGGGTAGGCAAGCCCCTTTATCCACATTCAGCCAAAAACAAAACTGGGCTGGGTTAGATGGAAAATTGTGAAAATGTAGTAACAAGTGGCTAACTTGTCGCCTACAAAAGAACATACCCAAAACTCGATATAACATTAGTAACCTTTCACGACATGCTAGGCAAGAAACACAGTTGGCACATTCTTTTTAAGTCCCAGACCAACATGGGACAATGAATCTCTTACATACACACATACACATACATAACATCACGCCCACGATCCCTGAAGGGGTAGGCAGAGTCGAAGGGGCAGCAAGCCCCTTCAACCACATTCAGCCAAAAATAAAACCGGGCTGGGTCAGATGGAAAATTGTGAAAAAGCAGTGACAAGCGGCTAACCTGTCGCCTACACAATCACACACCCAAAACCCGATATACCATTAGTCGCCTTTTACGACATGCTAGGCAAGAACCACAGTTGGCATATTCTTTTTAAGTCCCTGACCAACATAGGACAGTGGGTTGGGTTGGATGGAAAGCTGTAAAAAAGGAGTGACAAGTGGCTAGCTCGTAGCCTACTCAGTCACATACCCAAAAGCCCGTAAACCATTAGTCGCCTCTTACGACATGCTAGGCAAGAACCACAGTTGGCACATTCTTTTTTTTTGTCCCAGATCAACATGGGCCAAGTCCCAGACCAACATGGGACAAATGGGATGAATCTCTTTAATAATAGCTTAATATAGTTTGGTGTTATGGTCTGTCGCTTTATATTGTCTCTTATGTATAGTTTAGTGTTCGACTATCAATCTAACGCCTCCGCATGGCACTATTTGTTCCTAGATTAGACTCACAACTTAAACAAGACTCGACATCAATGTCACTTCACTATCTGGCTAAGTGAAGTTATTCATCAGGATTTGCATACTGTTGTTGCATTTTGCTGTTGAATTGCGGATGTAGCCGTGTTAATTAGTGGTGAGTGGAGTTCCCATTAATTCATGAATAAAATGGACTCCAATAGAATAACGTGGGTAGGTAATGTAAATAGCAAATAAACCTTATTCGAATTTATCTTGTTTTGTAAATGCGGTTTATTATTGATTGTTTGAGTTATATTTATTTATTCACGTGGAAACGTGCATGATTATTCATGGAGTACAATGAAAAATAGCGTATAACAAAATATTCGTATGATTTTATTCGTCGAAACTGGTTTCAGATAATTAAAATACGATTGATAAAAAAAATTTAATACCTAACTAATAAATACATATTATCGATTTTTCTCCCTCTTTGCCTCGGTCTATGTATGCTTAGGTTATTGAACCAATTACAAATTCCTTTCTCTTAGCAATTTCTGATTACTGGTATCATTTCTTATAATAAAGATGAAATCACCAGTTCCAAGGCAATACATATTTGCTAAGAAAATGATTTCTCATCCAAGTTGAGTTCATGAAAGTTGATTAGAATCTGAATGAACGCTGTTATTTCATTTGCTATTCTACAAAGTAAATGCAAATCAGCTTTGCGGCCCACAGACACAATTGAATGTCAATTGTAATGAATCACATGTGACTCACGATAGCGAAGATGATATTATTGGGGCTCCGATTTCTTTCATATATATGTCGAGTGCTCTCGAGTCGACATTTAAAGAAGGGCCATCTTCGATACCGCTGTAGCGCGCTGTCGCCGCTGTTATTATTCCCATACAATACTCGATTACAACGGAGGTCGGGTTCCCAATAATGTCTCAGCATTTTCCTTCCGCCTTTATCATTCCAGTAATTGATCAAATCGATTGGGAGCGCGCAAGTTACGTGGCGTGGGACGCGGCTCTTAAAATTGTTATCATTTTGCGGGAACGGGTGGAGAAAGTAAACAGTGCAAGTATACGAGAAAGCTTAGTCGATGCTGTACCTATATATTCGTAGGCTTTTATTTCGTTTGTAGTAGTATACTTTATGTTTGTTTCTGTGAAGATACTTATAGGTTAAGGTGTGTCTTCTATGATGATAGCGTATGGATTTCAAAATCTCGCGATTTGAATTAAAATTTTACTTGTTAAATTTTAACTTTTAGACTACTTTTAAATAGGGTAAATTGTAGTCTTCTCTAAATTGATCAGATTTTTTACATTCGTCATCTACCTTATGCTAGTAAAGTAGGAACATTTTTATTTGTGTCTAACACGTAAAGGTTGCTAGAGGCATCTTCCAGGATAAAGGGGCCAATCAAATTAGTGGTATAAGTACAAAAATGGGACAAAGGAACTTTATTATTATAGATATACTTCGGTATAGATATATAGATGATAGGTAACGTGATTAGTAGAGACAAAAATAAAATAAAATGAGAAGCTATATTTACTTATCGCTTCTCATTTTTATTTGTCTTATTTGTATGTCAAACGTTTTTCCGGGTTCATTGATTAATGTCTTTTCGTGAATGTTTGATAAGCGTTAATGATTAATCATTAGTCCATGTCATCTTTACCATCGCACACATCTTTCTCTTAAGTTTTGATAAAGTTTAATCCAGCATGAAATTGACATTTAAAAGCAATAAATAAAAATAAATTGGTGCGTGGCCACTTCAATTAAAAATAATATTGCCGCGTGGTTTAGGGAATTTACTTATATTTTTTACACATGTTTGTCAATATATGATTATGTTTTGACAAACATAAGTTTTAATTGGGTAAATAATGCATATGGAACAAGATATGTAATATTCATAAAATAACTATCGAGTGAAAGGCCCCTTTAAATTATTCCGGCAGATTTCCAGCCAATGAAAACCACGAATAAACTTAACTGCATGCTAAACTAATTCCACAAATGGAGAAGGAAGTTTGCATTTGTGGAGAGAGCCTTCTCCGTGGCCGCATTATTAACTTTCAAAATAATATGCTAATGCAACGGGCACAAATATCACTGCTGTGTTTGGACTCCACTTTCGAACAATAGCATCTGAAATAGCGTCAGCGAATCGATACCTAGACATCCTCGAAATACAAAGTTCTGTTTGAATTCAAATAGTGAAATTCAAAAATCCCATACCGGGGATAATGTAGCCATATCGTTCTGTCGCGTGTCCGCGGGGCGATAGTGTCTGCGAAATGTCTCGAGGGCATTTTGGCTTAAAATTCGATTTTGCCATTTGATATTTTTGTGGAAAGCAATCGCAAATTGATGGTGGAAAATTATTGGTCGGCTGCCGCGTGAATAGCTCTTGTGTCATGTAATGTCGAAGTTGGAGTTGTATTACAATGCTTGTTTGAAGTATATAAACGAATTATCTGTTGATGGTTATTAAAAAAAAGTCGCGAAATGTTATCTTTCCATATTATTATTATATTTATCTTTATATAGGTACCAATACTACACTACTACGCCAACACTGTACTAATAATAACACGAAGCCAAGAAACATTAAGAAGATAAGAAACAATGATACGAAAAACGAAAGTGCAAGCTAACGCGAATCATTAGGTAATTTCATTTTATCATTGATGTCGAGACGTCTTACTCAATCGATTCGGTGAATAAAGTAGTCATTAGTTCTTGCATAAAATATGTTTCTCGTTTTTCATTGATGTCAGTAGTTGCACAACAAATCTCGAATTTAATCTTTATGTATGATTGTTCACTACTCCTTTACTTATATTATAAAGAAATAAATAAAATATTTTTTCCAGACTGACACACCAATTCCCATAGTTCCAAACTAATCTTATGCTTGTGCTATGGATACTAGGTGAACGAAAAAACAATACAAATGTTCATGTTCATCACACGAAACATTTGCCCATAGCGGGATTCGAAGCCGCGGCCCTTGGTTTCGTGGCCAGGGTCTCTGACCACTCGAACAACGGGCCAGTCAATTTTCGTTGTTAAAATAAATGTTATTGATTTCATCTGCATCATCAATTGTTACATATGTTTACATATAGATGCAGCAAAAAGTAAATGTATTTTAAATACTGTTTATTCTGAATATGTAATGTGAATTTATTACATATTCAGAATCTCATTATTTCAAATGAGAAGTTTCTATATAAAATATAATTACCTACACCAGATGGTGTAACCGCTCTGATAGACCTTTTATCCTTTACTCATTAAATAAAAAAAATACAATAATTTGCAGCTTGGGGGGTGATATCGAAAAGTGCCGAACATAATAGTACCAAGATTTTGCGTCTCAAAAGTGTCATTTAGTTTTTTTTCATAAATACCTAAGTTTACTGATTCGTAATGTCCGTTGGCGGTGATTTAATTACTTTTCTCTTTGATTGTAGAGAGCTGGGGCCAGACAGACGGCCATCGCTTCACGTACCCCGCGTCTCCCCTCCTGACGCAAGGGGGGGACGTGGCTCCGAACTCCATGTGTCCTCGAGAGGCTGGGCAGGGCGACGAGTGCGTCCACGTGAAGAGCATCCCTTTGAAGTCTACGGTGGAGCTGATTATGTTCGATCAAGGTAAAAACAACCGATAATTAACGTGTCAAGGAGTTACGATTACAAATGGTTATTGTAACAAGACTGGAAAAGTGACACAATGCTAGGAAAAAGATTCAAAAACAAATAGAACGCATTGTGTGTAATTGTCTTATACCAGCGCAGTGTTTAAAATGTTGGCCCTACGTTTAGGGATACGTAGGACTATTTTTCTTTGTTTGAGTTCATTACCACTATTTATAATTGTAATACGAAAATGAAAACGTTTATACGAGTAGCTTGGTGCCGATAGAAAAAGTCGCCATTAAATAAATTTTGTAATGTGCCAAATAAACATTTATTCTATTCTATTCTATTCTATTCTAAATTAATCAGTCACCAATTTTAATAAATGAATAAATAAATATTCGACTACATCACATACATTGATCTGACTTCAAGGTAAGTAGCTAAGCACTTGTGTTACGGAAGTCAGAATCAACAGTGGTATTACAATACATACTTAAATATTGCTCATTAACACCCAGACACAGAACAGACACAAGTATTCATCATACGATTTTTTGTACTGGGTGGGGATCGAACCCACAACTCATGGCGCATGGGGCAGGGTCACTACCGAATGCGCCATCGACCCAGTCAAAGAAATCAAAATTAATCTATAGTAAATTTTCAACGGCCGTTTAAAACCTATTAATGTATTTTAAACTTATTAACATATAGCAGCATCTATCTACATATATCTACTACTACTACATATAGCTTACGGGTATTCCCATAACCATAAGTCAGACGGTTAAAAAGACGTATCAGATAATTCATTGGCGATTTATTTGATATACGAGTATCGTCGCTCCGTCGGACACATCTCCGGCCGGCCAAGCTGGCGAGCTACCGCGCCCATCTCAGATTGCTGGCTTCCGGACGCGTAGGCCTTCCATTTCCATAATCAAAGACTTGAATGAATGAAGGTGATACGTTACATAATTGCAAATTTACGTTAATTAGTAATTTTTTAAGTTATAAATTTCGCGAAAACACATTCAGATATTTCAAAATGCACCTTATATGCATTTAAGATGACAAACTCGATGGCGCATTCGGTAGTGACCCTGCCCCATGTGCCAAGAGTTGTGGGTTCGATCCCCACCCAGGACAAATATTCGTGTGATGAATACTTGTGTTTGTTTTGTGTCTGGGTGTTAATATCCAATATTTAAGTATTTATTTGTAATACCACTGTTGTTTCTGAAATCCGTAACACAAGTGCTTAAGCTACTTACCTTGGAGTCAGATCAATGTATGTGATGTAGTCTGATATTTATCCAAAAAGGGTGCCAAGCGGAGTAACAACAACATGGTTGGTTTAGTATTGCGTCTGTATGTACAATACACCTTTACTTATATCGACGACATATCACCAATTTTTTTTCATGTCTTCAATTCTATTGGATCTAGGCAGTATTTATAGATAGTTGAGTGCTGTTGAACAAACATTCAAAATCACTTTTGTTCTTCACAGTTTTATTTGATTACTAGTCCTCGTCGTACGCGTGGAAAGTTTTTTAGTCTCATCCAAGTTTTACTAGGATTAAATGTATAGTAGGGGAAGTGCGGGCAAAGTGGCCGCTTTGACGATGAATAAAATGAGAACCAAAGAAAGGATAATCAGTGTATTATATAACTTACTTCTTTTTTTTAATTGCCTTAAAAGTTTCATTTGTAGCGCAACAAATGACGGCGCCGTAAGTTATACTGCTCATAGTAAAACCAATTAACTGTTACACAATGTATTATATATATCTGGGTTCTAATTCAGTAGGTTTTTTTATAAAAATAAGCCCCTAGCTGTACGCGTAAAAGAAATAAAGTACGCGAAATATGGCATGAAGTTTATAAAAAAAATGTCTAGGTACTGTTTCTAAGAAAATACATTCCTTTTAAAATTGTGCACTCGTGTTACAGGTGAAAATGTTGTAGCATAATACGCATAGCTGTGCTAATGGGCTTAAATACGAAATTGATGATTAAGCGTATAAAAAGTTAGAGTAAAATGTTAAATGATAAACGATTTCGTGTAATGTGAGTGTTAGTGAAAGGTACATTTAAAGGTTTTACATTTTTTTGTGATCAATGTACAAGAAGAGACGGCCTCCGTGACTAAACATAATCAATAAGATAAACAAACTTGTTTTTGTAGCTTCATATACACGGAAAAGCTTTGTCATAATTCACTTTTCTTTAAAAAATGTAAAATTTTAGTGACGTAAGTTTCATGAACCCTTTGACAACTGGCGCCATTCCACTGTAATCTGCGAATTGTTATAAGAAAGAAGCAATGAAACATAGGTATTTATAAAATATAAACGTCGATCAACTTTGTTTGGGGGTCAAAGTTTATATTTATTCTATGGGTCTTTTTCAGCACAATCGTATGAATAAGTTCATCTCTAAGCCATTTCTTTGTCTTCTTATTTAAGTTTTGCTTGAATGTTCCTCAACGATTATAAGGGAGGCCTATTTCGATATGACCGTATAAAATAATATATGCTACCCGGTATCATGCAGTGTTTAATGAATATACCCGCTAAATTTCATAAGATAAAGTAATATAATGTGGATCAGTTTTTGGAGCTTTCATTACAAACATGTGAAAGTAATAACCGGAATTTTAGTATATGTATTACCTTTTACTTATTACCTTAATATTTTATTACATTTCATCTGATCGCAGATCAGATAAAAGTCCCTTTAACAGTCTTTGAATGTAGTATCCGAATATCCGGGGCATCCGTTATACTTATCTAATATTTATCTTTAGGGAGATTATGTAGTATACGCGAGCGAAGCCACAGGCAGAAGCTATTGTAACATGTACCTTATGGCGTCAGATATATATGTTATGGGCTCGAACTAATTGTGTTCTGTGCAAATTGGTCTCTCTCGAGTCGCTGGTTAATTACAGCACAGGTCTTAATGGCCAACATTACGCGATTTACGCCGCGTGAACACTACCCAGTATTGATGCTTGCCTGAGATGGACATATTTCATTAATAACACTTCACATGATGTAAACGAGTTTATAGTACACTAGCTGTGCCGGCGGTTTCTCCCGCGTTTATTGTTAATGCTATATAGTCTATAGCCTTCCTTGATAAATTAATTATACAGCACAAAAATATGCCCGAAACATAATAAATAAATAAAATTTGGCTGAATGTGGTTAAAGAGACCAGAGTCAAAGGGGCAGCCCTTTGACTCTGCCTACCCCTTCGGGGATTATGGGCGTGATGTTATGTTATGTATGTATAAAAAAATAAAATAATAGACAGAACTGATTGGATATCCTCTGAAATTATAGGAAGCGTAGAACAGAAACGTATTAAATAGATAATTGTAGTCTTTTGTTTTGCTTTATGATAGAAACGGTAGATAATAAATACGCAGAGGTGTAACAGTGTCAAACTCAATATCAAAAATCTACAATAAAATAACATTAAAATAACATAAAATATGTAGATTGTATCAGTATAAAGAATCCTCAGAAGTACTACTTGGCGGGATTGTATTTTGATTTTGACTTGACTTATAAGCCATGAATGACTACGTTTTGATTTTGAACAATCCCGCCAAGTAGTAGTTCTGAGGATTCTTTGTACTGATACAATCTACATATTTTATGTTATAAATAAATAAATAAATAATATAATATTCAACGACATCACATACATTGATCTGACTCCGAAGTAAGTAGCTTAAGCACTTGTGTTACGGATATCAGAAACAACAGTGGTATTACAAATATATACTTATATATTGGATATTAACACCCAGACACAGAACAAACACAAGTATTCATCACACGAATGTTTGTCCTGGGTGGGGATCGAACCCACAACTCTTGGCGCATGGGGCAGGGTCACTACCGAATGCGCCATCGAGCTTGTCAAAATGCTTGTCAAATATGTTACTAAGAAAGTTTATATTTTCGTCCATCCTCTTTTGCTCCTAGTACGAACTTGCTTATAGGTAATTCGAGGTTTGACGACAGCTTATTTATCTGACGGCAGCCTATTTACCTTTCGCTTTTGATTTTCTGCTTGTTTATTTTGATCAATTTATCTGTATGTCCCGCTACGGCGAGTGTTCCTCTAAGAGGCGAGTGTTAATATTTATTAGGTAGTTACATCTGTGTGTCTTACATTATCTTGATTATTTTCCTCATAGCTGCGCCTGACTGTACACTGTACCTTATGGGTATGTATATGAGTCCATAACGAATAGTTGTTTATTTATATAGTAGCGTCGCGTGAGTTTTTGCAGCTCAGTCCGAGAGCCTTTTTCGCCTCTCAACGGAAGGCAGTGGGTTATATACGAATATTTTAGGGTTAATTCTCCATAGAAGTTATGTATAACATTGTGCTCCCCGAACACTGCCACTCAGAGGAGCAAAGATGCTAATAAGGGTTAGCATCTTTGCTCCTCTGAGGTTACCGAACTTTTTTATCAGCACGTTGTTAAAGTAATTTAAACACATTGTTAAATTACAAAAGTTCAATTTCGTTGTCAGTAGTGTTACCCAAAGCAAGACTCTTGCGGCGGTCTTGCATGCCGTTATCTTGCAGACTCAATCTTGTTCTTGATCAAATGTTGCTTGTCGCTTGGTCCTGTGTTAAGACCAAGCAACAAGCAACATTTAAGCAAGAACAAGACTAAATCTGCAAGATGACGACGTGCAAGACCGCCGCAAGAGTCTTGCTTTGGGCAACACTAGTTGTCAGTAATATTATTAGAATATTTCCTTCATACTTCGACTAGAATTTACTTATAATCATAATTTTTTTTAACGCATTATTATATTACGTTAATGATAAAGAGAGTCAATTGACCTCCTTTTCTTATTGCAGAAGCCATTCACACTCTTAACAATTTCCCTGACATAATTGCTTCTCAATTTCGAGATGAAGCATGTTTTCTTCTTATTAAATTGGTTAGGTGTTATTGGCTAACACTAGCATCATCTCGCGACTTTACGTGGACCGTGACACTGTAGAATTCTATTGAACCATAAAGTAAAGTTTTCGTGCCAGATGAATTTTAATTTGTAGGTTTCATCACGATGTTTTTCCTCACTGTCGAGCTAGTGTGTAAGTATAAATACTTACGTACATAGATTTGAAAAACCCAGAGTTACGTGCTCGGGTTTAAACCCACACCCCTTGGTTATTAGGCGCGCGTCTACACTGCTCTCTCGGACTGGCTTAGTCCATGAACATAACTGTCCGCCATCCAAAACATCACCATCACGAAGAAGACGGAAAACTTACTTTGTATTAATTGGGAACTTTCCTCTTGCTCAAGTCTATCGTCGTCAACATTTGATTATCAGAATACATGGTAAAGTCTCAGTGGTCTGGCCGCTCCGATTACCCTGTATTGTTTAGCGCAGTTATTGTTTATTTATTCGTCGTAATACTTCAACTGCTTACAGTAATTGAAAATGAAATCTTAAAACGGGCTATTATACAAGCATTACAAAGGAAAAGCCATCAGCACCTATGAGAACTGCCATTTGTCCATTTTATGACGACACTAAAGTTTCTTAATATGCAAATCGTTTAAACATACAGACGGCTTTTCGAAAGCTAAACGGTACTTGTTTTCTCATCGCGCAGTCTGACGGAAGGTGTTTCGATGTGTCAATATGTGCGAAGTTAAACAAAGGCTGTTGTGTAACCAATCGTTTACAACAGGGTAACCAACAGTGGAGTCAGTATTTCATCAGTGGAAACAACGATAAATTATACATACATACATAACATCACGCCCATAATTCCCGAAGGGGGCAGTAAGCCCCCTTAACCACATTCAGCCAAAATTAAAACCGGGCTGAGACAAATGGAAAATTGTAGTGTAAAAGGTAGTGACAAGTGGCTAGCTTGTCGCCTACACAATTACATACCCAAAACCCGATATACCATTAGTCGCCTTTTACGACATGCTAGATAAGAAACACAGTTGGCACATTCTTTTTAAGTCCCAAACCAACATGGGACCAAAAATTATACGTTTCCTTATGATAAATAATAACTTTACGTTGAGTACATAACACCATCAATTATAAAAATTCATCTCCTTGACATAGGTACCAAGAATATTGGTAATCTTGCCTCTTTGATTTAAATATAGGTATAGCAAAATATATATATGAAGATGAATGTAAATGAGGGTAAATGTATCTTGATATCGGATAGTATATACATTAGTTAGTTATTAATAGTTGACTTGCTCGATGGCGCATTTGGTAGTGACCCTGCCTTCTGCGCCAAGAGTTGTGCGTTAGATTCCCATGACAAACATTTGTGTGATGAATACTTGTGTTTGTTCTGTGTCTGGGTGTTAAAATCCAATATTTAAGTATATATTTGTAATGTCCAAGTGCTTAAGCTACTTACTTCGGAGTCAGATCAATGTATGTGATGTTGTTGGATATTTATTTATTTATTAGTTATATTGGTTCTACGCACGGTCGTAGATTACAAAATATACAATTTATACACGCCGACAAGATGCAGGAATAAATTGTACTTAAGTTACAAAGTCCAGAGGTCCCTTTTTGTACTAAGAGTCAAGGGGTACCTGCTCGAATTCAAATCAGCTCTAACCGCATGCAAGGCCACATTTATCCATCCAACTACCATCGCTTAAATTTTTCCGCAAATGCAACCTCGTTCTGCAGTTAACTGTATTGCGGAGTTCGCAGTATAAAGACTCTTGGCACTTTGGTGCAAATGCCGTGATAATTCCTTTGGTTGCAGGCCAAGCGCAAAACTTAACTCAGAGAGAACATGGTTTTGAGTCGACAAATATGTGACTGACAATGAAAAATCTTTCTATAGAGTGTGAAAAGGAAGAATGCAAACTATTTGTATTTCTAAAAATTGTGTGTCGTAAAAGGCGAATATTGGTATTGGGTGTCATATTTGTGATTGTGTAGGCGGGCCAGCCTTTTGTCAGTCCTTTTACACAATTTCCCTAGTAACCCAGCTCAATTTTATGTTAACAGTGAATCTCCCTTTGAGGATTGTGGGCGCTGAGATATGTATGTATTGTTTCAAATTATTTTTCGTAATTGATCCACATCTTCATAACAATACACCGAAGTAATATGTTTTTATTTATTTTATTGGAATAAATGATGATAAAATATATTGTAGGTATTATACAAACAAAACATTAACTTTTAATATGACATCAGTTTTAGCACCAATTCTACCGCTTAGTGGCCATAAAATGTCGCGTATAAATAAAATCTAAGGCATTAGCATTATATTGCCGTAAACCCCATCGAATACGTTATTGGAAGTCGTAAAAACGTAGCTAGAAATGTTGGCGAAAATACATTTTGCATTACAAAACAGTCTTCGAGGACAAACGTAATTATAAGTAAGTATTACAATAAATGTAGCTGAAACCCTGAACAGTTGTTCCGGAAAGAATGGTAACGCATTACGAAAATTACTAAGGGAGGAAATTAACAAACGCCGAAATATATTTTCTGAATCATTTGTCCAAGTCATGGTTAAGTGACTTATTGATTTAGAAAATATATATCGGCGTATGTTAATTCTACTTATTTATTATATTAATTATATTCTACCGCGGTACTCTGAGGCGGTACGGGGTTTTCCCTCGTGATGAAACCGGCAAATTCAAACAACTTTGCATTTGGAACCATGATCCAAAAATTGTCTGGTTACCTTATCTTAGGGAATCGTATAGGAAGGTCAGATCGTCAGTCGCTTCAATTTAATTACCAGACTCGCTAAATCCTAGATCATGGTCTAAGCGGACCCCGTCTAAGTACGGGACAACGCTAGAAAGATGATGATGAAATCCAATCGAATCGAAAATCATCACTTTATAATTGTGTTCTTGTTATATACGCGGATGTCATGTCTTGGGCGAATAACATAATCTTGTAACATATTCGTCTATGACGCGACATGGCAGGAGGGCGTATCATGTTTAAAGGTAGGTATCTAATGTCGTAACGATTTCACTGGAACCCAATACGTCTAGATAGTTCTAGCTCTGAATTATCCCAGAGACGACGTTTCTAATCTCACTTCTACATGACTGTGTTACGCGTGACGTGAGTAGGTACAAGTTAAACATGCAAATGTTAACGTTTGGGATTTGCGTTTATTTTTTTTTAATAATTTTTGGCGTGAAACTTTTTTTGTTAATTTCTTGAATTATTTACTATCTTTTTCCCACGGCTCCGCCCGTATTGAATTCGTTCAGTTATCATGGAGACACTGTCATGTAACCTACAAACTGTATTTGCCGAGAAAAAACTAGCACGCGTTTTTCCTTACTACGAATCAAATTCACACAAAAATTGTATCGCAATCAATAAGCGGTTTAAGTGTGAAAAGACAACAGACAGACGGACTGATTCTGTTCGGATTGGTATATAAAGTCTTATTCTTATATAATAAATCTGTAGAGAGGTCAATTCTGTACATGAAATATATTTTCAAAATAACTATCAGGGGGTGATTAGTGATCGATACTGATGCCAAAAATGCAATCAGTAAAATTTTTGTCTGTCTGTCTGTCTGTCTGTCTGTCTGTATGTTCCTTATAGAAACAAAAACTACTCGACGGATTTTAACGAAACTTGGTACAATTATTCTTCATACTCCTGGGCAGGTTATAGTATACTTTTCATCACGCTACAATCAATAGGAGCAGAGTAGTGAAGGGAAAAGTTGGGAAAACGGGAGAAGTTACTCCATTTTATAAGCTTCCGTCGCTTGTGCAGCCTTAATGGTTAAAGTTACATAGAAATCATGAATGACAGAAATAGTCTTTATAATATTAACCATAAACGCGGGTGACACCGCTGGCACAGCTAGTAAATAATAAAAAAGTTGGGACTAGGTTTAAACAAGGGTTTAAACTAAGTTAAGAAACTTACATAGTTACCCAAACAACAAAGGTCCGTTTTTTGTGCAAGTTGTGACTTATATTAATTAAATAGAAGACTGCAAAGATTATACAACAAATAAAACAGAGCAAAAATCAATAAAATTACTTTTTTTCATTTTTGCTTTATTCTAGTGTAACGAGTATAACGTCTCCCAGGTATATTCTTTTAACTATAATAATTGAAAGAAGAAGATCTCTAATGCTAACTATAAGGCTATTTGCTGACTTCGCAGAGAGTTCAAGAACTTTTTAATTGGATAACATCCGTCGCTTTTCGCTATTTATTGCACGTTATGGAATAATAAACTCAGTCAATTATTTTATTTTTCTCGCGGGTGGAAAATCGCTCAAGTCACTATATTAGAATAATATTAGGTAAATATCTCCCCTTTTTTAAGAAACTAAATATCTTATGTATTAAAGTAAATAATAATTAATCTTAAATACGTTTATAGACGGATGTCTAATGGTATGGATATACTCGAGTACCCGAAAAGTAATCCATACTAGAGTAAATTATCGTGTAATTCACTGGAACATTTGCTCTTAGCGAGATTCGAACATGCGACTGTTGTTTCCAGGGTGCTTAGACAAATGCGCGCCAGCAATTCTTTATCAAACTTCGCTGTCGCTCATATCGCGCCACAGACTTGTTCGAGTGGACACAACGGGAGCTAACTCCGAGTTCCGCACTATGAGTTCTTAGTAAACAATTTTTGTGGCACGATGCGAGCGATAGCGAAGTTCGTTACGGAATCGCAGGCGCGCATTTGGCTAAGCAACCAGGTTGCCTATATACTTAGTCGATCAAGCAGTCTGTATGCATAATGTGCGCATTTCTTGTATGTTCGTATGTATACATCTTGGTGAAGAAACATGATTCAGGAGTGGAGTGCTGAGTGATGTGCGCAACATTCATTATTCAGCCGCACAGATGTCGCGGCGAGACAAAATGTTTTATGGAGAGCGACATCAAAATGCATTACAATAGCTTCGAAATAAATAAAAAATGTGTATGGATCTTATATGACAATAGTCTATTCCGACATATTAACTGTCACAAAGTCTTATTGTAGAAGATATTTGCTGTAGTTGAGTGTTGCTAGAAGACTTTTTTTTTGCTCTAAGATAAAACAAAACAAATAAAAAGTAATTCGCAAGTAATCGATCGATCCTTTAATTAAAAAAAAATAACATGAGATCGTCTTTAAGGACTTTCTTTGTCTTATCGATATAGTAATAAAGATTGTATAGTTATAGTTTTTATAATATCACTTTAATGTTGCTAATGTTATAGATTATTTACATTTGTAAACAACTGTATAATCACAAAGATGAACAGTATAATATGTAGGTACTTAGAAACACGCCTAAAACCCATGAGTTTTAATTAAGACTACACGTCTGACTACTTGACTTTATCATCATCAAACATGATCTGCAGAAGCCAGTATGATACCAAGGAAGTCAACATTTATTTAAATCAAAAGAATTAATTATGTTATAATTACTCCGGTTTGGAGTTTGAATACCTGAGAGCTGCCCGAGATTCCCTTACAGAGCACTGTTTGATTCCCATACAATCTCTGAGCCTTTGGTGAAATATTGCGTTATACAACCACGTTAACGCATAATCACAGAATACTCGTATTATTGTAGCTTGCAGACAATTACGTACAAGCACGTCGCGTCTCCGAGCTCATTTGCTAAGGCACGGTGTAGAATGGGCGCGTAATTGGGCTTTACCCAAGGCTCCTTCGCCCTCGCCATCCCCCTCGAGCGGTCGCCCCTGGCGCGCCGCGGCGCCCTAATGTACCTGTGATGTTGACGTGTGGTTGTAAAAGGTTACACAAGCCAACACATTACGGCATTACGCTGTGCGTTTCGTAGAGGGAATTCAAAATTTTATTTAAGACAGCGCAAATTTTGGATGGAATAATTTCCCACTCGAAATGTCAACCGATGTTGCTTTGTCTTTATAATTTGGAAATTTAAAATTCTTGAAGGATCTCTTGACGTAGCCGGGAAAAATTCCAGCTTATACAATATATTTAGAAAACTGAAGTCAAAAGACTTACCTACGGGCCGCATATTTAACAATAATACTAAGGGAGACCTGATCATTCTACTTTTATTTCCGGAAACATTTTATAACACGCAAATTGTAAGGATGGGAAGCCCTAAAGCAACGATTGAATCCAGTTGGATGGCTCGCAACCCTAGCTATAAGTGACATAGGAGTACGTTTTGGACAGGCAATTTTCATAGAATATGTTTGGTAGTCACCGCAATGAAACAACAACATTTAATAGAGTAGTTACCTATCCTATAGATATTTTTCGCTGCTCGTGAATCGTGTTTCAAATCTATTCGTGTATTAGGCCTTTATAACGGAGAAATTTATAATAGTAATATGACAATAATTTACTTTCTACATAACAACGCCGCACCTGTTGTTATGAGGCGCACGTAGATACGACGATAATAATGTTGTCTATTAATAACAGTAATTAATTTCAATCGCTGTGGCGCATTTACAAATGTTGCTTCTGACAATCCGATATTTGTTGTTAATGGTTTTTTACTGAATCCATATTTGTTTTAATTTATCAATATTTCAAACGGAAAATGCCTCAAACTTTGTTGATGATTATAAAAATACCTTGCAATGTTTTTATGTAAACTGTTTTATCATTTCAGGAGGAGAATCCGATCATATCTTCCATCTTCACGGATACAGTTTCTACGTGGTCGGAGTGAGGGAATTCAACGCTAGCCTCAATATCGATGACGTCAAGAGAATGAATGAAGAAGGAACTCTTTTAACCAAAAATCTTCTAGATCCAGTCATTAAGGACACCATAGTAATACCTAAGTTCGGAGTGGTAGCTCTCCGATTTAAGGCTGATAATCCTGGCTATTGGTTGATGAGAGACGAGAGGTCTACTCATTGGACGAGAGGGTTGGACTTCATCCTCAAAGTTGGTGAAGACAGAGACTTCGTTCAGGCTCCACCTGACTTTCCCAAATGCGGTTCTTATGTCGGACCTGAATACTTTTTGATATAAGATTAAGTACGGTGAAAATATTAATATTCTAGTTACCAGTGAATTTTTAAGATACAAGACCTGAATCTGAAACCTAAGACATATGATGTATCAGGAAACAGCGTGATAATATCATTTGCAAATGTTATGATATGGTTAAGAAGAAAATATAGTAAGCTTCATAAATGTGATTGATGAAATTACTTTATTTTAAGGAGATATTGATTACATTATTATTTTACAGTCAAATTGCAAATTTTGCTCAATGTTTAATTAATGTGATATTATACACGAGTTAATTTAATTATTAACTGCAGTCCCAGAATGAAATTGCAACATAAATCTAGACATAATACAATACCCTTTCGTTCTCTTTCAAGATGTATATATAATCACGGACAATACATATTGAAAATTATTATAATAGTAAATATATTCTTCATAATTGTGTTACTTTTTCGAGTGACAGAACCCGGAAACGATTTTCGTTATACATACTCTGTTATGTCATTATACTAAGTAAGTTACCAACTAGAGCGCTGAATAATAGCTGAAAAGTTCTCATATTCATATATTTTCAATGTCAATGAAATTCTGCATATCTAGCTGTACTTATTATTTTAAATGGATTGATTGATAAATTAGTACCTATGTAATATTCACCACCTATTTCCACTATTTTGCCTATTTTACGGAAGGTAACTGTACATAAAAATAAATTAATAGGACACAAATATATATTACTTCTACGATTTACCAAATAAACTGTCTTTCCTTTCATGGTTGGTTGGCCAAAATATGTTATAGGTAACCATTCATTTATATATGTTTATTATGAATGACTCATATATTATGGTATATACTATATTAGGCAGGTTTAGTGAAAGCAGGTTAGTAGCGCTGTGAATATTACAGTAATCATAATTCCTACCAATTATATTTTAAATTATTGTTTTTCTATTTATGTTATGATGTTATGTTATGTAGATTTGATAGAAAGCTAGTTTAATACGAATAAGTTCTTAATTTAAATAAAAAGATAATAAATATGTTGTGTCAATTTTTATTTGATAAAAATCATTATTATTATCATGTTTCTGAATTTTATCTAATTTATTTTAGTTCAATTATACATACATAATGTCACGCCTTTCTCCCATGGGGTTAGGCAGAGATCATAAGTCTTTTCATACACGCTTGTCAGTTAAGGGTGCTCTTGACCTGATAGTTCAATTATGATTAGAGAATACGATGACAGGAGCATCAATATATTTCTCTATATTATGACTTAAATGTAAGTATAAAAAGAAAAAAATATATAAACACGCTTTTTTATAAAGATCCATTACGAAGGCTGTTAAAAATTAATCCTTGATGAAAAACAGTATACTTAAAACGCAACAGTTATGTTTACATTTTTGAAATTAAAAGATGAAAAGTAAACCTATATGCTGCTATTATGGTCGTGAAGATACGCCCATAATAACGTATTTTATTTTAACTATGTACTAACACATTAAAATTTTTTAGTATCGTGACAAATCGCTTACTAAGACCGACTTTTATGTAGCTGTTTCTTAATTAGTCATAACGATTGGTGATATGAACATTCAGAGTATAAAAAGAATTTGCGTCTCATCATAGTATCTTTCAAAAGGTACTACTATGTAGTCTATGTAGGTAGGTACTTATATCTATGATGTAACATGAAAGGTTTACTACAAACATCGAAAGCGTTAAAATAATTTGCCACTGCAGCAAATAATGGCTACGATTTGTCTCACAATGAAAATAAAAGACAGGCCACAGATTTTTGAATGTCCGAATGTGAAAGCGTTAACGACCGTATGCTGAATGCACCTTATGCAGTTGCCATAAAGCCTACTTGGCCGTAGAATGTTAATGTTTCGGTGGTCGATTATACGGCATGCCTCGGTTAGGGAGTTTGACTGGAAAAAAACATAATGAATGAAGTGGAAGCGAGGCATTTCCGAGATGTTGTTATTGAGCTTAGAACCGGTAGCAAAGTCAACGTCATTCTGATCTGCATTTGACCTAATTATGCAAGAAATAATACTCGTATTAACACTGTCAAACATTTGATATTTTTAAATGATTCGATTTGAATATAGCCAAGTACTTGCGTAATTTAATCACCATTTTGTTGCGAAAGTTTACAAGTTATATAGATACTCGTTTATGTAATTTGAACTACGTGTGGAATGACGTTTGGGGATAGGTATAAAAACGCTTTAATGTTAAAAATGTGGGATCGCACGGACCTATTAAATGAACCTACCTACTAACCAATCTAATTTAATTATACGGTTAGCCTGATCTGGATTATGAATTTAAACATCTAATATCTTATCCACCCAAATTCAAATGTCAACTTGTCGAAACTAGATCTCCAAGATATTTGTTGGTACTACTTGGTACTACGTTGCGATAACGGAACAAAAATAAGACTTGTTTTCAATTCGGATTACACCCTTGAAAGTACGGCACGGAACACTTACTCATGTACTCAAAGTGTCTATTTCGTACCTTAACGTGTCCCGTGTGCGTAGTCCTGAAGGCATTGGCCCAATTTACCGTTTCCTCTTTTACTATGTATGAGCGTTTAAAGAATGTGTAGGTAATTTTATATTACTGCTAAGGTCACTAAATAAGCTTAAAAGATTCAATAAAAATGTAGACATTCCTTATAACTGGCCCTATCCCAAATCCATGTAACTCTATGGTACAGGCATAGATTAATAACCTATTAAATTGCTTCCAAATGTTCATTTGGAATAATGTAATTACTTGCCAAATAGTGAAAGATTTCACAAATTTAAAGTGATTATGGAATCTATTTATCGTATATAAATAAACAAAATTAATTTTTTACTTTTATAATAATAATTTAAATTTCTAAAATCCCCCTAATTTTGGTGGTTTAAATATGACTACAGATTTTATTTCAATTAAGTTATTGGTATAAATTTAATTATGTTTCTATATTGACAGCCTCAGAGAATACCGCAAAATATGAGTTCTGGGAAGCAGTTTTTTGCATGAGATGCAACATTTTACGCAACTTATTTAAAATTGTAGTTCATAATAATATTTTGCGACGTCGCTAACTTTCATACTATAGCCATTTATGTACCAGTTATGTTTACTTGTATTTTATATTTCAAGTCATTAATTTGGTATGCATTGTAACATTTTTAAATAAATAATTAATTGTTTATACCACCGACTAGTAAATAAAGAACTCCACGCTGTCATACTATAGCGTGAAGCCACGTTTATGCATGTGTGAGTGAGATACATATGGATACCCGATATCGGATATCTGTAAATTGGAGCACTTATCATCGTCAATGTGTGACGTAAGTTGCGTGTCAAGTTGGAGCACCTGAGGAGCTTCAACGTCTAGTTAGTGGCGCGGATTCCTTCTTTATTTACTAGTCAGTGTTTTATACTAATGCACATCAACTGGTTAGTTCCGGAATAAGCTGAATTTATTACAAACTTTTAGTTTGTAATAAATTATTATCGATACTAGACAATGGATAATGAGCCATACTCACTAACTTATCTTGGCTGACATTTATATCGTAAAGTGTCACCTTTGAGTTTTCGACGCCCCTTCCTTTAGGTCTAGGGCCCTAATGCTAATCTGGCTGGGCGCCGTTGGGGACCGACCTAGTCACATCCCCTAATTTCGACAGTGTAAACATCCAGTACTTTAGTGAGGTCATACCCTTAACACCCTTTGCATTATAATATGTTAATTGCTTCCAGTTATACCAGAGATAATTTAGAAAAAAAATACAAAGACTAACCTAATTCATTGTGATGAACACATACTTAATACTTAATAGTGACGAAACACAATTACCGTCTTGGAAGACAAAGTTAATATCTGTTTAAAAGTCAATCTTTTCATTATGTTTGTTATAAAATAGTGACGTCTGCATTATGGGCCCTAGAGATTACATCTCAAGCGGTATGTCCGGGAGCCATTGTGCGTCGTCATCTTTGGACTGCAAGTCGTCAATCAGTGCGCCAATCAATATACTTTGAGCATTTATCCACTATAGCACGGCAAAGTTGGAAATAAAAATGCCGTGCCGCGCTTTTCTCGCCCGTCGTAGGCAAAACAGACGTTCTATATTTTTGCTTATAACAAACTTACATTGATTTTCACAGATTGAAATATTTTTGGGACTTAAAAAGAATATGCCAACTGTGGTTCTTGCCTAGCATGTCGTAAAAGGCGAATAATGGTATATCGGGTTTTGGGTGTGTGATTGTGTAGGCGACAGGTTAGCCGCTTGTCACGACTTGGTGGCTTTTTCACAATTTTCCATCTAACCCAGCCCGACTTTATTTTTGGCTGAATGTGATTGAAGGGGCATGCTGTCCCTTTGACTCTGCCTAGCCCTTCGGGGATTATGGTCGTGATGTTGTGTGAAATATTTTTTTCCTAAAAGTCCGACATTTGGTTTTTAACTTTCGGTATATTATAATAGCTCAATCGACTGCGCTAACTCGTGCATATTTCAATAAACTTCAAGCTAATTTGTGCATATACCAATTGATATAAGCAAAAACTACCAAATTTATAAAAAAAATCAATAGACCCCAAAGTTCGGTCTCGTTTATTTATCCCCATCTCTGCTGTACTGACTAGTGGAAAGGCGCCTTTGACCTCAATGAGATTCATTTAATTATAACGAGTACATATTTTTTAGACAACACATAAATTATGTTGTTAGCGGGTATGTACATTAGATAGACCAGTCGGCGTAGTAAATTAGACAAGAATACACGATGTACGTAATGAAACAGAAGGGATTCTGTTACTTATAAATTTTATAGATGACATTATGAACGAAAAAAAACGACTCAATAAATCTAAATATCCGACGACATCACATACATTGATCTGACTCCGAGGTAAGTAGCTTAAGCACTTGTGTTACGGATAACAGAATCAACAGTGGTATTACAAATAAACTTATACTTAAATATTGTATATTAACACCCAGACACAGAACATACATAATTATTCATCACACGAATATTTGTCCTGGGTGGGGATCGAACCCACAACTCTTGGCACATGGGGCAGGGTCACTACCAAATGCACCATCGAGCCAGTCGACGACTTTTGGATTGGTAGCTAATTAAATAAATAAATACTTCATACCAAGAAATTTACCACCTAAAACCGTTTTAATTCATAAAATACTCTTCAATTATTCAGAAAAGCCGTTAAAATCACCCGAAGCAAAGCAAGGTGGTCGTTATGTATGCAAAGTGCGGAAACACGTTCTGCAGTGGGAAAGCTAAAAATAGCAAACCACCTATTAAACCAACGCTTTTCAAAGTTTTTGGTTGATGGACCTTTTAGATAGAACATTTGTATCAGTAAATTTATACTTTTCTCTATAAAATATTTCAGTACCCTTAGGTGTTTACTTGCTTTAATACTATGCAATTTAAAAGATTTAAATAATTACTAAGCTATTTTGTTGAGAAAAGGCTGATCAATTTCAATAGTTTTGCATTGATAAGGAATTGCTCAAAACCTAAGTAGGTAGATAACTATGAAAACAGTAGCGAGTAAAAAGAAACAAGAATATAAAAGCTCTTAAATTAACTTATCCGTTTTCTGAAATAATTCCACATTTTCGACTGGGATTAATCTTTACAAAACGATTGTCAAGCGCGTTTAATTTGTACGGTCTCACGGGACGACCCCTGGGGGTTACAACGCAGCTTGAGTGACGTCCGATTAGACCAAAGCCGTGATATAATTTTTCTAGACCGAACCGGTTTTACTTTTTCTAAATACTGCTTGCAGCGGTATACTCGTAATTTATCACCGAGTAAAATACACAGGTTGACGACCACGGCTTGCGCAAAAACTGTGTGAAAAATACGTTTTGGAGACTTCACGCCCTAATGACCCACAGTCAAAAGAAAACATGCCAATGTTTCTCTCCTTTTTAGAAAATCCATCATTTTAAATGTTTGAGCTTTGAGAGTTTGTGTGCCTAATTACTGGCGTTTATTACTTTGGGTTGGACAATGGCAATTTGCTTCATTAACTCCTCTAAGAGCATAGTAAAAACAGGAGCCAAGAGAGTAGTTCTGTGTCTATAATTGTATGTAATGGACGTGATGACCTCGGCTGGTAGTGGCGCAGAACAATTAATTGGGGTATAACCACTAGAGAGTGCATTACTTTGTGTTTCGTCTGTGCCGTTGGGACAATTACGTTTATAATTTTTTTTTTATATGGTAATTTTCTTCTATTTTGTTTCTATAAAAATAATTTACTTATATAATTTATATCAAATTCAACCCTAAGTAATTAATAATATCACAAATGTAAACTATTAGTTTGGACTTGTGTCGAAACAAGTTTCAAATAGAAATAATTATGAATACTTAGTTATTTTCTTTCGGATACTTTAAGGCTTAGTGATTCAGGTTTATTTTTATTTGGAAAATATAGTGTTCTACCTTATTTAACTTATTGTGTCTGTATGTTAGGACTAATGGTCTTATGCATGCTCACGATTGCATTTGAAGTAATATGCACTAGTAATTTTGTTTGATCAGACATTGGAAATTGATACCATAACTTCAACAGCCTTTGCTACGAGTAAATACTACCTATCTATAAAGTCAATGTATTGAAAATGGTTCTGAACAAGAATAATGACAAAGAAAGTTCTACCATTAACTATAAAAGTTACAAGTAAGTGAGCATTCGATAACATCAATGTTATTTTTTGTCATTAAAATTCCAGCTTTCTTATCATGGTTCATCTGAAAAGGTACAATTTAAGTAAAGAAATCTTTGATTGTCCAAGTGAATGTAGAAATTGAAATGGGCCGAATTTTTATACGGTTCGGTGCGCGCGCGCCGGTGCCGCGGTGCAGCGTGCGCGTCACCCACACCGAAACGAGACTGGCTACACCCAACAGCTTTCACTTTTTAACCAAACGATCAATAATAAATACGTGTTCTTTTGTCCAGATAAGGTTGGCCAGTAGAGATTATAATCTGTTTAAAACAATATATTATCATTTTTTATGGACGTTTCCGCCCGCGGCTTGCCCGTAGGTAATTTGGTTTTACAAAGAAAGTTTGCGTGTATATATGGCATTGTTAAAACTGCCATATGATCTAAAAAAAGAAAAATATTTTGTATAAACAGCTCAATTTTAAATTTAGTCAGCTATTGTCTTATTGAGTTACAAACATGCAATCGTAAACAGTTACTATATGATCGTCAAGTATTGATTTAAGAAATATGTGGTTTACTTATACACTTTTGTTTATAATTAGTTATTTCTTTAAGCTTGTAGGTGACTAATAATGAATGCTTCTAAAATCTATATTAAGATTTCCTGGTAAGTGGGTATCCTTCTTTATAGAAGTGTGCAGTAAATATTATTACAGAAAAAATATTATTCGGCTGAAATTTTAAAGTTGATATATAGATATATCGAGTGTTCCCTCTATCTGGCAGAATTTTGTTGCTCTGAATTTTATTTGGTATAACACACTTGGCATAATTATCCTTAAACCAATATGTTCAAGGCATGAAAAATATTTAGTATAATTACTATTTGGTCGAATGTTTATATGTCCGAATTCCCAATGGCATACTTTTAAAATGGCAGAATTTCACTTGGCATGTTTACATTTAGCAAAATTAAATTACGCATAATTTAAATGCATTCAACATAACATTTATTTAGTGCGAACATTACTCGGTATAATTTCACTTGACACACTACGATGATGGCAGATTTTCATTGGAAATAATTTCATTAGGTATAATAGTTCTACCTCTTAATATTATGTATATCAAATTTATGCCCAAAAATGATTCTGAATGTAAACTTTCTGGGAAATTAAGTTTATGCTTTCTGCTGTTATGCATAATAAAATTATGACATAAAATGTTTTGCGATATAGGGTAGACCCATATATCGATCAGTGACAACCCTATGATTGTGAGTAATGTAAAATACAAACATAGTGACAAGTATTCGCGCGGAATTCAGGCTCTATCATCTATTAATAATTCAATATCTATTAATACATCTATTAACAATTTTAATAAACAAGTTGTAACTTTAACTGTCGTCTGTCTCATGCACAAGAAATTAAAGTTCTGAGTAAAGGGAACGGCAACTATTTTTTTAGCATCATTCCTAGTTGGGGTCTGCTTGGATCATGATCATGGTTTTAGCAAGTCTAGGCAGTGCATTGAAGCAACTGTCAACTGACCTTCATAACTGTAAGAGAACCAGACAGACTATTTTTAATAATGGTACAAGCTATAGCCACGTGATTGTGCAGTTTCCCTTATCAATAAGCTAATGATATAAATCTGCACTTAGATTTTGAAAAAATATGTAAGTACGTGTCTGTGATTAGCCTTTTCATTTAAGACGCGTGTCATCGAAATGTCCTTTGTAAAGAAAGCAACATCGTGGAAAATATATATTTTTATTACAGATTATTGAAATGCGAACTTCTTCTTGAAGTGAAAAGTTCTAAAGTTGTTACAGAAAGTGGTCGCACAATAAATAAAATAAAAAAATAAATTCTCCAGACTGACACACCAATTCCCTAGTTCCAAACTAAGCTTATGCTTGTACTATGGATACTAGGCGAACGGATAGACATACTTAAATACGTTTATAAACATCCATGACTCGAGTACAAATATCCATGTTCATCACACGAAATATTTGCCCCTAGCGGGATTCGAACCCGCGACCCTTGGTTTCGTGGCCAGGGTCTCTGACCACTCGACCAACGGGCCAGTCAACAATAGTTTTATTTGTTGAGGAAAAATAGATTCCTAGCAGATAGAGGTTAGATTAAAGAAAATGAAGTAAAGAATATTTTTTTTCGCATATTATGTATTTGACTTGTAAGCGATTTTTTCCCCTTATAAGCAATAGTAAATGATGTAGAATAAATATAATTACATGCAATTCTTGAGATTCTTCTGATTTCCACCTATGTAAAATATTAAAGCAATTTTTCCAAATCGGTCTTTAAAAAGACGGAACGATATCCTCTATCAATTTATAAGATTAGGCTTGGTTTAAGTACATGAGGGAAAATTAATGTTAGATATGGGATCCTGTTCTAGGTACTAGTGGAGAGAAACACTCACAACACCACTTATGCATATAAGTGGTGTTGTGCAATTTAAATAATTTAGAAGCAAAGTCTGTACATTATTCCCAATAACTGCGTACAACTATTGAGAGATACTACCGCCAGATATAGAAGTATTCACAATTTATTAGATTATCTATAATAACATGAAGAGGTGCAAAATGTTACAAAGAGCTCTCGGATCAAATAATAACTGTGTGGAAGCGCTGACAAGGGTAGCGAGGGCTAGCGGAGGCTTCTCGCGTGACATAAAGAGGGAAGTGCTAAGAACTATTTTCGTGTCATATTTCACGGAAAGCATTTTCGATGAAAAAATGTACAAATAACTTGCGGGTAGGGCGCGACGGTGAAAAATACACGCACATTTTCCAGTTAACTAGGTATTGATATTTCTCGCGTTGACGGGTTGTTAGGTGATGGTGTTATGAATGGCAGTGGTCTGATGGATGAGGGCTATATACATATAACTATAATACAACTAAAATTATGAATTCAAAAGCAAGATGACTTTTTACGCTTCGTCTTCTCGACTATTCTATCGATCATTTAGAAATTTTGTATTAAAAGGATATTTTATTTTTATAAAATAATTGTATTTTATAAAATTAATAACTTCCACATTCCGAGCGATAGAGAAATAGTTTTAAATGGTCGTTCACCGTGACAACTTGGAATAACAAAATTCGAATTCCAGTCAAATTGTGAGCAAAAACCAATAGTAATATTATTCTATATAGGCTGTTCCCTCTTGGTTTGATTAACCTTGTTATACCATACCAATACGATTAAGTGGACACAGGCCACGTGATGTAATTGTTCCGATCAAGATAACCCAATCAGTGACCACCCATTGAGATAGACGTCCGTAGACGCCGTAGTCGGGATTCTGATATGTGTCAAGATAAAGTATACGTCAGTGTTAAACCAAATGTACACGCGTAGAAGTTAAAATCCTTTCTCGATCGCATCGTATTTCATTTTATCTCTGACATAATCAAAAGTGACTTGGTTCACAGTCAAAGTTAAAATGGGAACCGTAGTAATACGAGTTTTAAAAAAGTTGCCGCCGAGTTTCTCGCCGACGCATATTTTCAACAGAATCGCATTGGGCCCGGGCGGCAGAATTACATTTTTTATATTGTTTAGTCTGGTCTAGTTTTGCTTTGTATCCAAATATTATAATTGACACCTTTGTGTAAGGTACCTAAGTGCTGTAAGGTACCTAAAGATTTTGTAAGTACCTAAATAATTTCTTCAAGTAAATTTAAACTAACTAACTAAACTTCACGCCACTTCCCTAGCGGGGTAGGCAGAGAGAACCGAACGCCATATCGACGCTTAAGAACCAAGACCATCTATCTACAAAAAGTCGACTTCACAGGAGACGAAAAAAACGTTTTATATCCTTAAATTTATTACGTCACGTAACTTAGGTGGTATTGGTATTTTTTCATAACTTCTTATTTAATGCGAATTTGAGGTTACTGATCAAAGGAAACGATGCGTAAATTAAACATAAAAATAACTGCATTAAAAAGTAAAAAGCGCCAAAGTGTAGATAGATGGTCTTGGTTCTTAAGCGTCGATATGGCACGATCCTTACACACCTCACTCGCCTCTTCAACATTCATGATCCTTTTCATACAAGCTCTACGGTTTTTATGATTCCTAAAATAACCTTCTGTTAATACACGACCAATCTGGTCGTTGTAGGTGAGCCTGGGCCTGCCGCGGCTCCTACATCCTTTCATCCTTCCACTTTCGCATTGGCATTCGCATTTTAAGTAAACTCTTATCTAAAAGTTTTATCCAATTACGTTTTATCGTGAAAATTAAAAAGGGAGTATTAAAACTTGTAAACATAGAAGATAGCTGGATGGAACATTTTGACACTCAGACAGTACTTGCATTTAAGCATGTCACTTTAAAATCAGAAAAGCTTCCTATGTTATACATGTATGCGGTCTTATCGACTAATCATATCTTTCAATAACAGTGCATCATAATTCTATTCTAATAAGTAGTTTCTAATTATAGATAAGCGAAGCACTTAGTGTCTGCTAGGTGCTTTTTCTTTATTTATTAATTCAAGTAAGAAAGTAGACATTAAAGAGTTAAAAATATTATTTTAGAGATGCCGAAATATCGATATTTAGGCGATAGACACTATAGATCAGAGTTTCTCAAAGCGGGGTACGCGAACCCCTAGAGGTTCGCCATTCGATCATCAAAGGGGTACGTGGAGCTATAAGTTTGAGAAACCCTGCTTTAAATGACAAAATTTCCCACGTAGGTACTAGGTACCCTATAGCCTACCCTAGAGGCCAAGACCTATTCAGGGTCGCTAAGTCATCGTAGTAAGTACGTGAGTAAAGCTCCTTAGGTACCGTCACCGATCCGTTATATGAAAGTGGCTGGCTGCCTAGCACGCGAGCAGCATGGAGTCATTCGCCAACACATTGGCTACAGAAACCAGGATACGGCCTAACAACTTAATGCGCGAGCGGACTTACAATGATATTATAGTATCTATTAGGTAAGTCTCGTAGTCGTTACGCTATCGACACTGTCGGGACATTTCGTTCCCCAAGAGTAGAAAATTAATTCTATCTTTATCTATTTGACTGGCCCGTTGGTCGAGTGGTGGTTGGTCGAGACCCTGGCCACGAAACCGAGTGTCGCGGGTTCGAACCCCGCTAGGGACAAATGTTTCGTGTGATGAACATGGACATTTTGTACTCGAGTCATGGATGTTTATAAACATATTTAAGTATCTTTATCCGTTCACCTAGTATCCATAGCACAAGCGCAAGCTTAGTTTGGGACTAGGGAATTGGTGTGTCAGAATTTATTTATTTTATCTATTATGATTCAGATTCAATGTCTATAAATTGTTGGAATGTATTTATTTAGTGTTTACTAAGTAAGTCATAATATAATAAAAAGCATTACGATTTAAATGTTTACAATCTTATAAAAGTATAAACGATAGATAGATATGTAGTAATAAGACTTAGATCGCCATTTCTGGCTCGAAACTTAACATGTTTTAAATCATGTTGTACTGTTGTTCTAATTGTTGTTGGTATCGTCGTTGGTCGTTTTTTATGATTAAAAACTTTTATAAGACATTTGAATGGCGCGTTAAGAATAGCCAAGCGCGAGGTAGTCTCAGGCACGAACGCTTTCGTGCCTTAGTATAATATTTATTATGAGATCTTTTTAACAGTTCATGTAGCAATAACAAGTTGCGTGTGTGGTCGCCTATAATTTTAAACCTCAGTTGCCATAGTAAAACAAAATTTTAAGTCTTTATTTATAACGATGCAAATATATATATAAGAAAAAATACTGATGCACGGACAGCGTGATAATCGTGATAAAATCGTTCAGATCCTAATGATGTCTATTTAGCTCTTGAAATAAGGGAAAATTTTAGTGGACGATTACAGGATAAAATGCCAATAAAAAAAGTACTTACAAATGATAAAAGTATTTATACGATGTAAAGATATAAAAATTCTAGACCGCTTGTCGTTAACACCAGTTACGTACGGCGTTTTCTAAAAACAACCAGTTGCCATCCAGTTGCGGTATTTTTGGTACCCGCAAAAACAGTGACAAGCATTGTGTCCGGCGAAAATGCAATCAACGTGAATGGTGGCAAATACGAGAGGTCACACGAATAGAAACGGCGGGCAGTTTGACAATGTACCGTGATTTTTGCGAGCGCCAAACTAGTTCTGACTCGCCAGATCTTAATATTTTAAGCCGCTTCCAAGAAATCCTCAGTCGTCAGGATTGAAGGTTAGTAGCAAACATTTAAACTAGTAATAGTGCGTAAAATCACCCTCTATTAGAAAAACAAAATCATGCAAAAAAATATATATATATATATGTATGTTATACTTCAAAAACTAAAGTTACAAAATATCGCCGTTATTAAAGGATTATCAAGCATCGAAGACTTAATTCGAAAGAAGTATTTCAACTTTTGGTGGGATCGTAAATATATCTACTATATCTAAGGAAAATGGGCGACGGAACCTTGATCGTGTAATGTAAAGGTCATCGATTTTGTAATTATAATCTGTTCCTAAAATATAGCTTTTCACTTGCGGATCACCAAGACGGTATTAAGAATTACGCAGACAGAAGACATGCTATTGTTAGTTCAAAACAAAAGTTAGAAAAACTGCCAGAAATCTTAGACGTAACTTAAAAAGTAAATACTTCAATAATTCAAATACCACGATTAGTTATATTTTACTCTGACAGTTGCATTAAGTAACAATAGGATAGATCTTTTTTAATTTTTTTTTTTAAATTGGGCTTGCAGTTATTTGTAATATTGTTGTTAGCAACATTCCCATGAAAGACTTGAGGAATAAATATCATGATATGCTTTATCAAACGGATAGAAAGTGGTTTTCAAACGATATGTAGACAGACATACAAATTTTTATGGGAAAAGGTAACAAAAATCGCAGCCAAAGCAAAGCCTCTCATAGTGGATAATCTGGCACTTCCATTAGTGGATCAGGCGCTGAATATTTCAGCGGCGCGGGTGTGGGCGTCGCGTCGCCAAGCCGTACGTGCACGCGTTATTGGGGAGATCGTGACTTGTCATCGAGGCTAGGAGACCATTTACACCTCGGGTACCTATTGCGGTTTAGAGGTCTGTCACTTTGTGTTAGTCAACGCATAGCTATAATCGAATCAGAAACAGGTTACAATAATGATTTAATAGGATCTAAGTAGTCAGTCGACTAGTTAGATCATACTAAGTCATCATTTCAATCGAAAACGTCGTCAGCTCATCATCGATCATGTTCAACACACAGAGTATCTTTTTGGTAAGCAAGACTCCAAATATGACAATAAATATATCGAGCGGATTTTAAGCCGTAGTATTTCATACTACTGGACATATTTTAATTAGTCAAACTTGATAAACTACTTAACTTTATTACAAGCTTTTTTATTACCTTTTAATTTCCCTGCTGTAATCTGGGAACCTATGGGTTGTAAATTATTGGGTTTAGTTCGCGTTTGTTTGGATAAAAATTTGGACTCGCAAACTTATCTACCACATCTCAATGGTCTAAAGCTGACAATGTTTTTTATCATGTCACGGATTTAGTCTGAAAGCAATTTCATTTGATTTAATACGACTAATGTAAATTTGAGAAAGGGTGGATTTTAATTCGTGTATTCGTGTGTGTTCGTTCTTATAGTGTAGAATCTGGCTCTTTCGTAAATGGATCTGAGAATCCGTTCTTCTGTTAAATATTTCAGTGGTGTTTGTGGACTTCGTGTCTCGTCGGACCCCGCCAGTCCGTAATTAATGCGATACTGGTGAGGTCGTGACTTGTCATCATGACTGGCCGGCCCTTCACACCTGGACTTCTTTGTTTTTTACAGAAAGGACGGTCGCTTTGTAGTACAAAGGGTGGAAGAAAATGACCTGTCACAAGATGATACAAGCGTAATTTCGCAGCGTTATTGTAAAGGCTGTTGATTGATAATATAATCATTTCATAGAGTTTTCTGAATAATTTTTTCTCTATTTTCAACCGACTTCAAAAAAGAAGGAGGTTCTCAATTTAACTTACATTATAATTTTACCAGTTAAATATTTAGCTAATTAAATCAATCGTTTTATTAACGGCCGTATCTTCAATATCGTTACACAGTAACAAAAAAAATAACAAAAACAAAAATGACAAGGTATTTAAATTTCAATCAAAGCAATTTGTGTCAAATGGGGGTGATGTTATGTATATATGTATGTAATTTGTGTCTTAATTGCGGAAAGAGTTGCTTCAAACACAAAGATAAGATAACATTGTCTTCTTAGGTTGCAGTGAAGAGTCGCCATTGTCTACAATTATTTCGAATTGCAGCCGCGACATAGCTATTTGCTAAACAAATGCGCAACAAACCACAAAACGTCAGGAGGTGCAGCCGTCATCCGTGAAGACGTCTCGCGTCGGATAATCCACCACTTCCATTAGTAGACCAAGCGAGCTGGTGAATATTTCAGTACGAGAGCGTGTTGCGTTTTTACACTGAGCCATGGCGAGTGTCATCATTTTATGGGTGCCTTTATGATGAATTACCGCGGAATGGTCTTCAGACTCTTCTTATACAACATTGTTTACTTACGTACATGGAAAAGTTGTGCATTCGCGTGTGCGTAAAAGATAAGCAAGAAAATAGACTTTATACAAAAAAAATATGGTTAAAGTGGTAAGCTATTATGTTATATTACATATACTATGTAATAAATATGGAACAAGGCGTGACATTATGTATGTATGTAATTAATATTACAGGCTAAAGCTACTGCTAGCTAGCTTGGTATGCACTCTTTCATATGTCATCTGATTATAATTAACTGACAAATCATGCATGTATTTATCTGCTGAGTTTCCATGACCGTTGTAAAAACTGAAAGAACAGTATTAATAATTTTGAGCACAAGTGATGATCCCCAGAAATATTAACGTTAGTCCTCTGGCAAAGGTTAATATTCTGGTGTTTTCGAGAGACGCATGAAATATTCTAAACTGGTCACTGGAGGGTTTTCAAACGTGCTTGGCCGACGTGGGTCAATTTCACAAACTCCCTTTGAATTTTTAATCGTTTCATTAGATTGTCTTTGATATTTTTGGGGGTTTGTCACTCAATTTATTGTAGAAACGAGTTTGGAGAAGAAGCTAATTTTAATAGATATGGCAGGTTAAAGGAGTGATTTTATAGTTTAGCTAGCTATGCTCGCGGTTTCACCCGCGTTTAAGGTAAATGTGTCGTAGCATGATGTACATACATACATACATAACATCACGCCCATAATCCCCGAAGGGGTAGGCAGAGTCAAAGAGGCAGCATGCCCCTTCAACCACATTCAGCCAAAAATAAAGCCGGGCTGGGTTAGATGGAAAATTATGAAAAAGCAGTGACAAGCGGCTAACCTGTCGCCTACATAATCACACACCCAAAACCCGATATACAATTAGTCGCCTTTTACGACATGCTAGACAAGAACCACAGTTGGCATATTATTTTTTTTAAGTCCCAGACCAACATGGGACAGTTGGCTGGGTTGGATGGAAAGCTGTGAAAAAGGAGTGATAAGTGGCTAGCTCGTCGCCTACTCAGTCACATACCCAAAAGCTCGTAAACCATTAGTCGCCTTTTACGACATGCTAGGCAAGAACCACAGTTGGCACAATTTTTTTTTTGTCCCAGATCAACATGGTCCAAGTCACAGACCAACATGGGACATGATGTTATACAGCCTACATTGTGTTGAATAGCCTTCCTCGGTAAATAGGCTATTTTAAAAAAATATTGTTCAATTCGAACCAGTAGTTCCTGTGATTAGCGCGAGCAACTAACCAAGCAAACAAACAAACTCTTCAGCTCTAAATATTAGTATAGATTAAAGGATGTCTATGGACGATTAATTTAATTTATGTATGTGAGTAATAATGGATATATGAAAATATATTTCTAATTTGACCTACTAAGCCCATTTTTTCGCCTATATCGAACACGTACATCAATGTACACGTGATCAAAGTAGCAAGCGACTAGTAAATTATAAACTGGGCACCGAAGAAATGAGAAAGCGACGTTAATCAAGACGTTACCACGACGTGCCGTAAACGAAGGAATAATTACGTAAACACAACACAACAGAACTATTTGGGCGTATGGAGTGGTGGTGGCGCACGCGATGTCGTCGTTTGCCCTTGGCGCAGAACTAGGTTAATCATCCTCCCGGCTGCGTTGACAATGTCTAGACTACGGATCACTGATTAGTTTCATTGGAGGTCTGTTCGAATAAACACAAACGTAAGTGACTGACGCGATCCGGCTGTGAGGTCTGGGGTTAATTTGGTATTGTTTAATAAGTACATACATATATGTACCCAAATTGTAGTATTGTTGAATTTTTGGAGCTGTATTATAGATATGAATGCATTTTGTATCTATCAAAATATACAGTACAAAAAATGGGCACTCCTTGCCTAAGTGCATCATAATTTATATTTAAATGGAGAAACTCAGTCTATTTATTTCGAGGTTTGTTATAAACTTGTTCATTGTTCCATGCGTTAGCTTAGCATTATTGAACCATGACCGAATAATTTAAGTGGATAATCTATATAATATAATACTTAAAAGGTTTTTGTAGGTCAAATAATACAATAAGAAACCTTTTATAATTGCTATATGCCCCTTAGGGCGTCTCATTAAATTGGTCGAGAAGCATTGATCTAGACAAATGTATTCGAAAGTAATTGATTCTTATCGTGAAAACACCTTAGAATATCTTTAAAAACTGTTCTGTGTTAACATAAAAAAAAGGAAATACGTATATGGACGGGTGTTATGCCGGAATACCTAGTTAAAATATATCATTGCGATAAGCTTAGGGCAAAAGTCTTCTACTGTCAATCTACTGTCCGTCCATATATTTACTTTGTGACGAATTTACAATAACCCCATCAGTCCACGGGCCTCGGATTTTTTAGCTTATAAACAGACAGCCATTTAAGGCCACGGTGTTTAATAGTAAACCGACTGTAATCTTCGGAAATTGTTGTATTAGTAATAAGTATACGGAATATATTGAAAAAAAAAACAATATTGTTAAAGCAGTATGAATCCTTTAACCAGCCTTACTGAACAACCAACTCTGTCAGAAATATGTAGTACCTCTCATTCTTTATACTGTTTTATTAAAGATAGCTGTGTCCGCGCCCCTGCCCGCCAATAAGATGATTGGCACGCCAAAGAAAGAAAATAGAAAATTGTGCAGAACTATTTTCTGAAATAAAAGTAACCTCAGTTCCTCTATATGAGACAATTTATCTGCTAGGAGGGGTTTTTTCAAAAATGGTTCAGTCGTTTCGAAGAAACCGGAACAGACAGAAAAGCGGATGATGATTTTTCAAAATGGGTTTCTTGTTACTTGCTACCTCTTATAACAAGCAGATACATTGATATTACAAACAGACACAATAATTATATTTATCTGTATAAATGTGTAGATTTAATTTGTTTTAGACCTTCGAAATTAATATGCTTAATTTAATTAACTCAAATGTATGACGCGTAACATTAACCAAACATCTATCATGACACAAAATTACGGGCCCCCACCACCATAGAGTGTTCCAAATTTCAATGACATAACGATAACGATTAGCCGGCTTTTAGTGAAATTAAAAACAAAGTTATGGTAACCTTTGTAATATTGTAAGTAGAGTGAATCTGTGGTCAAACACGAATAATCCATGTTTAGCATCGTTATCTTAACGTTGTTATGGAACAACAAGCTGTGCCCGCGTTTATGGTTAATATAGCCTTCCTCGATAAATAGGCTATCTAACACTGAAATATTTTTTTTATATCGGATCAGTAGTTCCTGAGATTAGCGCGTTCAAGCAAACAAACTTTTTAGCTTTTTAATATTATTACTATAGTATAGATTGAAATTTATCATTAGACTGACGTGTTTTATTGTTTATGTTTCTAGAGCTAAACCAAACAGTGCTTTTCAACATTTTGGTGATCAAAGAGCATTTTGTTTGGATTATTGTTGGTAGTTTTGACATTGGTCGAAACTAACATTAGCTATGGTTTAGCATGTATAGATCTTCTGCAGATTAATACAAATTAATCTGCAGAAGGTCTGATTTGTTGTTTCTTTCGGTTTTGATCATTTTCTAGGGCCAGTATATTTCCTCATTTCTATCTTATATCGTCTGAGAAGGACACGACCTGTTTTTCCCTTGTCGTGAAATCTTCTGTAATACGTTCGGTGGGTCTAAAGATGTTGAATATATTAGATTTATATGCAAATTTGTGTAATGTTTGTTGTATGAATGTGGATGTAGCCAATATTAGAAATTTTGCACACCACAATCGTAGCGCCAGTGGAACATCGCAGTCGTAGCTTCGATCATAAATATTTAACTAGTAGAAATGTGTCACATGAGTTCGTAGTAAAAGTGTCTACTGCAATCTAGATCATAGACAGCATATCTTTTTTAGGACTAGTCGATAGGATTCGAGTATTTTATTAAATGGTCCGCAACCAGATAATATTAGGTAATACATATATAAGATTGGGCTATGGTACGTCACACAGCAATTAATAACTTATGTAAAGAATTTTATTAACAAATGTTAATGTTAACTGTATTGAAAGTAGATAACTGTAATGTAGATGCACCAAAAACAAATTATTACTATATTTAATTCAATAATAAATAAATAATTAATAAATATCAGACTACATCACATACATTGATCTGACTCTGAGGTAAGTAGCTTAAGCACTTGTGTTACAGATATCAGAATCAACAGTGGTATTACAAATATATACTTTAATTAAATTGGATATTAACACCCAGACACAGAACAAGTGTTCATCACACGAATGTTTGTCCTGGGTGGGGATCGAACCCACACCTCTTGGCGCATGGAGCAGGGTCACTACCGAATGCGTCATCGAGCCAGTGAATTTCAATATGTCGAATGCAGGGAGAGAAATGTTCACCTATCCATATATTTATTAACTATCACAAGCTTCTCATCTAATTTTGTTTTTTAAAATTCAATTATCCTTTTGCGTCACGATGGTGTTATTTGTTTGATAAATCTACAGAGAAAAAAGGTCACCCAAAAAGGGTTGATTCTGAAAAATATCTGCACTTTCCGACTTGTACCTCTAATTACAGTTTAAATATTATAAATGGGGGCATTATTTAATTAAGTACGTAGGATAAAGCGCCGGGGGAGGTAGTTAATGCGGGTAGGTAGGAGTACCTACTGGCTTTGAACGCTGGCTGAATTACGAATCGTTCCGAGAGTGAAGGGAAAGGTAAATTGGATTGTGTCATTCAACATCGATGTATAGATACGTATTGAAAACGAAACATTTTGTTATGGGAGACTATGTTTTAGATCTACATATGGCACAGTAGGTACAGAGATCGACTGATAACGGCTAAAATTTTATGTTTTACAAAGCCGGTTCCTTAATAGAAAACTTTACATTCAGTAAGCCTCAAACTGTGCTTTACATATAAAAAAAAATACTACCTACTCTAGTCCACTTTGAGTTGTTCATATCTTAGCGTTTACAAGTATATATTGCCCGTAGTCCTGTAACAGCTGGGGCCGCCTTTGATTTTCAATTTAAAAAATCGGCTCATAAATCATAGCGTAAGTTGTTGACTATCATCCGGTTTCTGAGTACACTTGAGTGAACTCTCCGGCTTTTTTGCTCTGTTCTCTGCAAAAGAAAGAAGTAATGCACATTCCTTTGGACAGAGTTCAAGAGTATAGACCCGCCTAAATAACTTTGTGCCCTAGACCTGGCCTCAATTGGCTCATTCATCCTTGATTGCGCCGGGCGCTTTTAGAAGATTGGCTTCGTTAAGATAAATTATCATGACTTACTCCGAAATTAGTTCCAATTATTATATTAAACAAGCTCGAATTAGGTGCGTAAGAATCGATCTATCGTATATTCGAGTTACTAAGCGGTGGAGAATGGTAAGAAAACACGTATCTACTTATTTGTAAGAGGTTTAGTTAGTTCCCGGACACCTACCATTGGATTTATCAAATCTATCGTAGATATATAAGCGGACTCTGATTCGGAGTCATAAAGCTAGAAAGAAGAAGTAGATTCTGCAAATTACTACGAATAAAATATAAAAGACTAGATTTTGGAGTTAATATGGATATGTATTTGTTAAGCTTACATATGCTGGCCACTTGTCACCGCCTATTTACAATTTATCATTAAACTCAGCTCAGAACTAAAATTACTAAAGATACCCAGATAAGGGCAGCAGTTAGTAGATGACCACACCAAAAAGTAAGACCACGGGTCAAGGGTAACTGGAGCATACTCGTATTGATTCCTATTAAAAACTGTTGAATGGCGTGCCTGTGAAGACATTACACAATCGGGTTTGGCGGAGCGCCAGCGCGGCGCGTCTCTGTTCAGACCTGCCTTATCAAATCAGTTCATCGTAAGCGTATCCAGGGTTGCGTAGAGCTGAGCTTTAACAGCATACCAGGTAGCACCACTGATTTTACACACAAATTTTAACCGTTTCGACCGGGGAAGTATGAAGGGGAAAATAACAGCAGCAGAGCTGCCGTGATTCGTATGGTGGGTGAGAGAACCGGAGGCCTAACCCCATTAAAGACCCTTTAAATTTGGTAGGTAACTAGTTATTCTGTATATTTCGTACTTTCTGTACTTCTAAGATGATGGAGGTGTTGTTGCAGAATATAGGGATCAGATAGCATACAAGGGGTGGTGGATCAAAGCCGAGCTCTGCGTTCCATATATTTGTATTAATATTCCGTATTTTTTTTATATTATATATGCGATATATATACCTGTCTCACTACGACTCTTCGTCGGAGTGGCAACCCTATCTGTATCTGAGGCATTTGGTTCCAGTTCTATTACTTACTATTAGTTTATTCGTATCGAGGAAATTAATGGTCTCGGTGTTCGTTGTCGACGGCACGGGAGAAAGTTCATAATGAAGATGGCTTCGGTACCGAGATAAATGTTCTCGCTCGGCTAATTGAAATGTTAAGATGGTCTATGACGTTCGTAATAAATCAATACGGTTATCATAGCCATGTAAGGGCATCACAATTGTAAACGTAAGTACTTTTCGGTTAATAGTTTATCATACCTAAATGGTTTTAAGAATAATTATATATAGAGTAAATAGCTAAAGGCATTATTTAATATTATTGATAATTGACTTCAATAATAGTATGTTTCTATCGCTTCGGGTCTTGTGGGAAGGGTGGTAGTACCTTAAAGATTATCTTCACTCTTTTGGATCTTAAACGCTTTTATTGAACCTATACTTTTTTGAACAAAAAAAAAAATCAAAATATTGTTGAAATTCTTAAATTTTTCACCTCCACCTTTTTTTCTTTTTTTTTTATCGTGGGGAATGCCTTACGCACCGTCACGCCGCTCGCGGGAGCTTTTTACTGAAGGCCCCTGGGAGTCCCACACACCACGGCCTCCAGACACTCCGGCCAAAGTTGTGGGTGGCCGGGGTATACCCACTAAACCCCACGGAACGGCGCTCCTCATCATCACAGTGGAAGTACCATGGTTATCTTGGCCCAGCCCTCACTGCCAATCACCCATCAAGTACCTATCTGTATCAAATATTTGTATATTTCAAAACTTCAGTTCCAAACGTTTTTTGTAAATATAGATGTGTCTTATAAACCATTATTTTTTATACTTTATGTTGATAAAGTTCTTCCACAATCTAAATACCACTAAACGTAACCCTTGACCTTCAGGGGTTCGTTGATATTGTTATATAAGTCAAATACATAAAGTAGCCATATATATTCAAACTTGTGACCGCATTGTGAGGAAAACAAAACGGTGAAATAAATTTCGATAAGTGAAAATTTGCTCGGTAAAAGTCAAAGCGGAAGTAATAACTCCTATAAGAAATTTATAGCAAATTCTTGTGCCGCAAGGTGGTAGCATTACAAATATATTCAGTACACTTGACGGTTGTTGTCCGCAAGCCGTTATTAAATACAAATGTCGTTGAAGTCAACAACCAAAGTATATATCAGAATATTGAACATTGCTCTCACTTCACATTTATGTTTTTGATGGGATTCAGTACACTTGACGGTTGTTGTCCGTAAGCTGTTATAAAATACAAATAGGTATTTAAAATAGGTATGCCATGGCTATTTTCATTTATTAGATACAATATAGCTTTTGTTCTTTTGTAGTTATATCATATTGGCATCTGCCGTTTAATTTGAATTAAAATAAATAAATAAATAATATTTTCCACATGCTTTTTCTTACTTTTTCACTAACTTTTTCACATTATTGCAAAAGTACTTAGGACCTTAGCCGTAGCATTCTCCGCGGACGAAAGATTTGCGATATTTACTTTGGACATCGATCCGAATATTGGCAATACCAAGCTCCAAAAACAAGAACTAAAGTAAATAGAGTAAATAAGTATCTAATAGTTTCAGACTGAACACATTGTGAGCCGTTATTAGAATACGTCGCAGGTACGGCAAGCTTTATTTCCAGGCGGGATTGTCTGGAGAGTTTATTTTGCGACTTGGTGCATCCCGCGTCAGCCCGATTTATATGGGGAGTGCCGCTGAAACTTTGGGATCCAATTTAAATGGGATAGGTGTTTGATATGCTGCCTTTTTATCTTGTTGGGATTAAGCCGGAGCGTAGAGCTAATGTAATACGGAGATTCACTTGAAGTGAGCACTTGAAATTGTTTTTGAAATAATCTGAGATTAGATTTGTGAGCTTTAAAAGTTCACAATCTGCTTACTACTACACATGGCTATACCTATTTTTGTACTTTTATATGTATACTCGAAAATTAAATCCACTATGATAGTCTACATTCGTTATCAAACAATTTCAATAGTTGAAAAGTCTACAATTAGCTTTGATTCATTATCTAGGCTAGTCTTATCTGGACTAAAGTAACTTAACATTTCAACCTGACCTCGATTGCGTAAGATACCTACTACGACACTAAGATTATCCAAATCCTCCACACTAGTTAAATCTAGCAGAGAAAATGCATCTGCAAATTTTTTCAACATAACTAACATAACATCACACCCATAATTCCCTAAGGGTAGGCAGAGTCAAAGGGACAGCAGGCCCCTTTAACCACATTTAGCCAAAAATAAAACAGGGCTGGGTTAGATGGAAAATTGTGATAAAGTAGTAACAAGTGGCTAGCTCGTCGCCTACACCATCACATACCCAAAACCCCATATACCATTAGTCGCCTACAACATGCTAGGCAAGGCTTACCCTCTGACCAAGAAACACAGTTGGCAAATTCTTTTTAAGTCCCAGACCAACACGGGACCAATAATTTTTTTTCATAAACTTTTTTTGTTAGCTTCCCCGTAAACTATTGTGCACGCTCGCGCTCCTTCCGATGTCTTCATTACGGCGACACAAGCTAATACAAATTCAATTTACTTTCATGTCTGTTATGGGTTTTCGATCAAAGCGTAAATACGGGAACACCCCAATTTTCTCTCACTAAAGTGTTAGACAACGAAAAAACCTACAATCGTTAGGGACAAAAAGGTCGGCCCTCCGGCTACGGCTAACGACCTGCACGTTTGCTTCACCTGCTATCCTTTTAGTTGCTGGCCAGGGATGTTATAACTATGGGATCCGGACAGGCTTACTTCTAAAATAGGTAAGAAAAATGTTTAGACCCAATATATATCTATAAATAGTTAAAAAATAAAACAAATAATTTTAAAACGCTGGATTTGTGCCTAGATACGTGCTTTGGGCAAGATTGCACCAATCCATGTATCACGTGATTATCACGGGCCTAGAGTGTGTACTAGAGTCAATAATGTTTATAACATAACAACATAACATCACGCCCATTATCCCCGAAGGGGTAGGCAGAGTCAAAGGGCAGCGGGCCCCTTTATCCACATTCAGTCAAAAATAAAACTGGGCTGGGTTAGATGGAAAATTGTGATGAAAATTAATGTTTATAATTGTTATTTATCGTTTTCTGTGTTGAATTACTATCACTAATTCATTAGGTTCTTTTCTCTTAAGTACATTTCATAAAAAAATAAATGCACAAAATAGTGATAGTGTTTACAACAGCAATATGCAACAAGTGGGACGCTTTATAGAAATTTAATTTCGACTTTTCCATAAAAATCTGACAAAAATGAGAAGTAGAACGAATATAATATCCCAATTTGTCGCAAATAGTTCGCTTCCATCGGTAAAAACTTTCATGTTACAGCTAAACCTACTCTTTGGGAAGGTCTTTTTATAATATTGGAAGCTAATTCTGTGTGTAGGTACTTATCTTGGTAATCGACTCTAATGAGTTTGGAAACACATAATGAAATTGTTTTATTAAACATTTTGGTCTGTTTTTTTCAAATGTAATTATATTCATTATATTAGGTATATAGCTATGAATGATAAATCTATCATAAAACTAAAACTGAGATCTACTCAATATAATTGGTGGAGAGCAGGCTATTAATGAGGATGTCATGTAATAAGTATCTAAACCTAAGCCGAATAAAAAAATCAGAAGATAATTAAATTATGACAATTACGTGATTACAGCGCTTAGTTTATCATTGCCATACACGACCTCTTGTCCACTGCGTTAAACATGGAAATCACATGAATATCCATGTCTAGTATGTTATCCTACATCATACATTTAATCCTACTTACAACAAGCTTGTCGTTCCGTATAATAAAAGGTCAGTTTCGGATCTCCCCATTGGATCAGTGGCCCGTAATCTATGTTCCCTCAGGCATACTCAGGTTTGGTACATAAATACACCCGTGCATGTATCACAAGGAAGTATTAGTTTGGGGAAGCTTCGAACGGGTCGGAGTTTATATGACATACGTGTGTAATGTTTACAGGGCTCGAGGAAATGTTGTGCAAACAACTTTTATATCTTATACAAGTCACGTTGTGTATGTGTCAAAGGAAACGCTATATAATTAAATCATCAATGAAACTCGATTTACGTGGGCTCTTTTGTCAAATTAGGCAAAGTTGGAAGCGCTTAACATTGTCGGAGACCCATCGTAAATTATAGGAAGGGTTTGAATAAATTAAGTCTGACTTTTGTTAAATGATGGATGATAATAAAATTTATTTATTGCTTGGTGAAACTTGCCGTATTTTTTATAGTTTTGAGTTTACATGTATACTATACTAGAGTACTACAGTAGATATATGACTATGTATGTCTGTTCCTTGCCGAACATTGTATAAAAGGCTACTACTTATTTGTGTATTATTTATTGGGTTTAAGATAATGTAGGTGACGATCTAGCCAATTACTACTATTTCACAAAAGTTCATCTAACCCAGCTCAATTAAATTTTTGGCTTTGCAGGACCATAATACTGATCCTTAGAATGTACCTGCCCCTTCAGGGATTGCAGGCGAGATTATATAGGTATGCATGTTTTTTTTTAGTTTGACACGTTACCTACGTAAATATTAGTAGGTACAACAACAGACTACGGCTCGAAAACTGAGCTATATCTGTGGTAAGTTTATTTTATAGACCATGCTACGTACTAAACTATTTATTTATACATATGAGTAACGTGCATTGCTGAAGATAACGATATGTATATGGGAGGTATAAAGCGACATTTACGAGTAAAATATGTGAAGATAATATTCGCGAAGCTTGTATAGGGGGCATGGCAACGAGCAGTAAATTGTTTAACTGTGTCTGGAATACTTATTTTGTGAGTATACTTGTATTTTCAAACAGAAATTGCTTCAGAAACTTTTCTGCTTACAGTATATGTATTATTTGCATATATTATTATAATAAAACGTCAAGTGTTGAACGTGACTTGTAACATTAATTTCATTAAATTACTAAAAACTACAATATTTGGTCCGATCCCAGTTTTTATCTTTGATATTTTAATTTTAAATTGACAGTAGGTTTAAATAAATGTCAATTTAATATAAATTGTATATACCTAATAACCTTTCAAATATTTCAAATTGAATTTTCCGTTCTAATGAATTTATTGAGATACTTAATTCATCTTCACTTTATTTTTTATCTATGCTTTGCGGTACCTAAACCTTCCTCTAAATCCAATCTCTAATGTGGATGTATTCTATTATTTGTAAACGATGAAGATGGAAAGTAGATGGAAAGATCATTTGCCAAACTGTGTTTCCCAAATGTAGGCACGTGTCTTCATTTAATTTTAAATCCCCGTACGCAATAATCAGTGAACTATGAGCTAGCTAACTGGTCCCGCGCGGCAGAGCTAACATTGTTCCCTAATTCGACTGTTACGTGACTGCCGTTGAATATGTATGAAAACTTCCACAACGCCACGTAATCCGTCGTTTTATTTTCTTTTTATTTTATTTTCACATCGTTTCGTTCGAAAGTCACGTAAATAATTGGATCAGAATCCGTACACCTGCTGTCCCCAACAATTTTCCCAGGTATACTTGGTATCCTTATATTGTTATTAAATTATTGTTCTCGTCACTCTTCATAGTTTTCTAATGAGCGAAAATTATATACGAGGCTATGACCTCGTATTATAAATTGAATTGTGCGGTCAATAAATTGTTTATTTAACGATTTTAATAAACCGGAATTTTAACTAATATTTAAGTGGCGAAAAATAAACTCTTATTGCTCTTTTAAGTCTTGACTACTAAACCGATCAATGTGAAATTTTGCATACACTATATCAAAGTATAGAAAAAGATATAGGGTAAGATTTTTCCTAGAAAGATACTACATCTCGAGTGACAGAAATAATTCATATTATGTGGAGCTAAGCTGCTGGAAACGCTAGATAGGTCCAGGATGACCATTATAAAATAGTGATCACCTGTATCTATAAACCAATCTTCTAGATATTCGTCACAAGTAAAAAGTTTTAATAACAGAGATCTATTATACATAAAACGAATAAATATATAAATATAAAATACCTCTAGGAATTTAACTAACGCTGGGTTGAATAGTAAGTAGTCTATAGAAACAGTACACAATTAAAAAAATTTAAAATTACATTAACTTTAAAAACTGAATTTACTCGTATATAAAACTAAACAAGTTTTTTCTCAAGAGTAGGTAAAACGTTTTATTATCATCCTACTAATATTATAAACGTCAGTCTGGAGAATTTATTTTATTATTTAAAACTGGACTTCACTAATGATGTTTTTTCTTTGCAAATTTTACATAATTTTAATTAATTTTCGTGCGTATAAAAAGCCAGCTACGTAAGTACTGTTCTCAAATGGTACTAATGAAATGCGACCAAGTGCCCTTAGTCGTATTCACACGGGGCGCGGGGGAGCTGTCAGTTGACACGCGCTTCGCCGGCTTTCGCACATTTTTAGGTCAATAAATGTCCTGTCACTGATTTAAGTAACTATGGCTTTATTGTAACCTCCAAAAGAGCTCTTAAAACGGACAAAAATTCCACGAAATCTAAGGCCTCGTGTATAAACGATCAACTTTTCATGTCGATGTCGATCAACGATCAACAGAAGTTGGCTCATTGGTATTATTTCTAATACAATGTAGATGCGACTAACAGCAAAATCTCATAACTAAAAAATTTATTAGGCAAACCAACGCAAAAATAGTAAAGAGTAAAAATATAAATAATGATACGAGCGAAGCTACGGGCTAGTTCCTAATAATAATGTAACTGTAGTTACCATGACTGAAACAAAGTCCGTGCCAATTCTCTTTCGAAGTATTTCGAAATGTATCGTCCGTCGAAATCCAGATTCCATCGGTGAAGTGGCAGCTCCAAATTCTGGTCTTTATTTCGAACGGATGCCGAGTGGAGATTCCAATCAGCTTTGCAGCTAATATCCATTCGTCGGGGCCCGTTCCAATACTACATTTTCCAAACTAAAAACTCCCCTGCGGGGTTTGCGAAGTTAGTTCCGTTTGTCTATTATTTCCAAAGTGAAGCAGATGCAGTAAAATACTATTGTTCGTATTGGAATGGAATGTAAAAGATTTATAAAAGTGCATTGCAAAGTAAAGTGTGAAACTTTATGCTAACTTCCGCAAATTGCTTAGCAGGTATATATTTATGTATATAATTAGGGTATATATTAAATAATAAATAATAACATACTTATGTGTATGTGATGTACAAGTTAAACTGCAGATCCGGAAAATACAGATATTAAGAGAAAATGTGTCTTTTCATTAAATATGAGGGAGGCAGTAGACAATTTTCATAAATTTTTCACAAACAATGCGTTTTGTAACGAATGGAACACAATTGTGTCATACAAAAGATTATTATAGTATTGCCGCGTATCGATTAAGACTATACCATTTGCTTTATAATTGATTTATATATTCGCAGAACACACTTTATATAGTTATTTGATCTCGTACCAAAGATAAAAGCCTCGTCTTTGTCTTTGTGCTGTCAAGTACAAAATATTAATAGTCTGCGCGAGTTCCTTTACACGAACACAAACAAACGGAAAGTATGACAAATAGAGGTACACAAGCATTCTGATGTTAACGTTGAACCCTTTCTGATTTCCCTCGTGGTCACCATAGGATTGATTTTCACAAAAGTATCAAAATTCATCGGGGACGAAGAATGATGCCGAGAGTAGTTAATTACAATGGCATTTTTATTTAGCAACAACGCAAATATTTTGATGTTACCTGGTTATACTCGGAAGATCAAAAGATTTTTTCTGTTTCATTGCGCTTGTAAAGAAAATTAATTTAAATAACTCTAGAGACGAAGGGAGTTCTTGATGATAGGTACTATAGAAACCCATCGAGATGTGATAATACTTGTGAAACCTTTCATCGTAGGCTGAGTGCTCTTAAACCATTTCCCCTCATTTGTTTTTTGAGTATGTATATAAATGACAGATTATTATTTAATTCATAAGTGCACCGTTATCATCAGCTTGAAAACGGTCCCGATCTAGATTATGATTCCAGATTTAACGATTCTGTACCAGACAAATATGATCATGGTGGTTACAGATCCATATGTATGGATATGGTAAAATAATCCAATGGTATTGTCTCTTTAATCTCTATCTAACCGTACTAAGCCTGACCTTTTTTTTTGTCATAATGAATTTCAAACTAGTGGAAAGTTAAGGACCACAATATTGCAAAAAAATTTAAGTCAAATCGACCGTTCATAAAATATCCTAATGACAGCTGATTTCTATTATCTTCATTTTGTTAACGTCCAATTACCGCCATTGATCGAAATATTGAACTGATACGACAAAGATAAGGTACACGGATATCTCAAATTGCCAATGTTCCAACTATCAAGGGACATTAATATTCACTTTAAATGAACTCGCGCTAGAGAAGGTCCCAAATGGAAACGTTATTAAGTCGGTTATCGTTCTATGGAAATTTAAAATAAACGTTTTCCTAGAAAACTCGGGGGAGCAGAGGCGAGCCATCGACAAGATAGAACGCCGTACTCTGTTACGTAGGAACCACTTTGAAGTACTCTTTCAAACAAAATTTTAAAGTAGGTACATCATGCATGTAAATATCTTGCTGCCGTGTAATCTTTCTAGCATCAAACGTGTAAACTTGGTGTTGAGTTATTAATGCGCCATTAGGTTTTTCAAGAGGCTTCTTACAATGACTGCAATTTTGCAAAAACACTTAATTGCTATCCAAATACAAAATAGTCAGGCATATGTTAATTTTGAACACCCATGAGATGCCTTAACCCTTGGTATTTTTAACGGATAAAAAACGACTACGTTAAATCTCAAACAATCTGTAGAACGTAAAATAACTCTCTTTCTCGTTATTTACCCGAACAATCTGTTAGTCGCTACAATCGGCTCGCACAAAGAGCAATTGTTAGTTTAATGCCAGATGCACTTTGGATGCGACGGATAATTGGGTTCCGTACAATTTTGTGATTCATATTCCAACTGCATTAATTTGTTGAAGCGGTTGATTTGCACTTAATTTAGTCATGTATTATGCCAAGTAATGTTAACCATTGATTAATGGTGTATTTGGTATTGCTTTTTACAAAATGCTAGGCAAGGAATACAGTTGGTCCTCTCAGGACATGGATGTTTTGGGGGGTACCTGTGCAACGTGGCGCGAAGAGAGCCATGCCTGGTCTGTCACCATTGTAACTGTGTTGAAGATACGGCGCAGCATACTGGGGAGACACTGGTCGCAATAGTAGGGACCCACCTCGCGTTACTGACCCTAGTTAAAGCTAAGGCCGACAGCAAAAGGTCGTGGCAAGCTGTAGTCACCTTTTGTGAGGCAGTGAGGAGAGTGACAAAAAGAGGCAGCCGAGCGGGTGAGAGGTATCCTATCTCACCCGATCCGTAGGCGGCGAGATGGACGTAGACGTCGGGCTCGTAATCGCAATACGTAGGGATAACCGGGGCTCCGATTTTAGTGACGAAAAACGGAAGATAATGAATGAATGTTTTTTTTTTGTTGACTCTGTCTTTTATAGCAGGATGGTTTGAATAAAAAAAGAGTGTCTGGAAGGATGCCGTTGATGAAGTTGTGGTAGATACGACAGCGTCCCCCCCGCCGTGGTCCTCCGTTTGTCGTACCGGGGGGGCTTAGTAGGCCCTGACAAGGCAGGGCTGAAGCAAAGAAGGACCCCGAGGTGAGCCGCGACTGCACGACTTGCTACCGGGCAGTTGCGGCGGTCCGGCTGTAACCCACTGCGGCCAGACCAGGGTTGCCGAGGAAGAGGAGGAGCTGAGTGTTGGACCGCCGCAACTGCCCGGCAACGACAGGGGCGCGCTGGGTCGCGTCGTGGTGGGTCGCAGACGGATTGAGCGTCTCGATGCTCTCCCTCTGCGACGACAGGGCCAGACCCTCAATCTGGGTCGCCGGGCGGAAGGCGGCCCCTTCGGCGAGGCGCTCTCCGCGTGCCCCTCTGGCCTAGCAGAGCGCACAGCGTGAGAGTGGGCCCACGACGCCGGTCACGGGGATGATCGGCGTCTGAATCCTGGGCGGAGTGGTTGAGACATGCTGGGTGGCCTGGCATGTCTCGACGCGCGCGCGTGCTCGGTGCTGTGCATCCGACGACTGTTGTCGTGGGCTGCACAGCATCGACCACCGCCGCGCGAGGTGGGCCGCGTAGCGCGGCACGCGCATCACCGGAGGAGCTGTCGTATAGTCCCGACAGTGGGGATACAGGCTCATCCGGGACTGCGCCGCTGGAGGCCACGTTGGGGTTTTAGTCGGTTCGAGTCCGACACACCGCCCTCTGCTTCCCCGAGTAGAGGGTGACGGCTCGTGGGAGTTTCCCCAACTAAAAAAAAAAAAAAAAAAAAGATACGACAGCGTACCCGCGTCCTTATGGATGAGACGGGACAATATGGGTCAATATTGATTGTCTACCTATTTATTATTTGGTCTTACTCCAGATTATATTTTTGATAGTACACTGTAAGAAAAGGTCACGAATAGTTTACCTTACAAATGCGGATGTTGCTATCTGGACGACGTTATCAAATATTAAAACATATATCACAAATAAGGTCTACGTGCCAGCGATGTTACGAATGTGCTATTACTTTTACACGGAATTATCCAAATATTATTGATTTGTCTATTTGTTTCCTGACTATAAAATTAAACACATAATAGATTTTTTTAATTAAAGGAGTTCGGATAGTACCCGAGAGAAAACTAATCCGATGCACTGACAGAACGCGCTATTAGACTGTATGCAATTCATTGTGCAAATTGATTCCACTGAGGAATTGTTTGTGAAAAAAATAAAGGCGGAAATTGTTTTAACTCGACGAGAAAGATTTGATGAAATGCCTTTTATATTATTTTTGTAGCAGAGAAAATGTATTTCCGCATAATTAGCTAAAACTTCCCGGGCTATGAATGTATAATAATTTTTATTAGTATCCAAATCTGAAAGTTGAAAGTATAATTATTATTATTTTACTATTAATAATTTATCTTGTCACTTCCTACAAAAACGTTGTCGAAATTCATCAGACAATCAAAATTTTATTTTAATATTTATTTAGCCATTTAAATCCCACTGCTGAGCAAAGGCCTCCCCTGTGACCGCCACTTCTTTCTGCACTGTGCCACTTCTTCAAAAAATTAGCGAGATCGTCCCGCCATCGACGCCTTCCTTGTACGGCCGCATCTTCTAACTTATTGATTTTTATTTTAAAAATATGTAGACGCGCTCTCCTTTGAATTAATAAGCAATTTGTTTTATACGACTTGTTCTAAAATGTATAATATTAAAAGATCAACTTATATATATTTATCTTTAAAAGTAATTTACACAGTTTGATGGCAAAATGCTTTATTTTGTATATTTATTCGTATTGGCGAATTTATTACTAAAAGATAAACTGTAAAATTGTCCAACAAGCAGATGCAAGATAAAATAATAGTAATATTTTCAAGAGTCTCAATTAATTTAGTTTTCCAATAGTTCTATTCCAGTATAAGTTTACACAAAGAAAGGTACCTGAATTATTAGACGTGACACGGAAAAATCTAGTTCTACTCAAAACTCACTGCTAGAAAAAAGCGCCACATGCCTAATTACCATTGACGTAGTTTTATTGTCATATTTGCTCGTCGCCGAAAAGGTTCGTTTGTGAACGACGGTTTCAAGTGTCACAAAGGGCGCGAATGCTAAACGAATGGAGGCTCCACGGTTAGGCTTGGGCGGGCGGGGTGGGGCGAGGGGCGCGCATCGCCCAGACTCAAACGCGCGACCGTGGCGGCCGAACGCCGCGCCAGCCCCCGTCACACGTAAAATCAGGACCAGTGCAAAAATCCTGTGTGAAATTATGCTTGTAGATTAGTTGTGTGTGACCCTTCGTGGTGCCTGTTGCGTCAGTGCGAGCCCGAGGCCGCGCCTAAAAAGGCACCGTCGATAAAATTCGGTGAGTACGTTTTCTTTTGTTATAATGTCCGATGGATATCGGCGGTAAACGATTTATTCCGGGCGAGACGGCTAATCTGTTTGTACTAAGGTGTGCCTTTATAAATTACCTAGTTTTTGAAAGCAAGTATGGTATTGAAACGGATAATGGGACTATAGAAATTAGTTCAAAATATTTTTTGAGCTTATCTAAGCTTGAAACTTTTTTTAGTCAATTCGCGCTAGTTTAATAGGTTTGCTTGTCATTTATTAGAGATCCAGCTTTCTTAAATACTGATAAATGGTAAATACTTATTATATCAAATGCCGCGCTTTTTTGTATCCAAGTTTTGTTTTGTGGGCGCGTGGAGTCCGAAAATTCTACATAGAATTATTTCATGATGTCTAGAGATTCTGATAGAGAAGCTCCTGAAATCTTGTATTTCTATTAAAATCCTTTTTTAAATCATACAATATTGAGAAAATAATTATACAATAGGTGCTTAAATATAATCACGTATGTATTATTAATCGAATTAAATAAACAAATTAGTTAATTGAAGATACAGAATCAATAGTAAGTTAATAGATACTCATATCTTTAGTAAGTTAATTTGTTATTAAGTGTCCACTTTTTTTTAAGTTTGGCTGGCACCGACTCCAAAACTAACTGATTATTGTAAATATTTAAATACGTGTTAAAGATTAATACTTAACTTTCATCGGAGCAGTCGGAAGAATTTATTTTATACTTTTTAGTGTTTAGACATTTAAATAGCTATTAAGGCAGGTTCTTACTTGTGTTTAGTACATAAACATTTTTTGCGGGGTTTTTTGAAGTCGGTTTTTATTTTTGTTAAAATTTATATTATACGTTGTGTTCTTGAATAACTGAAAATACTTTTGTAAAAAGCAGAAAGTTCACTAGTTATGTAAATCTAAGTAGACATATGTATATCCGAATGTACTTTTAACAGCTATTTAGAAAAATATATGTAATTCCATAATTGGATGCGTTTAAATTTTGTCTTCTAATTCTGCTAATGCAAGTAGGTCCTTAAAAATCTTGTTATGGGTATCGACAACATATTATATCTGCTATTAGCTCTTGATCTCTGGTCGACTTTTGTGTCACAATTTCGATAGGAGGACAACTGACTTCTGATCAATCACAAAAACGAAAATCTGCGTTGGTTAAGCTAGTAACACAAAGGAATCTGGAGTAGGGTTACCATATCTCAGGATTTGTCCTGAGATTTCAGGCTTTTTCAACTTTTCATAGGACTGCGGCCGGATTTTGCAAATCTCGTGATATCTTAGGATTTTCAATAAAACACATGAAGTTAAACCAACTAAAAAAATAACCTTCTTTTGGTAACGATTGCAGTTGAGTGCAATGTGCATGTGAGCTAGACCCGCAGTGTATAAAACGATAATAATACGTTTTTGAAAGAAAATTCTCAAACTGTATCAAATCTCAGGACTTTTCCATAGAAATCAGGCCTTTTCTCCGGTCTTTTGATTTTTTTATCTGGTAACCCTAATCAGGAGTAATTGATTGGGGAGCCGACCCTAGTTCAAGGTTCATCTTGTTTTATAGTTTAGGCTCATCGTACCTTATAGCTTGAATTGTTTTACCTATATGAAATGAAACTAGAGTATAAGCTGTACTGATTTTTAGATCGTGTCGTCATGACAGCAATAATTATATACAAATGAAGACTTGCAACATTTGAAGAGTATGAACTCTAATAGTTCAGAAGCTATTTTAAAGATTTTGGGTGAATGTAAGGCATTGTAATAGCAGAGTAAGTTTTACTACGTCCCCAAGTCAGTTATGCAACAAACATACTTGTTAAATCATCGACTTCTTCGTCCAGCCTCGAATCTGAACAAGCTATAGAATGTAAGGCTTATGACTAGGTTTAACGACTAGATTAATTCCCAGCCTGGATCCGTTTAGACTTAATTCTAGTGGTACGTAGTATATTATTACTCTGTGATTCTAGGTTTAGCTTGTAGTTACGGCTTAGTGGACATAGATGGCGGTCATATGCGAAGTGCTGATGTAAATCTGATTATTTACGTATACCTCTAAATGTAGCAAAAAAATCTTAGCAAAAATGTATTTCATAAAATATATCATAACAGCGAGATAATATTTTGAAGCCCTTACATTAGGATAACTGTGAAACAAGACTTAATCTATAAAATCGATTGTCAAAGCTAAAGAAAATGAGACATGATTCTAGGAAGAACACCACTAACAAGACCGACATACTATCCTTGATGATATTACAAAAATATTATCCTGAAATCACGGACTAGTAAAAATAGAAGGACTCCGCGCCACTAACTAGACGTTGAAGCTCCTCAGGTGCTTCAACTTGACACGCAACTTATGTCACACATTAACATAATAAGTGCTCCAAATTACAGATATCCGATATCTGGTATCCTTAAGTATTTCACTCACGTATGCATAAACTTGGCTTCACGCTATAGTATGACAGCGTGGAGGCCTTTTTTTTTAGTCTGTGCCTGCAATATATTATTTCTTAGTTAAGGGTATTATAGTTAATATATATTTATGTAACGACTCAAAGGATTAACCTTGATAATTAATTCAAATAATGTAACGCTTCAAAGTATAACAATATTTGACTGAACTCGTAAAGCTTAGAGACGACCAGGCCAACTTTAACGACTTTGAATAATAATATAATCGATTACATAGCGTTCTACACTTGACCTAGTTATAAATAGTTAGAATTATTATTACTAATTGAAATTAACGATTGCTGAACTCATTCCCAAATGATAACATAAAAAGTATTGCGATTCTTCAGTTAACGTATAAACGGCGCCTTTAAACTTATTTATTTAGTTGGTAGGCATATCTACTAAGCGTAACGGCCCAATAATTTTATCTCTAGAAATCTTTAGAAATACAAAGATGACCGGCGTTTAAGTGCAATGCTGTATTTCTGTTACTATTTTTCGTGAACTCATAAATTCCTGAGGTCCTTCAAAATTTCAAGGTGGTTTCAAATCCCAATATATTGGGCTGTATTTACTATGATTGTGCCTACACACACACACACACACACTTGTCACTACTTTTTCACAATTTTCCATCTAACCCAGCTCAGTTTAGTTTTTGGCTGAATGTGGTTAAAGGGGCCTGCTGCCCCTTTGACTCTGCCTACCCCTTTGGGGATTATGGGCGTGATGACTTGTATGTATATTTACTGAGTATGTGATATTTTATTAAGTAATAAAAATATAACCTAAATTATTATTTACAAGTTGGTTGTATAAAATGTTATTACTAAACTAGTGTTCTGTCTATTGGAATGCAAACATAGAAGTAATTTTAGGTAAATAAATAGGTAATTTGGAATCGCAGGTTAATATTGGAATTCTGGCGCAGGTAATTGAGCTTTTGCCTCGCTAGTAGGTACTAGTCCGTTTGTCTATTGTAGGTATATAAATAAATTTTCACTATTTTGAAAGGTGAAACGCTAGGCAAATCCAGTTCGGGTGAATTCAGAGGAATAAACCTGTCTGGAGTGGGTTGGCTTCCAACAAACTAGCCAGGTACTATGGGGATATTAAAAGCCTGTAAAGGTCACATGTGTGTTTATGGAAGTCATATTTTTGTAAAGGTATGTTTAAACTGTAAAATGTCGGAAATCTTAAAGCGCAGAAAAAATATCTGCAGAGAAGAGTAAGAAGAGATTAAGAAAACCTGAGAAATATTTTTGACAGGCTTAATCATATAAATGAAGTTTTTGTGACGGCGATTGTACAACTAGGCGCGCTGAAAACACGCATTAAGCATTAGAAAGATTAAAAAGACATTAATCTTACAATTGCTTCAGTTTCAATACTTTTCGTTCCGGCAAAACAGCTCACAGAAAACGTTTTAAGAACCGAATTCGACGCGAGCGAATAAATAATAAAACAATAGCTCTGCTATTTCTTTCTCCCATAGTAAAAGATTGTCCTTGATTCCTCCATCGCGCGCTAAGACGGCGTTGCAGAAATTGTTTTGCTCGCATGTTTATGCTCTCATAAGAGTGGATGGCACATTAGTTCCCCCGTTCCGCTAACAAATTTGAAACTGTCATTCCTTTCGGTGGCTCGTTAAAACTTTTATATTCGCAACGTGCCATAGCAAGACTGGGAACAAAGGATGACGATGAGGGATAATTTATTCCGGAAGGCTTCGGAGGGACCCCGGGCTTATTCAAGGCAGTCTTATTGTGGTCAGGAGGCGGGAATTGGCAAATAAAATACATCTTCATTTATATGTACGCTGGGGATTAAACAAACTATAGCCGTTTTAGTTGGGTAGGCCGTTTGTGTTTCGTACTTCTGCTGATAATCTTTTAGGTTTCGTGTTGAACGGATCAGAAGTTTTAGGATTTGTTTGGCTGGTTAACTGTTGAGGCTGCTTAGGAAAATAACGTACCTACCCGTTTTCCTAAAATCCATTACTGTGAAATTACTTTAGGTACTGTAAATTTAACAGATAAATCGAGCCTTTTGGGTTGGATTACCATAATTCTCATCCCCTAAAATTATTGGTTCTACATTATGCCTATACGCGATTGAAATAAATTTCGACAAAGTTCTATTAAATATCAATCTGACCTTTTAAGCAAGGGTTGAAAAATAGTTTTTCAATACCTAGTAGTTTTTATTACAATATCAGAAAGCCTATTTTCTTAGCATGTTTCCTTAGTCAAATAGAAGCGAAGCTAATAAAGGCATGTTAATAAAAATGCTTAAACGTCGAATGGCATCGTTCTGCTAAGTAAGCAACTGTATGCGTGAGTAATGCTGTTTCCATCTAACCGTGAAATAGGTAATTTCCCCGAACATTAAGGCCAGGAATAGGTTTCGGCTACGCGTCGACACATAAAAAAGTCATTTTTAACGAAACGCTTATTGAGCCCCACTTGCATGGAGCGGTTCACTCCGCTTTTAGTGCTCACGTATTTTCTTTAAAACGGCATGTTGCTGAATCTTCATTCCGTTTAGGTCGCCCAACATTGGTAGAACTCTTTTATTTTAGGTTTCAACTTCGAGTTCCGAGATCTCTGGGGATTTGATGGAGTATGCAAACATGTTCCTAGAGATCTGAGGACAAAACAAAAACTTTGCAAGTGCGGTTAGGATTCATGGCCTGAGGGTTCTTCGCAAACTTATTTTAGTATGTAGGTATATGAATTCAAATTGTACAAAATATTTATGATGCTATTTATTTATTTAAGATTTCCAGATTTTCCCTTTTAAATAGTCTCATTTTCAAAACCATATCAACGTTGTCATGTGCCATGACTTTCTGGGGTGTGATGTATGACTGACAAAATAAAAAGAAGTAAAGGATCAGCTACTATAATTCTAGACGGTTAAATCGTCAATATGAAGACATAGTTCAATACAACTACAGGAAAAGTTTAATTTAGAAATAGGTTTAGAACTGATATTAATACCAGTGAGTTAGTTAGATAGATCTTCACCTATAGAAAAAAAGTTGTTATCAGAAAGTTTTTATCGATTGCAGATTCGTAATGCCCGATCTATGCAGAGGCCGTTACATTTAGGAAAAAAAGTAGAAATTTGTTGTTGTTAAAACCTGAACAAAAAGCCTATCTACTTTTCCGTTTTTACTTTTTGCGGCCAATTTAGGCTGGTCCTTCGCGAAAGCGTCAAGTTCGTCCCCGTCCTCGGTATATCTCGGCGGCTTTTATCTTTTGTCTTGTTGTCAGACGCCAACCTCGTTTTGAATGAGCAGCACTTTTTAGTTCACCTCTGAAGGTAAAGGTACTTACAATGTTTTTAGGGTTCCGTTATCTACAATAAAACTTCGTTTTCACTATGTCCGTGCGTTTGTGACTTAGATAGTAGTTTGTATGTTGCCTTTCTGATAAGTAAACAGGAAATATCATGTCAAATGTGCAAAACCGATACAGGATTTTGTGTAATATACGAATAATTAATTTAAAACGTATCACAGCTATGTTGGCTTTATAAGTTAATGAGTAACAGTCGATCGACTTATGCAATGCACTTGGGAAAGTAAAAAGCTGTATTTCGTTCTAAATCAATCGATGTTGTTGTGTACATAGTGTACCAAAGATAGTAAATGAATGTTTTAAATCATGGAGTATATTATAATTGCCGTGGAACCCTACGCTACGTATTTACTTACTTTATTTACTTTTATTGTATTACTATTTTTCGATCTGTGAGACAGCTTTTGTAGAACTAGGACGTATAGTTTATTTTCTTTAGTTTTGTTGTCAAGTTACCTGAAATTTTATTCATTACAATTACTATACATTAGCTTATTGCGAAGATGTTTTAGAAAAATAACATAAGAATGATTTTGATTTTTCATCGCCATACACAAAACAAAGTCGGGTTAGTTACACCTATTATAACTCGAGAATGGCTGGGCAGATTTTGAAGAAATTTGGTTTAACATATAGGCTACTTTTTACCCGACTGCCCAAAAAAGGAGGGAAATATGTTTAGTTTTTTTATTCACGAGAATAGGTGGTACGATGTTCGAAGGTATAGCTAGTAAAAAATAGAAACAATTTACTGTATATTTTACTTAATCGATTGTGTTTTAAACAATTCCCAATAATTTCTTAATATTCATTCTGGTTTTGCTTGGATGAGACACTAATCTTGCCCGTAAATCGATGGAATATGGATAAAGCAGGCCTGTTTTCAACAAAGCGGATGCCATTCTGTACGCAAAATCTCATCCCTTGTTTAGGTGTAATGCTGGCGAGAGCAGGATATTAAATGAGTCTGCGGGGAGCAACCGCACAACCGACTTCCGACTCACTACTGAACCGCGACCTGTGCTGGTCGGCGATTTATCTTTGTGTACCGGTGACGGTATTGTAGATATAGAGATATTGTATTTACATTCGAGCATTTGGGTATGATGATGACGCCATCATGCACTGAATACTTAGATTTTAGAAATGAATCGCTGAATTTGTTGCTAAACGCAAATCTCGAGAACAGCTGAACCGATTTCCTTAATTCTTTTTTTGGAGTGTTTGTTATTTTCAAGTAAAGGTTCTTAGGTTCTAAAAATTAAAAAGGTGCACGGAAAAAAAAGGGTTTTAAAAATCAGAGAACGGGGCGTTACGAATTGCGCCGGGTCAGCTAGTACTAAAAAATTGTTGGCTTCATAATGAAGTGTTCAACTGCAGTATTGTTATGTAGTACGTGTAGATTATTAATAACAAAATTGTAAAATGTAGCATTAGAGCATAGCAAAAGAGTAACGACTGAGTTTCTTGCCGGTTTCTTTTTGATAGAGTGCCTTCCAAACCTGTGGTAATATTTTCTTTTTTGTACATATTGACGGTACAAACATAGGTAGGTGCTTTTTTGAAGCCTTTATAAAAAAAGAGATTTTGAATTTGAATTTACATGAACTCATTTCAAAATGTGTTGGCGCACGGCTCATCTGGCATAGCAACGCGAATTCGAAAGCGCGAGTGCGAGGTGCGTACTATCTGCTTGCCATAGCGCAATTTTTATTAAACTCAAAGAGCAGGAGTTGCTAAGTTAACAAAACAGTTTTTAGTAAATTACCCATGTCTTACATAAACTAGTATTTGATTTAAGTACTATCTGTTGAACTTTGATGTGCCTTTTCAAGAAATGCTCAATATGCACTGCCATAGCTTCAAGTCTGAATAGCCTTCGTCATCCAATTGGAAGCAGATTATTGGGTATTCAAACCATATTCACTGACTACTTTACTACAGATTGAAATCCACGTAAAGATCAATAGCAAAATTCTATTGAAAACCTTTAATAGGAATGTGCTAGGAAATGTGATAGATCGATCTTTACTCGAATATGATGGGAGATGTGTTTGTGAACAAAACGGTGAGGATATTACTTATTATTTTACGTTTATTAGTACTTTACATTTAACGAAATAAGGCCACTCCCCCTAAATTCACAAATCAAGTTGACTCATTTATGCATTTTTAATGGACTACGTAGATCTCGACCAAAAACGAGAAATAACTCCGGAAAGATGATGGATGATATTTGTTATTTTTTTTATAAAGTTTTATTATAAATTAACTTGAAACCCTAGTTCTTTGCCATTCTTAGCACATTTATTTTGGTCCATTGTCACCGATCGTAAGCTTAGCACAAAATCGAAGACTAGTAATTTAGAATTCGATAAAGCTAATTTACTTCAATTGCCATAAAAAAAATAAACACTCCCAGGAAACGAAAGTTGCGCAGTACCACTTAAAAGGATAGCTGATAAATTCCGAGCTGTTTGCTTAGGACCAAACATATTTTTTCCTAAGCACTTTTCACGCTCCATAACACCGAAAGGGGCCTATCTAGCAACGAAGGTACGCCTTCGAAATATAATACAATGTGCTTGTATTGAATTTCCACAACTAAAGGTTGTTTGTAAGCTTATAGTAATAAAACAGACTGTCAGCTAGTTTTTTTAGAGTCTCTTTAAAAATGTGGCCTTTGAAAATTACTGGACATTATAATAAACGTATTTTACTAGATTTATCAGTAAACATTTTGGAAAATAAAATGGAATTAAGCTAAAAGTAGTTTGTGCATGATCGATTATATAAAACATACATATCATTCATCATCATTCGTCCTCTGAAACTTTACATATTTGTAATATTATAAGAATCATTAAAATAATAAGACCAGGTACAGTTTTTAAATTTTTGGGCTTTTTGTTGCTATAAGTTTAATGTTCATCGAATCTGTACTTATTGACAAGAACATACAAAAATCTAAGTTTCAACTTGTCAATATAAAATATTTAATAAATAATATTTTGAAGAATTCATAAATAACACCTTCCGTATGGACCCTGTCCGATTTAACCAGGGCTCAAGACTTTTTCAATCCACCAAAAAGGTTCCCACTTTGCATAACATTGTTTTGAATTGTAAACTCGATACTTCCCCGGCATTTCACCAAAACAGAGTACCTTATTCCTGCGGGCAAGCAAATAGGAAAATTACTTCCATTACGGCTAATATAATGCGACTAAGTCCGTATGTTGGCTCCCTCCCGCCCCAGCCAGCATTAACATACATAGTTTATGTTGCTATAACGTGTCCTCTGCCCGTTATGTAACATAGCCACGTAAGAGGAAAACAAGGATCTGTTTTATTACTTCCCGCCCGTGAATATTTTTAGCAACCTCCAATATACGTCGCTAGATTCATCAGAATTTTTGATGAAATGTTATATGTCGGCTTTTTTACTTTGGTCTGAAGGTATATAGGTGCACAGGCGGAGTTGTGTTAAAATTCATCTCCATAGTTCTTATATAAACTAGCTGTGCCAGCGGTGTCACCCGCGTTTATGGTTAATATCATATAGACTTTTTTCGTAATACATGATTTCTATGTAACTTTAACCATTAAGGCTGCACACGCGACGGAAGCTTAAAAATGGAGTAACTTCTCCCGTTTTCCCAACATTTCCCTTCACTACTCTGCTCCTATTGATTGTAGCGTGATGAAAAGTATACTATAACCTACCCAGGAGTATGAAGAATAATTGTACCAAGTTTTGTTAAAATCCATCGAGTAGTTTTTGTTTCTATAAGGAACATACAGACAGACAGACAGACAGACAGACAAAAATGTTACTGATTGCATTTTTGGCATCAGTATCAATCACTAATCATCCCCTGATAGTTATTTTGAAAATATATTTCATGTACAGAATTGACCTCTCTGCAGATTTATTATAAGTATAGATGAATTGATAAAGAAACAATGAATTATTTGAATAGAATTTTATACATATTTACCTATACTTAAATCTATTGAAAATACGGTTGAATGCATGAATTTTTACTTTTTGAGTTAACGCTGACAGCGTTGCTGTATATGTGCGTATTTTATAAACCGACTATAAATAAATTTCCGACGACGATTCTATAAATAATATAAACTAACTAACTAGTTTAGTTAGTTAGTTAGTTTCCTTGAACCTGAATCATTTCTTGTGAGAATGGAAATGTGTTAACCATACCCGTGATATTTTAAATTTCACCGAATAATCGATCTCTTTTTAAGATTGGACAGAGCGTTATAATGCAAGATCGACATATTACACAACGTAAGTTTGTAAGTATCACTTACTTTGTAAGTAATTAATTCACAAGCTAGTTCCTTGCTTCCTGATATTCTACCGGATCGAATTTAAACCAGCGAACAAATTTGCATAAACGCTTAAGAATATTTGCTTTAACGTTTTCTCAGAAAACAGTCCTTTAATACTAAGCTCTGGTACAAATACATTTCAGTTCATAACATCAATTTAAATAGGCAGACGGAAAAATAAATTAATTCGCTTGGGGAATCCTTCAAAGTAGCTCCATTCGAAATTGTTTTCTTTCTGCCGTGAGATTGGTTTCTTTTTTCAATCGATGAATAAATCTGTAGGGGAATTTTAATTTACCCCACGAAGGTAGGTATATTTAAGGAAATTTTGTATTTTCTTTCTTATCTTACGGCCATCTTCAGTTGAGTATAGATGGGTAGCAATAAATGTTTTCCTTTTAAATTAAATCTCATAATTTATAACTATTTAATTTGAGTGAATATCTATATTATACCTCCATAAAGTATGTCTACCTGTGGCCTCTATGAGGTGGAGTTTCCGTACGATGATAATGTTGTTAATGTTTCATATTCGTCGTGAATGTGACGTCGTTATTGAATCTAAGTTTAGCTCGACTGATATAGAACGTAGCGATTGATTTATAAGTGAACAGACCCGGTCTGTTAGAAGCTCGATCATACGAGATTTTAGGTCGAACAAAGCTAAGGGTTATTATTTGTTGGCGAGGGGTTTTAATAAACATATTTAAATAAACATAAGCTTCTTCCAAGAAGTTCACTATTTTATTGTATCTTCTCTTGTATATAAAAGTACATATAGACACATAAAAATAATCCTACTGTAAATAATAAGTTTACCTCAAGTTATATTGACTAGCTACGTTTATGCGTATAGTAGTAGGATGAAAGGAATTCCTTATGATAGATAGTAGTCTAAATAAATGACGTCATAATGTTACTATGCTTAAGGTATTTGTATATGTTTTGATTTATGAATGTAGTATGAGATTATTCCTGGCCACGAAATCGAATGTAGCGGTTTTTTAGGTGTTTATTGATTTATGTATCACCAGCATAACTTTAACGGCGTGTGTAACTTTTATACGACAGATTTGACAGTAATTTTCAAATAAATACGTACAAATTTCCTACATGTTGCTAACTTACATAAATCCGATCTTACATAAAGGTACGTACGCCAATGATATGCGTACAGTATTGAATTAGCTCGAGAGGCAGGAAACTTAGTAGGATGGGACTACTTATTTGTAGCAATTCATTTAGAAGTAATTTAGGCATAATAAGTTTGTATTAGCATTAGCATATGATATGAAACTTGGGTAAGTTGGAAAGTTTTAGCTGACACGAGTTTGTGATGTTGCCATTAAGGTATTATTTAACATATCTATCAATATTTTTAAGTAAACGCTTTCGGTTTTTCTGTTCATCCTAAATGGGCCCGGCCCAGTATGTCAAGTACTACCAAGATTATTTTATCCACGCTATTTTTATTATATGATCGGTGGTTGAGAAATTTTAAGTTATATTTATAATAAGCAAAGGTAATACTTGTGCCATATTTTCTGTATCTGAAACCTCTCAATTCTTCAATAATATTTTATTGATAAAAATTAACATTCAGTTAATACAAATATTTGATGGATGTCTGCACAAACGATGAGAATGTCTTCTCCAATGGATCCCATTTAGTTTACGCGAAATAAAATCCGCGTAGAGTTTGATCGATTAGATCGGCCCTTTTGTTTCAAAGTTATTGAGATGATTCATCAAATCTGAATTGTTTAATAAATCATATTACCAGTCAGATGAAATGACATGACACATTTATACACTGAAAGATAAATAATCATCATCATCATATTATCACGCCCGCAATACCCAAAGGGGTAGGCAGAATCCTTTTTATCATAAGTCATAGATCACCCTGATCTCGTAAATTATTTTGTCCTTTGAACTAACTTTACAGTCCCATTCCTCAAAAATTTAGGAGCATAGATTTAGGGCTTAACTAATTCTACTGTTGATATTAAGTTGGTGAAATGCACTAATGCGTTTCATACTTTACCGCGTTTTATTTCTAGACGGGCTATGTTCTTGAAGCGATACGTAAAAATACATCTCTCTCTTCTTGATTATCTTATTCCCTGACGCGAAGTCTAGTTCCAAAGCTGTTTCGTATCAACTGAATTGAAGACAACTTGTTAAGTACGATAAAAATGAAGAATCCAATTTGAAACGTTCAAAACTGCCCGAAAAATTAGCTCGTAAAGAACAAAACTGAACAAAATAAGGGTAGTGATACGCCCAACTACACCTCTACGGAACAATAAAACGTAGGCCACATTATAAGTGAGCAACAACTAAAATACGAATCTCCACCGGGCCACAATGGCCGCTCGTAGTAACTTCTGCGCCGGTTACTGCTAAGTTATAAAACTTTTACACCCGCACGAAATCCCTTGCCAATAACAATTCCCGGCTGTGGCCCAAAATGATCAATATATACTGACAGCCCTCAGCCAAAATCCGATAAGAGCTGGAAGGGTTTAGGGGTGCGCGGGAGACGTTAACTGTCCATCACGAGTATGACTGCTGGTGCAATGGGAATAATCAACAAGTGACGTTCTTTTCGGCTCACAGTAAGGACTGACACGATTATGAAGAAAAGTCTAACTGCGTTAATGTATGATGTTGAGACAAGTTGCGACAAGTTTACCTAGCTGCTTTCTAAGTACGCATAGTTAGTTATCAGTGTGTTATCCGCACTTATTCTCTTTCCAAAAGCTAATGATTCTGTTTAGCTGTTGTTACGAATAAAAGAAAGTTAGAATTATACGGGAGGATATTAATAATCAGCAAAAGATGAAAATATTGAAAGATAATTGCGTTCAGCAAGCACCATTATGTACGATGTTTAGAAATCGTCCTTTCGAAATTTGGAAATTGAGAAAGTTTAGATACTATATAAGAAAGCGTAGAAATATCACTTGTAATAGAAAAATCTTTTAGTTTTTCAAAAGAAATGGTAAAGTGATAAAAAGTATAAAGAATAAAAATTATGAGTAAAGGGACCAAATCTCTTTGGTTTCCCCACTCATTTATTATGTATTTAAAAATTATTACGTAGATAAATAAAATAAAAAAGTCTGGATTGAATGTGTTTGTCCGGCTTATAATAAATGAAAGAAAGATAAAATGTTTCCTTGGTCCCAAATGAGCAACAAGTTGAAGTCTAACGTTAATAGGTTAAGGTTCCCAGACATATCAAGGACTGGCTAGGTGTACTTAAAATAAATGAAATAGACTTAGGTCAGTCCTGATTCTCATTAAGAGATTAAGTAAATAATCTGATAGATTATATGTTTAGCGTTAAAATTAACATACCAAAAAAACTGGTTTTTAAAATAAGTAAAAAAAAATAATATACATTTAAATGTCCTAAAATAAATGGTACCTGTAGGCAAGCGACACATACATATCATAACTAACTAACTAAAACTTCACCCCACTTCCCTAGTTTCCCTAATATCATCAGCATAATATGTTTAAATATAAAGAATTTATAGTATTATTAGCAGTATTATTATTAGGAATTCATTCAGGTGGAAGTGAAAAATTCCCAACAAGTGCATTTAAATATCCTTTTCAACGACTGTACCGCAGAGGTTCGAAACCTGATAGCATTCAACCGAAGTTTATATTCATAGGGTTTTCTGATTAAATGCCCACCGCTCCCCTAACTGCTATGGGTTTCCTGCAATACTTGAAATAGGCACATTTTATATTCATTATTTATTTTACTACTTTCGCACCCCCAACACCGCCCAACCTGATTCTGATTTTACCCTTCCTGTTTCGAATGGAGGAAAACTATAAAGTATTCTTGCCAAGTTTCAAGTCAAATAGATTCGAGACAAAATTTCTCCATACTAACTTTGAACACCCCATTCGGGGATGGGATAGCGTCGTGTTAAAGTTTGTGAAGTTGGAGGCAAATATTTTTGTTTGGAATTTTTTAAATCTTTTGTTAGTTTGTACCGACTACATTTATGATCTAGCTTCGAGAAGTTGTTTCAAGTTAACTTATATTTGTGTTTTATTTCCTTCAAAAATGAACATCGGTACTAGCAACGTTTACATAATTTAAATATATCTAGATTCTTTTCTGTTTTGTCAGTGTTACAGGAGATTGGTAAGAGCTATTTTAATTACAATATGAATAAAATACTGTCATACATCGATATGTATTATTTTATTATAGCACTTTACACCTGAAAAATTCTGTTAAATAGGTTCAACTTATTATTAAAATACCGAATATCATGTTTCAAAGAGGAATTTGATAATATTATCTGTAATAAATACATTTATAAAGTGCAAATACCCCGTAATCATCACGTGACTATATACGCCGTTTACGTCATAATGATTTACAGTCGACATTCTCCTGAGTTTGACAGAATGTGAGTTTTATTTACCGAAACGATCTGAATATGGCGTCATTATGGCGCCATAGTAGTCTTTGCAAACTGAACCGTCAATTTGTAGCGTTTAAGCTGAAAAAAAATATACGAGTTGTTTTAAAAAGTCCTTTTATCTTTAAATTTAACTATTTTGCATATGTGTTAATTTTGTGCCTACCTATATTATGTAAGTGGTTTTAAAAATTTGTAAAATAAGTACCCTATTAAGTAAACACAATTAAAATAAACCGGAAATCACCGCAATAGGTGATTAAAGCTGAATGCGTTTTAAAATTAAAAAGAATATCTAACTACCATGAATCGGATAAATACTTGTTGATAAGTCAGGTCTTGGATTAAAGTATTCATAGACAGTTATTGGTTCTGAATTCCATAATACAGATGCTTGCTATTTGCTATGGAATCAGATCATAATATGGGGTTATGGTTAATAAATTTATCAATTCAAAAACATGCTTATAGACCCCAACATCCGCAACAGAATGTCAACACAAGTCGTTCATTTTCGGAGCAACCAACTTTGAACAAACATTTGCTATGAAAACGGTTACATTTGTACGGTTGTATTTGTACATTATATTAGATATCGTAAGTAAATCAATACTTACTTACTTTGAATATATATTTCTCCAGCATTCGTCCCCGTCCCCGGTGTATCGAGGATATCTTCGACTGTTATACGAACTCCGCGGGCTCATTACCTCAATTAAACCGCACGCGCCGGAGTGGGCCTACCCGTATTTGTCGTTGCCACTTCTGCGGGCTGGTGGTCTTTGTATTCAGCATTTTATTAATATCTAACGACACATTTGTTAGGTTTAACTGGTCAATCTTTTTTAAAACCCTTTTGTATCCCGCGAAGGACGAATGTAAAGCGCGCTTATCCAGACCCATTCGTTAACTACTACACATATCCCCCCTTTTCATCTAGTTTTTGAAAACTCTCTAGTTGAAAGAGTTTGGAAAAGGACGCCGGGATGTTTGTTTTGTAAGATTATAAGTGTTCCATTATACTTGGAAATAACACTAGCAGTGCAAAAGGCTATAAAGGTTATGCAGACCACTAACCCAATAAATAATAGGAAGGCCAATTTATCAAATCATTTCATGGTATCAAATGTCCTTCGAAAAACAAACAACAGACATGTTTTGACTGTTCTGAAGATTCTGTAATTAATAACAGTAACTTTAAAGCCACGGCTTAAATTAATAGCCTGTTTATCAACTGTAATTTACCGTAAGTAGGGTCTTTAAGGACAGGTGGTATTAGTATGGCAGTTGGACACTGCCAGGCTTGTCATATACCTCATCATCTTCCTAGCGTTATGTCCCGTGCTTAGACGGGGTCCGCTTAGACCATGATCAAGGATTTAGCGAGCCTGGTAATTACATTGAAGCGACTGCCGATCTGACCTTCGTAACCCTAAGATAGGGGAACCAGACAATTTTTGGATCATGGTTACAAATCCAAAGTTGTTTGAATTTGCAGGTTTCATCATGATGTTTTCCTTTACCGTCGAGCTAGGGGTATAAATACGTACATAGACTCGATAAATCCAGATGTACGTGCCCGGGTTTAAACCCGCACTCCTCGGTTAAGAGGCGCGTGTCCTTACCATTGAGCTACCACCGCTATACTAGGCTTGTCATATACCTGCCAGGCTAATACCATGCTAGAATTATTTAAGATTAACGACCAAATTGTACCCCGACTAGGTACAGAGTAAATAAATAAATGAAATGGCTGTATAGGAGAATCTTTTCTTGATTTTCTGCAGTAATGAACATCAGACGAGGATCATTACCTTAATGAAACCACGCGCGTCAGGGTGGCCGTACCCGCATTTGTCTTTGCCGCTCTGTCGAGTGATTTACTCTTTGAAGTAATGTATAAAGAATCACGTGTACTCACGAGCAAGATGGATGTACAAGCAATTTATAACGTACTTGTAGTTTTGAAAAAATATTCCTGCGAACTAGCAACATATAATTGAGCTAATATGCTTGGTATGTAGGCAAATATGTATCGTGCTTACATACTTTTGATTAAAAATATAACATTCATTTATATATATTCATTTTCCTTTAATTTGTTAAATACCCTGTTGCACTATATTCATTATGATAGAAGCATGATGCTCATAAATAAAAAATCTTCATAAATATTCATCTTATTAGCTTTTAATACTGTAAGTCTAAAACAAGGCGATTTTTATATTTGCATTCAGATACGCCCACACAACATCCATTTACTCGTTTAACTTCGAAAGACTCGGGAGATTTAAAAGCTGACCTTTCGGAACTAACCACCAAACTGTTGGAAGTATATGAATTTGGCTTGTCGCCTCGGGGCGCATAAGATTTATGATCCTCCTGCGGGCGGAGGACGCAGAGAAAACTCCGATTGGAGTGAATTCTACGTGGCCATTAATAAAATGACGAGCCACATCCATCACTGGTCAGGTAGTGGATTGGTTTAACAACAACGGAGCTTGAGTAGTCATGTTCACTAAAATGTCTCTGGGGTGGGTTAGTGGCGGGTCGTCATTCCCTCTAAGTGGTCGAGTGAAGCGGAGGCTGACACTGTGACACATACGTCAGTCAAATGAACAGATGCGGTTTGAAACTGGCCTGCTGGGGTTTCCCTTGTACTTTGAATCAATTATGTGTTGTATTTCTAATTAATAATCAGTATATGAATGTTTTGGAGTAATACGCTAACTGTAGATAAAATAACTTGATTATTAGGTTATTAATTAATTCTCATTTAAAGTCGGGACTGGCAATTGATCTTTAATACTTTTTGATTGATCTTTAATATAAAGCATACTACAAAGTTTTATGAAACTACAAGTTTCTTTATGATATTTTCATTTTCTAACTTCATTTTAGTAATACGAATTCGGTTGTACAATTAGAAAATCCAGAGCGGACGTGCTTGGATTCGAACAAGCATTCTTCATATACGAAGCGACGTTCCTCTGACCTTTGCAATTGTCATAATTTTTTGATAGATTTTTACTGCTTTATATATCGTCTGGGTTTTGCACGAAACAGTATTTTTTATTGAATAACGATTCGTCTTGTTATTATTTAGCATAGGTATGTCCCATTTTAGATATAAAAAACTCATAAGTGTTGGCAAAATTATTCCCCAACTTCAATAATGTGAGGGACGGAACTATTAAAGTAAATTTATTATCCCTATCATGGGTATATATCTCCAGACCCACCTTTTAACCTATCTATGTTTATAAAAGTTATGACGGTTTCAATCTTTCCGTCCCCCGAGACCGAGCAAATATTCCTGCAGAACTTTCCTAGGGCATTAACTTTTATAAAGATGTATGGCGTATTTTAAACCATTTTATATTCACAAGTAATAATACAATCTCCGGAGATTATTTCCACATTTTCGGACCTTTTACTGCCCTTATTAGATTAAGGCTTGTTCTAATATCTTTTGGAGCCCCTTAAATAGTCATAAAGGGACTTTACCGGCGAGTTTTATGCAACCGTATCCATTTTCTCTTAGAGGATTTTCGACGGAGCCCTGATCGTAATCTTTAAGGGAAGGCTACGGATATCTTGACTATGTTAACGATATAGGTATCGGATATTGTTATGGTAATAGTATAATGATGCTTGTTATTTTGAAATGTTATTTTTGTCATTAGAATTAAGATTACGGCAATACTTTGGGATATTTTACCGAATATTTACTTGGTCATTTATACATTATTCAGTATTCTAGTCTTTGGTTATACTGCTTTCTTAGCACATGGTCCGAGAGCTGGCACAAATTTTTAGGTAGGTATTTGAGGCAAGCCGAAAACTTGTCCCATACCTATCCTATTATACCCATACACGGAACTGCAGACCATCCTGGTGAGTAGCGGGTCTTTTTTCAAATTAAATATTTTTTTTTCCAAAAATATTATTGTGGCAGTATGCTATTTTTATATGTCGTACTTAAATGTTTAAAAAATAAAATAAAATTACACTAGTCGATTTAGTCGAGATTTAAACAGACTGCTTATTAATAATAATAATCCTACAAATACTACATAGACCTATGGAATAACATCGTGCGTGATCCATGTAATATTATTTAATATTTTACAAATGTTAACAAATAGCTACGCTACACAATAATCCACCCTATACCTATATCTCTATGATGATGACAAGGGTCTCAAGCTCAGCTGTGAACTAAGCAATAGGCAACATATTCCACATACCGTACTTAGTAATTTATATGAAGCCGTAATCCATACTTCGTAGAGAGATTCGCATAAGCCGCCTTGTAAGACAGGGTCTAAGCAGGACTTTACAGAAATTTATATGGGGATCTGTAGTTCTGAAGTTAACAAAATAGATGTAACAGTTGAATAAATAAGTCTTTATGTATGTATAATACAATATGTATATAAATGTATAACCCCAAGTTGGTCTTGGACTTAAAAAGTACCTATGTGCTATTTGTGTTCCTTACCTAGCATGTCGTTAAGGGCAACTCCCCTTCGGGGATTGTGTAGATATGCAATATATGTACGCCTATTTTTTTAATATCTCCATAGATAAGTATTTTTGAATTTCCATGATGCACATTCATTTGTCTTTTCTGGAAGCTACATGAGAAAATATGAATAAAAGCTCAAGAGAACCTGTAATATTCGAGAAATATTCTTACAAAGTATGCATTCAGTCTCCAATAAATGTACGGGATATCAATAGAGAAGGAATATGTAAAATGTGGACGATTGGCGATATTCAGATTTAACTTTGAAAGTGTTCACGTAGAAAATGGATGCATACAACTTTGCCCTCTAAAGTAACAACGGTAAGATTGTAAAAGTAGCGGGTTGTAAGTGACAAAAGCTAAAATTTTCCGTAGCTAACGGCCCCTTTTGCTCTCCACGGCTAAGTTCAAGCTGGCCTTTTGTGGAACTTGTTCATTTTGTACGTTGTGAGAAGGGGTTTTATGCTCTGTGTTTAAAATATCTGTGTTTTAACCGCGAATCCCAAACTCGATATATTAACTCGTGGTACGATGTCACTGAAAGAGATTCTGGACGCAGAAAATGTTAAACGGGACTTGAGTGAAAAGGTAATTAATTAATGTTTTCCGGAAATACGATAATATTAAACAGTTCAATTTATGGAAACCCGTTTGAAATTGATCCTTCAGAATCAATTTCAAAAGAAATGGTTGGCTGTTTGTTATTAAATTGTTTTTGTGAATTTTGAGTATCTTCTGTTGGAAAATCTCAGGATATAGCATAACAAAATAAAGCTTATAACCTATATGTTATCGTGTAACACTAATATAATAAGTATATACTTAAATAGTGTTACAAATAAATTTAATTATTACAGCGGTAGGGTCATATTGCGTTTTTCTAATCTTTTGAAGTCAGCATGTTTTGTTGGTTCATATCCGGTTCGAAGGACCGACGTCTTATATTAATGATAAAGTCTTCTAACAGTTAAGTAATTTATATTTCACCATTAATTAATGTCATGCTTTGTCATACAATAACAAAGTACATAACGTGCGGCCTTTGATAAAAAAATTATACATAAAAATTCAAACACGGCAGTTTTACTAACACGAGGTTGAAAAATATAAAAGCGCTTTGATACCAAGATGGGATCACATTTAATTGACGCGCAATTTCAGTTATTAAAACAAACATACGCACACAACGAGTAATTGTTGTCGTAATAACAATTCCTCTTATTGATTCAGCAGCACAACATAGACCGCGGAGCCAATAAATATTTCACCGGCAGTTGTTTTATTTGCGAAACCTATTAAAAATGTATTTTGAATTCTAAAAAAGGCTGTGGAAATGTTTTATGGAGGCAGGAAGTGGATTGCGGCTCGCAACGGTCAATCCCGCTACCGGCATGTTTACGGCGACCCTCATACTACCAGCGGAATATTTTTACTACATTTTACGACGCACTGAGTATTACGCCGCGACGTCGGAAAATGACGGGGAAAATTATTTTTTGTCGAAGGGACTTATCGCGGGAAGTGCTGTAAGACGAAAATTGATAAAGGTTATGTCTGTATTTTGTTACGGAAAGATTGGGTATTAATTTAGAGTTATTCTTTTCTATATAAATAACCATCATTAGGTTATAAATATTTTATGAGTTCTAATCTTACTTTAGTAAAAAGCTTGAACATTTAACATTTCTAACTATTATAAAGGTGCTTTAGGTAATCATATTGCAACAAGAGTAATTATACATTTACCGCATATTAATAATATTTTTTTCCAGACTGACACACGAATTCCCTTGTCCCCGACTAAGCTTGTGCTTGTGCTATGGATACTAGATGAACGGATAGACATACTTAAACATGTCTATAAACATCCATGAATCGAGTATAAATGTACATGTTCACCACACGTAACATTTGCCCCTAGCGGAATTCGCACCTGCGACCTTCGGTTTCGTTGCCAGGGTTTCTGACTACTTGACAAACGGGCCAGTAAACTCATATAACATTGATTAAATTACAGTGAAAGGCAATATAATTAAACGGTTCATGAAAAAACAGCGAATGTTTCTTAATCACAAATAAAAACACATCTAACAACGTAACACACTAATGGCATCAAGGAAACAACCGCCTTTGAAGCGCAAACTGCCCTCAAACAATCGTTTCCTGTATCAGAACAAACTTAGTTGCAGTGCCCCGCATAATTAACGCGTCAGCGGGCCGGAAGCTGTCCACTGTTCGACGGTCGGAACTACAACAATTAACGATGCGCGGATGGTGCAGTGAGTTAGAGACCGCGTGTGGGAGTTCCGTTATTCATGTTTTCAGTGCTTTGTTTTATTTTATACACTGTATTAGAATACTATCACATACATACTATCACGACTGAAATCTTCCAAGGGGTAGGCAGAGGCGAAGGAGCAATAATTATATTTTTGGATGAATGTAGTTTAGGAGGTTAAACTACATTCATCCAAAAATATTATTTAATTGAATAAGATTGATAATTGTAAAAAAGTAGGGCTCGCCTACATGATTACAAAATTCAATACCCAATAAATAATTAGTACAGAACACTGTTAATATATTCTTTTTGAATCCCTTTTTTTTTGTTTTTCACCCGTAGAAATGCGTTACGCATACCTCCTCGCCTCGAGGGGACGAGATGGTTATGTAGTACTCTCAGGGACCTCTGCATCAGGAGACCCCCTCTCCGGCCAAGATGGTGGCGGCTGGGGTATACCCACTAAAACTTCGGGATGCATCCTCCACGCCGACTGAGGAATCTTCTGCTAGGCCTCAGCGTCATCCCGCTATTGGGTGCCCGCGCCAAGGGGGGAGACGACCGGATGCACACAGTCATCTCCCCAGTCGGGTAGGTCCGTTAATTCTTTATGAATCCCAGTCAACAAGGGGCAACATGAGAAAAAATATTTAGTCTAGGTATTTATCTGTGTATACACGAATTTATTTGCACAAATTGCTTGAAACATTTCCGTATTTTAGATTGAATCTATGTAGCAATTTGCTTATTAAGTGGTCTATACATTTCGTGCACTCCCGTCGCGAGTCGTCCTAAATGGAAGTTGGTGGAGAGAGAGTTTAGGAGCCAGCAGTGCTTCAAACTTGTACAGTCAATCGTGTTATGCAGCTAATACAATGCCATTTGCTAGTGTAACTTCGCCTTTGAAAGAGGAAATTTGCCACTCAGCATTTGGTATTTGGTAGAAAAGTGTCAATGTCAATAGACAAGGGAACAAAGGCATATGATCATTTATCAAATTGTCAAACAACATATTAATACAAAATTGGTATGCAATCCCACAGATTAATTTATTTTCAAATTGTAGTGGCTACAAATAAGAGCGGTGGTAGCTCAATGGTAAGGACACGCGCTTCTTAACCGAGGAGTGCGGGTTCAAACCCGGGCACGTACCTCTGGATTTTTCAAGTCTATGTACGTATTTATACCACTAGCTCGACGGTGAGGGAAAACATCGTGATGAAACCTGCAAATTCAAACAACTTTGGATTTGTAACCATGATCCAAAAGTTGTCTGGTTCCCCTATCTTAGGGTTACGAAGGTCAGATCGGCAGTCGCTTCAATGTAATTACCAGACTCGCTAAATCCTGGATCATGGTCTAAGCCAGTAGTCCCCAAACTTATTTTTCTCGTGGACCACTTTCAAAATGTTACTAGTTTCGATGGACCCCCTGCTGCTACATTTCTACCACATTCTTAAAGTCGCCAAAAAATGAAAAAGTGTCGCTTCTGAGTTCTGTCCCTATATTCCGACAGGTAAAATAAAAACGAAAAATGGTACATTTTATAACACTTTATTTATTAAAAGAATAGAATTGCAAGAAAAAATTAAAAAGGTAAGTCACAATTTTAATTAATGGGAAGGATGTATTTGGTGGAGTGTCAGCAAACGATCAATGTTTGGCTTTATTTTTGTGAGCAATAACCGCAAATCCCCCCGCTCTGTGATGTTTAATTTGCTCCTTTTTTTTGTTAAGAGATTTGTAACGGCACTAAAACTCCTTTCTACAAGGTATGACGAGGGAAAAGCTATTAAAAATTTCCATGCGATTTCCCACAGTCCAGGATATTTTTCGGGTATTTCTGCTTGCAGCCAAAATGTTTGGTAGCCTTTTCTAAATTTCACCTTCAGCTCCTCATTGGTGCTTAGCTCGAGCAGCTCCTCTTGTAATACAACATTGGCCACTTCCGTTTCATCAAATGGATTTATGATCCATGGTGGTATATCCATTGTCAGCATATCTTCAAACCTGGTTTTGAAGTCAACATGCAGGGCACTTAAATGTTGACTGTAGGTATGGATATCCTCATCAATACATTACCTGTGACAAGTTTGGAAATTGAGAGAATTCGCGCCGACTAATGTTTTGCTTCATTAATTTCAATTTCCCAAGAAAAGCCGAAATTATCCCCTTTGTTTTTATTAAATTCAGGCTGTCCCCTTGTAACTGCAAGTTAATATCATTAAATTTTTTAAACAAATCTGTCAAATACGCAATGTCTGTTTTGAATTTGATCAAGTTTTCTTTTAAATCTGGATCTCTGCTTTCTAGGAACTCTAATACGGAATCGAAAACAGAGTAAAATCTCGTTAAGCATGCGCCTTTCGACAACCAGCGTACTTCAGTATGTAAGAGCAGTCGTTGGAAGTCTTCATCATTTTCGTCGCACAATTGAGCAAATAAACGCGTATTCAATGCATTGCTTCTGATTTTGTTGACAGCTTTTATTACAAAATGAAGAGATTGGTTCAACCTGTCACTTAAATGTTTTGCCACAAGATGTTGGCGGTGGATTACGCAATGAATAGCTGTAAGCCCTAGTATAATTCTTTTGAGATGAGTTATAAACCCACGATATCGCCCGACCATTGCAGGAGCTCCGTCTGTTGCCACTGAAATAATGTTTGTAAATGGAATCGATTTTTCCGTAAAAAAATTGCTCAGTACATTAAATATTGATTCGCCTTTAGTGTCAGTCTCCAAAGTTCTGGCAAATAGCAATTCTTCGTGAATTTCTTCCTCCATAATATATCGGACATATGTCAATAATAATGCTTCATTACCGGGTAACGTTGACTCGTCCAGTTGTATAGAAAAATGAGTTTTTTGCAGATGATTGCACAAAAAACATTCGATATCAGAGCTCATTTCATCAATGCGTCTTTGTACAGTATTGTTACTTAATGGAATTCTTTTTAGTACGTCAAATGGAGATTTGTGCAAAACAGTTTTTAAGACTTCTTCAACAGCGGGTAAAATTAATTGTTCTCCAATAGTGTGCGGTTTTCCACATTTTGATATAAGTAATGAGATATTGTAAGATGCCCGCAAGCCATCATCGTTACTTTGAGATGTTGAAGCGAACATACTGTGCATGGTGGGTCTCTTTTCATATTTTTCCTTCAATGTTTGAAAATATTTTAAATCTTTACCTATTTTATCAGTATGACACCTTTTTAGATGATCTTCGAGCTTTGATGGTTTCATAGAGTCATTGCTCAAAACTTTGTTGCATAATAGACACATGGGCAATTGTTTGCCTGCCTCTGATGGAACAAAACCATATTTCAAATAATCGACACTATATTGTCGACATTTTTTCTTTGCTGTAGCCATGTTTCGTGTCAGTTAACTTACCTGAAAAAAAAAATGTTTTTGTAACCAAGTTTTTTTCTGAATATAGGTATCACACCGCAGCCTTTGTCAGCACGCGGGAATAGAATTACGGCTTGTGAAGGGACCAACTAATAAACCGCTAAGACAAATACAGACGTATCAATTTTAAAGTAGGTACTTTAAAATTGATACGTCTGTATTTGTTAAAAATTAGTGGTAAATTAGGTAATTTACCACTAATTTTTAATACTACAAATAAAAAACTCAGTATCGAATGCTGATCAAATTTGTGTAGGAAAAAATAAAAGTCGAAATCCCAAAATTGTCCATAAAAACCATAACTAACATCAAATCAATGAGTTCACGCTTAATTGCTCTGCAATATTGCTTATTCGGCCTTTTTAGAGAGGCAGTGCTTCTCTCGTGAAAAAACAATTGAATAAAACGTGCTGTGTTTGTCTTCAAATCGAAAGAGGACAATTAAAATATCCGTAAGTTACTAAGTCACCTATCTATACAAGCAGTTGTGATCAACTGACTAGTACACGTAAACAAAATACTTAATTACTATAACAAAAAAAAAGGTAAGTACTTACTTTTCTTCGGCACTAGCAATCACTGATATAAATTTTCTCACACCTTTTTTTCGAAATTCCGGAAACAAATGAATGAGTTTGCCTTTGGCGTCAAGTATTTATAGTGGTGATCAAATTCATGTCTGAACAAGTTTAAGCATTGTCGGGCGGACAGCGCTTTGCAAGTCTGTACACGAAATTGTACGTAATATTATACGCAAGTTTAGACAAGTAACAGTCGCTTGCCTTATTAAAATATTATCTGCTTAGTTAGGTACTTAAAATAATGTAGGTAGGCCCTTATAAAAACTATGCTTGCTCTTTACTATTGACGGCCACTTTGGTTCAGTGGTAGTGGACGCTGCCTCTGAACCAAGAGGTCGCGGGTTCGAATCCCGCGGGGTACAAACATTTGTGTGCATGAACATGTTTGTTTGTATCTGTCCAGGTGTTTTCTATATACAGGGTGTATCGTAAATCGTTTAAAACCTCTTGGCCACGTGGTCTATAGGTCACCCTGAACAATGTTTGTTCTACGACTTATCCAATACAGACATTAAATATTTCGACTTCCCATACAAACCTCGATCAGCTGTTTGGTCATTTTGTATGGGAAGTCGAAAAATTTAATGTCTAGATTGGATAAGTCGTAGAACAAACATTGTTCAGGGTGACCTATAGACCACGTGGCCGAGAGGTTTTAAACGATTTACGATACACCCTGTATAATAAGTATGTATTTACAAAAAAAAAAGTATTTAAGTATGTTTATCGGTTGTCTAGTACCCATAGTACACAAGCTCTGCTTAGTTTGGGACTAGTGGCTATGTGTGAATAATGTCCAAGAAAAGCAGATAAATTTTCGTGGACCCCCATTAGCATCTTATGGACCCCCATTTTTGTTCACGCCTACGTAGACCCCCAGCAAGTCTCCCGTGGACCCCTGGGGGTCCACCTGGACCACTTTGGGAATCACTGGTCTAAGCGGACCCCGTTTAAGCACGGGACATAACGCTAGGATGATGATGAGTGGCTACAAATAAGGACATTTTAGATACAGATATTCCAGAACAATGGAACAGAGATCAAAGGTCGATTATAAATATAACTTTTTTTGTCTGCTATATGAAAAGTTGAAGCTTTGTTACAACAAAATTGAGAGCTTGAGCCTTTATTATTATTCATATCTGAGGTTTGTGATTGCGATCCGCATTTATATTATTTTGATTAGGGGTTGGTTTAAATGTCAGCGGAAAATCTCGCGTAGCGATCTACAGTACTGTGGATTACAAATTTGACAAAACATTCAAATCTAAGTTGGTTCGACTATTATCATGAGAGTAAAACATAACTGCCCATTTTTGAAATTTGACTGTTATACATTTTTTTAGCCTTCCTTCATTTACCGTGAAATATACTATATATCTATATTCTATATATATATATACAAGGATACATAAAATGTTATGTAACTTTAAGTTTGAATATGCATTGAGAGGATTCTTTAGAAGCGGTATCAAGAAGAAAGATAGTTTTCGTGTTAGTTAACGTAAACAGCAAAGTATCAGTGCCGAACATAAAAAAAACGCTCATACAATATCAGACAACCAGACCATTATTGGTAAACGTGAGATTCAAACTCATTGAAATAGGTATCACACGTTACCTATTCACGTGCTTATGTGCTTCAACAAACACAAAACAGGTGGAATGTCTTGCACGTCTCGACTAAATCTAATGTATGGCTCTCTTATAAACTTGCGCTTCTCTTATAAACGCGCTCCTGTTTGTTGACTCCGAGTAATCTTATCCATTCATTTATTCTATTTATTTTTCTCCAGTATGTAGAGAATAACGTTGCAGCGTGCATTGTTGAGGAAAAGGGAGAAAACATCAACGATGGGTCACATTTCGTACCGTTTTCATTCGCTGGGAGTGTTTTCAGAGTTTCGAACTTTAAGCCTTGATGTTTTTATATGCGACTTGGCAACTAAACTATTTGTCTTGTTAGGTCCCTGAATTCTACACTTGGAAACAACTTTTCCTGTTAACGCTTATTTTGTTAACATTTGCGTGTTTTCTATTGAATGCGGTATTTAGTTTATATTGTACTTGTGAGCTGATACATTAAATAATTGCCATTAATCAACAAAATGTCGATGAAGTGCGGCGATACCTCATTGGCAAGGACACGGATACGAAGGTCAGATCGGCAGTCACTTCAATGTAATTACCAAACTAGCAAAATCCTAGATCATGGTCTCAGCGGACCCCAACTAAGCACGGGACATAATGTTAGGAGGATAATATAAATTTGATGATGATGAAATTTGATTTCAAAGGATGTTTACATACCTTTTTGAAGAATAAATTGGTCTGTAGGTGCTTACCTATTAGCCTTTAAAGTCATCTTGCAAGATGACCCACGCTATCCAAATAACTTCAGAGTAATAGTTTCCAGTAGGTATTTGCATTCTTACTAAAGTATGTTCCATTTATATTTATTGGTTCCCTTCGTTTTTGATTTGATTAGGCACAAAAATGTACTACGCGTTGTTTGAATAGCTCGTTATAAAACCTATACAGCAGAAAAATAAACGGGGACGACGAAGCTGAATGTACCCGTATAAATAAATATACAAAGAAAGTAACATGGAGAACTGGAAATGAACATGTGTGAAGTAGGTATGTGTACTCTGTATGCACTTGATACCCACTAGCAAATCAAACATGCAAATTCAAAAAAGAAACATTGTATGTTATGCGGCGGCATAAGGAACAAAACAACGCCGTAATATTAACATTTCGCTGCTCTGAAATGATATTACGATTTCGTTCCCGTAATCATCAATATTGTACGCCAGCGGGAAATCCTCACGACGGAAGATGACGCAGATGTGGAATTATTTAAATTGTTGCAGATTTTATGAACTGAAGCAAAAGGCTGCGGTCCAGTGGGCTTTGTTCCAAGAAATTTGTTTTGAATAATAAATTTAATCTGCCGCGGTCACAGATTCACACTTTGCTTTTGTTAGTTAAGAAATTTCCTTCGCTTTTGTATTATAATGTGTTGAAATAAATTGTTATTAGAAGACAGAACAATAAGGAGGTTTTGGAATAATTAGATGAACAATAGCGAACATTTTCTTAAACGGTTTGGTATTTAATTGTTTAAGTTATTTTAGTTAATTTATCAGCCTAAAACAGAATGACCGTGAGATAGGCTTCTAAGCTTGACCAGTTCTTCTTTTGAAAATTATGCTATAAATAAATCTATTCAACACATTTCAGACAAAGGGTCACATATATCTTCTTACATATAGAGGCATGTTTTCTTTTTACTGTGTTGTTAGTGGATAGTATTTGCCATTTTAATTATAGTTTTAAATTTGGTGAGTCTGATACATCAGCTGTTAATAAGCCCTCGTAACCTATAAATAATAATAATAAAAAAAGAACGTTAAAGCCCTTAACATTCTTACTAATTTATCAAATCTACTCCAGCTGTAATACAAAACACATGTCGTACTACCCGCAAATTGTTATCCTCTGACACAACTTCTTTTAGCACTGTTATGCTCGGTTAAGGCCCGCATATCAGTTTCACCGCCCATCCTACGAGATGGAGACAAAAAGCTCTCTAAATAATAATAATGAATAAACACTCCAGACTGACACAAAACAATCAACATTCTTGTATTATGGATACTAGGTCCATGTTCAGCAGACGAAACATTTGCCCTTAGCGGGATTCATACACGCGACCCTTGGTTTCGTGGTCAGGGTCTCGGACCACTCGACCAACAGGCCAGTCAAACAGAGGGAATCCGGCAAATTTACAGCAAAGCTATCAGAATGTTTGGATTTCATCGAGCGAGTATAGATACTTTCTTAGATTTTGGACAATAGGGTATGTATGTGCATATTTGTGGGACGGGTAGCTTTATTTCATTCTTAAAATAATTACCTGTGTAAGTAATTTTGAATTTAATGCTAAATTTGCTTTATGCTGAAATTGGACCCTAATAACACTTTATTTTTACTGCATGCACTACATAAGCATAGCATAAAAGTAATACGAAGACAAAACGCTATTATGCGCTCCATAGCCCATTCCCTATTTCAATTCGCCAGCAACACTAACAAAGCAAATGATAGCTAATTGTTCGGGTGGCCGCCGGTGTCGTCAGGAAACGTAATTACCATCGACCCCTGTAATTAACTAAGGCCTCAGACCATCCTGTACGTAGTGATGTAACGAACTAGAAACGGGATCCGACGATCCGGTCGTACGGCGAGTGGGAAATCAAATTTGTCCGTTGATTTATTGCGACTTATGAGCCGTGAGGGCAGTGATGTTGCTAGACGTTAAGTGTTTACCTACGATTAAATATCTTTAGATAGGGTATGGACCAACTTTAAAAATACTTAGTATTTTAATGCAAAAAAAATCATGCTATGTACGTCCATTAATTACGAAAGGAGTATGTAAATTCCTCAAAATCAATAGCACGTGGTAGTATCTCTTTTGTTTGCATAATGTCAAAGAGCAAGTGTAGGCCGTTTGTATCAACTAGATAGTCTACTACCTAAGACGAGCCTTTCAGGGCCAAATAAAAATATATGGGCCGAATTTGTCATTTTATTTTTATCCTAGTCGCCCCGAAATGCCGCGGGGCACCGAGCTGTCCTTTTACTTTTGCGGCCTATTGCTGTTTCGCTTGAGATCCTTCAAAAGAGTCGGGATTAGCAATGGAATAAACCGAGCAGTGGTTTACGTCGACCGTTGAATATTACACGAGTATCTTGGCCGGGCAAATGATGATAAATGCTGGCTACGAGAGTGCACACAGCTGAGGATATTTAATTTGACCTCCAATGTTCCGGGAGAAAATTACCTTGGGTTGGACTTTCATTCATTATCTGCACGTTACCGGGCTTTTTTAAGGGGACCCATTTCCTTTTATTTGTGTTCTAAATGCATTATACCAGATCTTGATGTCAAAGTGCTTTGCAATAGTCAGGCAAAGTATTCATTGTCATTCTAAATAAAAGAAAAATATCATGTGTACAATGGGATTGTCCCATGTTAGTCTGGGACTTGGCCCATGTTAATCTGGGACAAAAAAAAAGAATGTACCAACTGTGGTTCTTGCCTAGCATGTCGTAAAAGGCGACTAATGGTTTACGGGCTTTTGGGTATGTGATTAAGTAGGCGACGAGCTAGCCACTTGTCACTCCTTTTTCACAGCTTTCCATCCAACCCAGCCCACTGTCCCATGTTGGTCTGGGACTTAAAAATAAAATGCCAACTGTGGTTCTTGCCTAGCATGTCGTAAAGGGCGACTAATGGTATATCGGGTTTTGGGTGTGTGATTGTGCAGGCGACAGGTTAGCCGCTTGTCACTGCTTTTTCACAATTTTCCATCTAACCCAGCCCGACTTTGTTTTTGGCTAAATGTGGTTGAAGGGGCATGCTGCCCCTTTGACTCTGCCTACCCCTTCGGGGATTATGGGCGTGATGTTATGTATGTGTACAATGGGAATATCTAAAGATTTTCAACAATGTCCCTTTTATCCGTCTAGATCGCCTGTCTAAAAAGATCTATAAATCTTCCTTAGAAAGCCAATTCACTTTAATCTCTTAAACAGCCTTTGACATATAGGATCATGGTCAAGATGGTGTAAACCTCATTGACAAGTAACAGTAAATAGACTAAGCTTCACCTAGTATCCATAGGACAAGCTTATATGTCCTATTGATACTAGGTGAACGGATAGACATACTTAAATACGTTTATAAACATCCATGACTCGAGTACCTACATATGTCCATGTTTATCACACAAAACATTAGCCCCTAGCGGGATTCGAACCCGCGACCCTCGGTTTTGTGGCCAGAGTCTCTCACCAGTCGACCAACGCACGGGCCTGTCAATGTTTCAACTCAATACTTATTTCACTTTAGTTTTTTCATACACTACGTCTGTCATTTCCCTTCCATTGACTGTTTTAGTAGTCGACGAAATTGTACGAATGTTAGATTATGTTTTAGAGCTCTCTGCCCGAATATTTTTAAAAGGCTGGAAAACAGATAAAGCATTGCGACTGGATGAATTGTATAAACCTTTACTCCGATTTTAACGAAATTTGCCACCGATGGTCTAGAAAAATAGTGGCTGGGAAACTTTTCACCCCAGAAAATGTATTGTTCCCAGGGGCTCACGATAAAGGCTTAGCGAAGAGCCGAAGTCTGGGCAGTAAAACTGTAGTGAGCTTTACTTTAGTTGACCCTCTTTGTTCATTACTAGCGTTGGGGCATCACTGTTGGTGACGGACCGGGTCTATATAGAGGTGAATAAAAACAGTGGGTCATAGTTCTATTTCTATTGACAGTCCCGTTGGTCGAGTGGTCAGAGTCCCTGGCTACGAAACCAAGTGTCGCGGGTTAAAATCCCGCTAGGGGCAAATATTTTTTGACATGGACAATTGTACTCGAGTCATGGATATTTATAAAACGTATTAAAGTATATCTATCCGTTCACCTAGTATTTATAACAAAAGCTTATAAGCTTAGTTTTGATTAGCTCGATGGCTCATTCGGTATTGAGTGACTCGGCCCCATGCGTCAAGAGTGTGGGTTTGATCCCCACCCAGGACAAACATTCGTATGATGAATACTTTGTTCTATGTCTGGGAGTTAATATTGAATATTTAAGTATATTTTGTATTTAGTATATTAGTGGTATTTGTAATACCACTGTTGAATTTGATATCCGTAACACAAGTGCTTAAGCTACAAACCTCGGAGTCAGATCAATGTACTTATGTGATGTAGTCTGATATTATTTTGGATCTAGATAATTGGTGTGTCAGTCTGGATAATTTATTTATTTATTAAAGCGATTAGTAAAAGTATAGTAGCAGCACCTATGCTTACATGTAAGAAAATAAAAAAAATGTGTAGCTAAACAGTTTAACAGCTTAGTTTGCAGAAGTGGAGTTAACTTAATAACTTGATGAACGTGGCATTGTATCAATTAACTGGTAAGGGAATGTAAAACGATAAAAATATCGATATGTTTACATTGTGAATTGAGTTCATATTTGTGAAATATAAAAACTTATTTACAATTGGTTATAATATATTTTACTTTTACTTTTACACTTTTACTATTTAATACCTGTATTTCAAAATTTATACAATTTTGTCACTGAATCCCGCTTTTAATGAAAAGAAATGCTACAATTTTATTTCCCTCAAACTAAACGAGTGCGGTAAACATTCAATAAGTATTTCCAATAACTGTGGAATTATTTCGTAGCCTTAATTGGGCGGTCCCATATAACTTTCTCGTCACGTCCCACCTTGTAACTCGGAGAGACGGAATCAGAGCACACATTGGCAATTTTCCACAAGCAATGTCGGCCGCCCATTGGGAAATTCCAAATAGAAACGCCCATCTCAAATGCATATTGTTCGGAATATGGGAAAAATTTAAAACTTCAACATAGACTCGGTGGTTGTCACAATGCGAAGTTTTGAATGTAGCTGAACAATTTTACGGCTGAAGACACCGCGCCGGTTTCAATAATGACTTTAGATACACAATATTTCAATAATCATAATGCGAAATGAAAATGAGTTTTATAACACAAGGCAATTTTTTTTGTTGCCGAAACAATTCATATATTTTTTTACTGATCAGTAACGGCACAATACAATTTAGTTATCAAAATTGTCCAATAAGCTCACATTTTATAGTTATTTGACTACAAACATAAAAAAAAATTTGCTATTTAAACGGTTTTTGACGATTTATTAACCAGTTTAAAAATGATTGATACATAATCTCAATACATCTGTTTGACGGTAGGAATGATTAACATATCACGGTCGAACACGGTCGAATAAAAATACTAATATTCTTCTATGCAAAGATATGTCTAGTTAAGTTTTTCCATATTGTTTTCATACATTGTACGCTGTGCCTTTTGTACGAATGAATTTTTCATGCTTTTCTATTTCGATTATTTTACGAGTCATCAATTAAGAATATAATTAATACTGCTAATCAATAATTTGGAATTATTCCTTTCCACATAGATGATAATTTTTAATATTTAATATTTATGGATTAATTAATTAATACTAAAGCCAGGTCTTATAGCCAATTTCAGTCACTTTAGCCTCAAATTTATCAAAAATGAGCTGATTGAACAATTTTAATAACCGGATTTGCATCAGCCGTTACTACTTTATCAAAATTGCAGTAAATTTATTGTGCCGTAAAAATATTGTAGACCTGTAAAGCTGGCTGACTGTAAAGAGATAGAAACCACTAAATACTAACGATATTTGATGTAAAGTTAAATAATACTACTCTTTTTAGATGAGTCAATTTAGAAATGTTTAATATTGTGAGACTTTTTTGATTAGCCTTGATATAGGTAGGGTTAATGGTTTTAGATCAGAATATATATAAACGTATAAAAATAATAACAATAAAGACTGACTGTAATCCTTCAAATATTTGTATACTAAAGAAGGAGACTCACTTATTTTCCAATATAATATCATATTATTATGAATACAAGCTACACATGAAAGCTAGAAAGATTATTATTTACTAGAAAACTTTCCAGGCAATTTTGTAATATACCGTCTAGAAGAAAAATATGGCACAAGGACTTAATCCTATTGATGTCTTTGAGTTGAAATATTTTCGCTATCTTCATAGATATGAAACATAAAAGTTATGTTTCGGGGCTATCTACGCTTGGACTACAGTTTTACGACACAGACTAAACCCTTTCGACCTAAATCTTTGCCCTCCGGTATCGAACAATAAAATCCAACTAGGGCCTGCAATTAACCTCGCCCTGTCAAACACCCTGAGGCTAAATGTTCTTTATCTGTTGACGATATCGACGGTCCCCGACAAAGGAAAAACAACTCGGCTATTGTCCTTCGTAACATTTTAATAAAAACATCTGTATCAGCGTGAAAGTAAAGGGTTAAGCAGTCTTATGATAAGTGGTGTCTTTGTTTTTATATAAAACTCAACTTGCACGGTATACGGCATTTTTACATTGCTATTCCATTGGGAGAACAAGTCATTTTCACCCACCACTGGTATGTTATATGGTAATGCGTTTATAGTTAATATTACATAGACTATTAGCCATCTTCGTTAAATGAACTAAATAACACGGAAATAATCTTTTAATTCGGACCAGTAGTTCCTGAGATCAGGTTTATATATTAGATATAAGCAACTAAATCCCCCCGTGAAGCAACTAATTACCCCCGTGTCTAATATTTAAGTATGTATTGTGATACCACTGTTGACTCTGATAATCGTAAAACAAACGTTTAAACTACCTAACTCGACATCAGAACAATGTATGTGAGGACGTCAGGTATTTATCATTTAATAATTATCAGTGATAATGATTTTTTAATAAGTGATAATTTATCACTTATTAAAAAACGCCTTTATCAAGACGGCCATTCATTGACCATCGTTTTCAATTACTTAGTTGTTCCGTACTTTTCCCACTTCTGTATAATGTTAGGGCAGTTGACCGTATAACGGCTTAAGGCGTGTAGCGTTATACTGTTGCCCTGGCTTTCGTCAGTTACGACATCGTCAATAATTCTCTTCCAGACCCGGTAGTTAAGGCATTTAATAGTCATTAATTTAGATAGATGGATTAATATTGAGTGTCAAAAGGGCAAAACGGCCTTGGATCGACCCATAGCAGTTAATGAAGGTGATAGACGAGTTATTAGGCTATTAGTTGTACGAACTAACTTAGTTGTAATTACTCTGTAAGCTCTGTAATATCATAAAGTTTTAATGATTTTTCAAATAGCTCTCAAGACTAGTAGGATTATTTATTTCAAACTTTAGTAGTTAATAAAAATACAGCAGACAATGCAGACAATGCACATGAAGGTTTTTTTTGTAGCACGAGTATAAGGCGATGGGATTGAAGTTAAATAATTTAAGTAAAGTCTTGTATACCTATTCCTCGGATCTAAATCAATTTAAAAAAAGTTACTTTCTGGAATTATGCATGAATAAATACAGTAACAAGTTCCTATTTATTTCGTACATTTCTGAGTACAAAGAATATAACCGAATAAAAAAAAAGAGTTTATATTTATTATCAAAGTGGTATTCAATGATCCAAAAATTGTCTGGTTCCCCTATTTTAGGGCAGTCGCTTCGATGTAATTACCAGACTCGCTAAATCCTGCATCATGGTCTAAGCGGACCCCATCTAAGCACGGGACATAACGCTAGGAAGATTATATCAAAATGGTATTCAAAAATAGTAATTAGAATACCCATCAAACAGAAAAAGCTGGATTCTGAATCAAAAGGATGAATTGAAGTAAAATCTGTATATTTGAAACGGCTTCACTAGAATAAAACGTCTCCCCCTTTGTATCTCAACGCGAACATCACCACATCATAGCGGCCCATTCACCCAGTATTCATTTACCGCACACATGCTCTTGACTCCGCAGATAATTACGCGGCACCACTTACGGGCTCGACGAACGAAACTTACAACATTTACGGCGTAACTTTTACATTGAAACCAGTGGCACTTTTGAATATGCTACCTTCGTTATAAAGCCTCTTGTTTCATATGTATGTGAAATCTGAAAGTAAACTTATAGCGAAAGTGAAAAATGACAATATTAAATCGTATGGTAATGTATGTATATAATAAAAGCATGTAAATGCAAATAGTCGTCATATTTGCAACAGCCGACTGAAGTTTAAATTCCTGTTTTACCTCAACGCGAACATTACCTACCGTGCCCCATTCGTAGCATTCATTTACCCATACTCTTGACTTCGCTGATAATTACGCGCCACCACTTACGCGTTTGGCGAACGAACCTTACAACATTTACATTGAAACCAGTGACTCTTTTGAATATGTTGCCTACGTTATAAAGGGGTGGAACTCATGTGCCAGGGTCTATTTAATATTAGAACCTATCAATCATATTGTATTGCCCCAGGACCAAAAAATATTGTATTGCTTCCCCCTGGACCAAAAACTGCGTACGACCATGTCCGTGCTTATTATTGCATACAACTGAATCGCGTAATATTTGCGCGTTACCCTGGTTTCTTATCGAGAGCAGAAAGAGGATACAATTATTTGTTAATATAATGCTTAATGTACAAAAATAAGATTGTGCTTACAATGCATTTTTTAACTGAACATAACTTTTGAATACTTTTACCAGACATTCGAGGACGGGTTCTTAAGGATCCATGACGATTTACCATGGGTAGGTTTAACATGGCAATGGTTTTTATGCTTAACTTAACGGTCCGTGATTTTATTTTTTGGATGTATCTCTGAACATAAGTTTTCTATCAACCCGCGCCGCTTTTGTGCATGAAGAGTTAAAATTCCTCAGTTCACGTGTGTATGTGTCTATACCTTAAGACGAAAATATTATCTCACGACTTCCATCAGGTACGAAATGTACTAAATATTATATTGGCAAGAAAAATTCGCGAAAGGGTTAGCTTTCCACTCCTATATTGTGGACATATCACTCACCCATATTAAATGCTACCCGAATACATTTTTAATGCGAAAGGGTAAAAACCTCATGGCCTGTCTAAGTTTTCCTTGAACCTTTCAACTTCCATTCATCCAATCAGCTTCATCTCAACCCGCTGCTGAGTGAAAGTTTCTTGAACCGTTTCTTCGTCTCGCTATTTTTCTTGGTATTATGATACTTATTTTTTAATTCAGATATTTGCCGTGCAACATCGTCGGATCATTAGCATAGTGACAACCAGAAGAATAGGGATCAAGAGATTGTTGACCCCTTGGCTAATCTTTACCCCTACATTGAACATTCAGCCACCACTTTTATCGATTGGTAATCTCGTCTTCCTTTCAAACATCACGTATATCTTGATTTTTTTATATACTTGATTCAAAATTTTACTTGCGGGGAGTTGTTCCCCATCCTAGTTGGAATTGCGGATTCCAGCTGAGAATTCGGGTTTTGCTTGAACAACAACATAAGCAGGCCCCTTCAACCAAATTCACCCAAACATAAACCTGGGCTGGGTGAGATGGAAAATTGTGAAATAGTAGTGGCAGTTCGCTTGAACCACATACGAAAATCATCTTTCTATTTGAATGCATACGTTGCCCAATATCTCTTAATATTTATTAAGTTCGCGGTCCAACGAAACTATACAGTAAATGCGCCGTGGGCAGACTATAATTGGAAAAAACCGACAAAGGCCTCGACGAGAGAAAACGATTAAAAGGAAGCCTAGTGCCTCTAGATAGGTCGAATAGGGCATTCCTCAAAAAGCCAAGTAAAAAGTAGCGCTTTTCCTCTCTGTCGATAATTAATTTTCCTGCGGGTGTGACATTTATTGCACTGTTATATTTATTTATTTATTTATTTAGTACAGCCACATGCTACATATTTACACACTTGCAATATGACATCTTAAGGAAACATATCTGATATGTACCAAATTAACGGCGTACATAGCATTCAACTTATTTTAAAAACAAGACACACAACTAGGTGAACAAAAAAAAATACATATTTTATTCGGTAAAATTACTTTGAAAAAAACTTCATTATATAGTTGTAACTTAAATTTCAAATAATTGCTATTAAAAATATCCACATCCGGAACTTTATTGCTTATGCTGTTATATTCGTTACAAATTCGTGCCAAAGGAGACTGGAGACCGAGGTTAGTTCTGGCAAATTCTGTTGCAAATATCTTATGCCTAGGATATTTATATGGCACCGATAGTTATATAAAAAATCATAAATTTTTTTAACGGAATCAAAATTAAATTTCTGAAATCCTAAACAACACATAATAAATTAAAATTACCACTCTAAATATATCTGTTCCATATCGAATAAGTGAGTGTTTATAGGGATTTCTGAATAAGTTTAAAATTTGTATGTACGGTTAGACCTACGTATAGCTTGTTTGTACAATATAAACAAAGAGATGCTTCGACGAAATCCAGCAGTTTGGGCGCCCCTTTTTTGCGCCGGTCGTTTCTGAGAAGGGTAGTCGTATACTTATCAGGCTACTGGTACTAAATTAGTTTAGACATTACTGGGCCCTGTGGCCCTAATTTAAACTAATGTAGCTAGCTAGCTTTAATCCAAATTAAAATATTCGGAATAAGACAAAGAAGAAGCATCATATTTTCATATTTGCATCTAAATCTAAATAAATAAATAATTTCAAAAGAAATCACAAATTCCTCACTCGTGGTCAAATGGAAACCTATGCTAAACCGTCATCAAATATCACTTAGTATTATACTTATAACCTATTCTACCTATACCATTCGGTGACAACAATGCGAAACAAAAGGTCACAGTATTAAAATAATCTGCTTCTCCAAGACCTTCGCAGTAGGTACCTACATAAGTAGCACCGCAATTTTCCGGGCCGGCACAAGACGGCGCAAAGACGAATGACTTCCCGCGATGTATTTACTCCAACGACGTGATAAATTGTCGAGCGGACGACATACGACGGTGACGTCGACTCGTCACCAAATTCAATCGATGTTAGTTCTCTCTCAAATGCATAGTATATAAATTACAAATACACACATTTTAAGCAATAAAACCTTTTGAGAAGCGTTTAGACTTCTCGCCGAACGCTAGCTAGTACTAGTATGCTATTGTGTGGTTTTGAACATTTGTAAATTGTTTATACTTATAACGACTTTTAAACTTCTTTGGAATTTAGACAGTGCATTGGGTCTAATATTTATTAAAACTCTTTGATTAATTTGAAGTCATTTAAAAATAACGTTACACAATAAATTCAAGACCACATTCGATTCGTGCACTTTTCATTATTGTACTGTTAGAGTTTTCCAGTTTCATTTCAGACAGAAACTGGTAGCAGAGACGAACGACTTCTCACGATACGGCAGTGTTATTTTACTTGAGCGTGAAAAATTGTCGAGCGCGTAACATAACATCCGATGCTGACGCGGGCCATCCAAATTGAATGTCGACGCCATTGGGTGCCGCTCCGCTGCAGATGCAGGGGAAACGGTTTAAATCCTAACTATGCACTGCACGTATTGATTTGATAAATTTAGTGCACTTTGGCACTTAGCTCAAACTGAGACAAGAATCTACCGGCTAATCTACTTTCTCATGAAACAGGGCTATTACAGAATTAAAGATTTTTTAAATGCAAAAAGTATACAGTCTGCGTTCTAATTCTTGCATGGTGTACTTTATTATTGTAATATCTATACTTATAATAAATCTGTAGAGGTCAATTCTGTACATGAAATATATTTTCAAAATAACTATCAGGGGGTGATTAGTGATCGATACTGATGCCAAAAATGCAATTAGTAAAATTTTTGTCTGTCTGTCTTGTCTGTCTGTCTGTATGTTCCTTATAGAAACAAAAACTACTCGACGGACTTTAACGAAACTTGGTACAATTATTCTTCATACTCCTGGGCAGGTTATAGTATACTTTTCATCACGCTACAATCAATAGGAGCAGAGTAGTGAAGGGAAATGTTGGGAAACCGGGAGAAGTTACTCCATTTTTTAGGCTTCCTTCGCGTGTGCAGCCTTAATGGTTAAAGTTACATAGAAATCATGTGTGACGGAAATAGTCTTTATAATATTAACCATAAACGCGGGTGACACCGCTGGCACAGCTAGTATTAAATAAATTGTATTGTACTTAGATATCAAGTAGCATTGTTATTGTATACATGGCGATTTAAAAGAGTAACTACCGAGTTTCTTGCCGGTTCTTCTCGGTAGAATTAACGTTCCGAACCAGGCGGTAGAATATTTTTCTTGTATTACTATGACTCTTCTTTTGTGTGCTTTTGTGGAGCCTACATGAATAAAGATATTTCTATTTCTATTTTTATTTCTACTCGTAATATATGTTATCCACGCGATTATCTGAATTCTTCAAATTTATGTTTCAATTATACCTATCTTGGCGCATAATAAAAGCTCAAAAATTATGGAGTCGGCTTATAGAACTAATTGACATACCCAATTGAGTAATAAGTTTAGTTCTATACGAGTAGCGACGATCAGGTGGCAACCAATAAGCGGATTTTCTTTTAGAATTGTGATCGAAAGGTATCCTATCTAGAAATCAGCTATCCATTACTATTGCATGTGAAATTTCAATGGTTATTTTTAGAAACACAACATTTATTGCCATAACAGTGCCATGTTTATGTTTAATAGGTTGATCTGACAATGGTTTTTTTATAGAAGTATGTTAATTATATCCATTTTGTATTTTCCTGTTATGTACGTGTTGATAGAGATTACAACATCATGAAATTCTAAAACCATTATACCCATTTATATTAGCTATGAATTTTGTAAATACATCTGAATCAAGTAAATATGTATAATAAATCTATGTTCAAACTAATTTATGTTTGTGCATGAGTTGCTTGAAATAAGTGTTAACTAGTTTGTAATTGTTGCTATTCTAGCTCTGAATGCAGTCAAGTGCTTTCAGACAAATCTTGAAGACCGAATTCGAAGGCTAACTTTAACTTGAGCATTGTTAAAGTTAACAAATGCATGTAGACTACTAAAAGTTTTGGGAACGTTTTAGTTGTTGAATAATTAAGTTTAATTTCATTTTAAACTTTGTTGTTTTAGTAAATATAAATAAATGTACACCGTTTGAGAGGGATAGAACTACGTTTTTTCATTTAGAATACTAAGTTAAAGATCAAAACGGTCCTTAATATTATAACGTCGACTTCTCTTGCGACTCGTTGACAAGCTATGTAAAATGTTCTTTATTATATTAAATAAAGAAAATAATGAATTTAAACTAAATAAGATCATGATAATGTATACTATAGCATTATATCATGCATCAAGCATGATTTGGCTAGTCTACTAAGTAAAAAATTTAGAATAATCCGCGCTTAATGACAATTTAAATAACGATGTCTACAGCACACAGTACCTATGACATCAAATCTGTTTTAAGCCTGTCTATACCAACATTTAAATTTCCTGTTGGATGTGAGTGGTATATACATACATCGTTAATTCAGGGTACAGAAAACTTGTCTTTATAATGATTCAATGCAAGCATACATTCATATATTAAATTAGCTAGTCACCGTGCTACAAGGGCGCATCTACATACTTAAATTTCTACTTTAGCTTTATCTACTGAAGTTGAATTTGCAAAGTCCACCTCCTCGGTGCATTTAACGACCCACTGCAAAATTCACACAGCACAACTTGGAATTCCCGTAGTTTAGCAAGAGACCTCATTCCCTCACTGAATTTCGTATACGAGGCAAATTGCTGCTGGCTTCCTGAGTGCTCAGTAAAACACCCACTAATGCTGGGCGCCGATTCGTGAAACACGTTTAGTCGCAAAATAATACTCATCGCATCGCGCCAGAAAACGGATTGGTTGCGTGCAAACATTCGATTAAACCCATTGTGTCTAAGTTTTGTACGAAATGTTGTTTTAATCAAACAACTCATATATTATACCGGTTACTTCCGAACAACGCATTTCACCCTTAATTGCGAAGTAAATTTTGTAGGATAATAAATTTGTATTCTTATTTAAAAAAAAAAGTGCCCAGTTTTTAAGCCAAGGGTTTACAAGAACATGGAAGCGATTAATCGCTGCGACAATCTGACATACTCTCCAATCAACTGAAGTATTTCGAAATTTCTAAAGTTACCTAGTTATACAAATTTGAGCCATTAGTACATTGCGATAATATTTGCCTTACATCGAGCATGTAAGGCAATTATTATCACAATGCACTTTTATTGTCTTGCATTGAAACTGAACAATCTTAGTACAGCGAAGGGTACTACTGAGTAGTACCCCATTGGCGAGAATAAATACGTTCTAATCTATAAAAGACCCGCTGACGGTTAATATAGTAGATGTATTTTTGTATCTTCATAGCCACAATGTTATATCAATTACGCCCATAAACTATAAATAGACAGAGAGATAATAAAATTACAAACAACAAATTCCCAGTTAATTCGCTGGCCTACATTCGAATAATTGGTGCTTTAAATTTTCATACAGTTCGATGCGTTAATGAATTACATTGGCCAGAGTTTTTAATACGCTGAAATGGTTAATGGTTAATTTTAAACCTTTTTAATGCAAATTTTTGTCCATAACCTTTGTCCTTTACTCTGTATTAATATCGCTTCGGCGAATATAATATTATGTAATTCCGTATTTCTTATTTCTTGTTTAGTTACTTCCGAACAACGCATTTCACCCTAAATTTTGTAGGATCATAAATTTGTATTCTTATTTTAAAAATAAGTTAGTCTTATTTAAGATGTGGCTCTTTACATCTGTTTACAGTTATTATCTTGAGATTATATTGTCAATTAATAATTCAAAAGAAATAATGGGTTAAGTGAACGGACATTTTTCTGCGAATAATTTTCATTGAACAAGGCTTTTAATAGATTTCGTGCCGTGAGCAGATTAACTTCCACCTATTCATTTAATACGTTAATTCACATTCAAATTTTTTTTTAAAGCGATTTAACGCGATAAACATTTAATTCCGTGTTATCGCTTGAGTAATTGTTTAGACAAGGTATTCTTTGCTTAGGCCGACCCGACCCATTCACTGACTTTCAAACGAGCTCTCTGGGTACTAATTAGGAAGTTTCTTATCATCATTAAAACGTAACTCTATTATTATTTGAGAGCTTATTACAGATTTGCTTAGGTTATCCTAATAAAATTTGTTACTGCTTTATTCACAGAGATTAAGAGTAATTAGTTATTTAAACAGAGGAAAACAGATAAAACGGTTCTCTGCACCATTATTGGGTAATAAGACGTCGTGTAGATAATTCTCAGAAATTGTACTCATTCTGTATAGAATTTTTGCCTTGTACGAGAAGTACTAAAATAATTTATGTTTTATAGGATTTTAGGGAATTGATCATTAAAAACCTTTGATACATTAATTGTCCAATGGTTAATACTAATACTAAAATTTAAATAATACTTTAATTAAAAGGTTTCAATGAGAACATCACTTAAGTTAAAGTTAACTTCTATCAGATATTTTTTATTAAACAATTAATTTACCTTTTAGGAGTTACTTTTAAAGTATATTTTAAGTGTGCGATTATGTCTACCTATTCGATTTCCTTATTCCCCGATTCGGTCCGACTAACCGACAAAAATCTCAGTTCTAATTCTCTACTACTTAAATTATATACGTACGTAAGTATATATAACAAACTAGCGGCCCGGTATTGTGCTTCGCTACGTATGAAGTGAAATATTAAAAATGTGATAAATGACGAACCGCTCTACCGATTTTGTGCAAACTTCACTTAAACCATCCACTAAATAGTCCGAACAAAGCCTAAACATTTGGTTTGGATAGGTGGGCCCGTTCTTAAGTTATAAAATTACAACGAAAAGTGGCATTGATTTTTATATATATTGATATCACCTACGAACGGGCAAAACTTTTTAAATATTTAATTAGGATCAAAACATAATATTCAGTTATGTACGAGATCTTACCGCAGTAGACGCAAGTAAAGAATTTTTGTGAAGTCGAGAAGAAAATTTCCCAAGATGAAGCTGTGGACGGAAACTTATATAACGTCTCCTTCCAAAACAACGACTATGAATTCACAAAACGCGAGCAGACGGGTCGAGTGCATCTGCTTGGTAATAATAATTCATGTTTCTGTTTCGCTGTACATTACCGAGTGCTGCCAAGCCGAGCGTTAATGTATGAGTTCAAAATTTTGCCTACCTTCCGGCATTATTATGCTGGTCTGTTCATTAAATTTTAAGAGATTCTAAGTGGATTGTAATATGGTAAAATTGAATGATTTTTGCATAATTTGAATTTAAAACAGGTATTTTCTAACAAAATGACACACCATTCTCTATATTTTTAGCAGAGAAACAAAAAAATATGGAGAATTTAAAAAAATATGTCTAATAATTGTGTGAAAAATCATACATTTTAATATATGTACATTTGTAAGGCTCTAATTTGTAATCAACGACTTCCAAAGAAAAGACAAAGTTCCAAGTGAATGCAAATCATAACTGCTTTGTTGCTTTGAGAAAACGAGTGAAGTTTCGCCATAAAAACCTTGTTCATAATAACGATTCCGACAATTGTAGTAGTATTTCCCGGTAGTAAAAACGAAGCATAATTATAATGTTTTACTGCTAAATCATTAGCTCAATTAATACGAGATTGTGTGTATACTTCGGTTGCCTTTTACATTTAAATTGCTTACGAATATTGATGGCGCATGTCTGCTCATATAACAAAACTAACTAACTAACTAAACTCACGCCACTTCCGTAGCGGGGTAGGCAGACAGAACCAAACGCCATATAAATAAAAAGACGCTTTAAAACTTGGTGAATGATAGAGAGTGAAAACATGTTACCTTTTGAAATAAATATATAAATAAATATCTGACTTAATCACATACATTGATCTAACTCCGAGGTAAGTAGCTTAAACACTTGTGTTACGGTTACCAAAATCAACAGTGGTATCCAATATTTAAATATTAATAAAATATTATTACTTTGAGTAGGCGATGAGCTAGCCACTTGTCACTCCTTTTTCACAGCTTTTCATCCAACCCAGCCCACTTTCCCATGTTCGTCTAGGACTTAAAAAGAATATGCTAACTGTGGTTCTTGCCTAGCATGTCGTAAAAGGTGACTAATGGTAAATCGGATTTTGGGTGCATGTTGCCCCTTTGACTCTGTCTACCCCTTCGGGGATCATGGGCGTGATGTTATGTTTGTTTGTTTGTTTGTTTGTTTACTTAAATATTGGATATTAACACCCAGATATAGAACAAACACAAGTAAGTATGCATCATACGAATGTTTGTCCTGTGTGGGGATCGAACCTACAGCTCTTGGCGCATGGGGCAGGGTCACTACCGAATGAGCCAACGAGCCAGTCAAACCTTTTGAAATTAGAATCATTACTAAAACCAAATTATCACTGCTGTGCAAGAACTAACGAGTTAACATATGGTGGTCTTTTTTATTCTGTTCTAAAATGAATCATGGCAGTTTAGTAAAATTTTAAAAGTTTTTTTATTTATCACGTTTTTGTTAGTATCGAATATGTCAACAACATTCATCCTGCTGTTTACCCATTACGCCTTATTCATATAAAAATAGGCCCCCAAGTTGAGATGGGAAGTTTACCGTGAGATTCCTAACAGGAAGACTTTGGGAGCTTTGAACCTTTTTCTTTAACAATGGAACATTTTTTTTACTGCGCACGTTTAAAAGCTGAGAGCGATGGTAGCTCAATGGTAAGGACACGCGCCTCTTAACCGAGGAGTGCGGGTTCAAACCCGGGCACGTACCTCTGGATTTTTCAAATCTATGTACGTATTCTTACCACAAGCTCGACGGTAAGGGAAAACATCGTGATGAAACCTGCAAATTCAAACCACTTTGGATTTGTAACCATGATCCAAAAATTGTCTGGTTCCCCTATCTTAGGGTTACGAAGGTCAGATCGACAGTCGCTTCAATGTAATTACCAGACTCGCTAAATCCTGGATCATGTTCTAAGCGGACCCCGTCTAAGCACGGGACATAACGCTAGGAAGATGATGATGATGTTTAAAAGCTGCGAATATTTGCTAAACGCGTCTTGTTATATGTATGGGTTTAAATATTATTGTATGTTTTTCTACCTAAACTTTCATGAAACAGATATAAAAGCAGGAATAACATAATGCCAAGCGAGTTTTTTCGGCTAGTTAGTAAGTGCTACAGCTTAGTTTAACTTTTCAGTTTAGTTCTTTTTAAAGTTCAGTTACTACTAAAGTTTCGAAGTTTCCTTACTTAAAGAGGAGAATAAAAAATAAAAAATAATTAAAATGTCTGACAAGTCTTACAATTTGTTTATATAAAACAAACCTAATATATGTACCTGTCTGAATGTATTGTATATTCTGAACAGTCATTCTGCCAATAGGAATTCGTTAGGGCATCAATTTGCGATTCTCGATTGTATTTTTAATTGGGTTTTCGTCGACGGGCCTAGCAAATGAACGATTCATCAGCTCAAGGTTTGGGATAACATAGGGAATATTCCCTCTGCTTCCCTAAACCTATTCTAACTAATTGGTGAATTCGGAAGTGTCTTTGTTCACTTTTACCTATATACCATATATACCATCCAAGCACTTTAAACCACATTTAGCTAAAAAATAAAGTTGAGTTGGGTAAAATGAAAAAATAATAACAAGTCGCTAACTCGTTGCCTACACAATCCAAAGATGTTCCACTTTGATTCATGTTTTTATTACTCTGATATTCATAAATTCATAATATCTTGCACAGATACACGTTAAGGATATTGTATATATTAGCAAAATACTAAAGCCGAAAGATATTTTAAATGATAGAGACTGCCAAGAAGTGTACAGACGTATATTTGTAAAGAGACTGATAGAAAAACGTTGTTTCCGTTTTTCTATCAGTATATCAAAATTAAATTACAATTCTAAACTTGAAAATAAAAAAATAATAAAAAGTATTAATATAAAATTACAAGGCCAGCGCGTCGGCAATAGATATGAACATAGTATACTAAAGATAACTGTTATGGAGTATATTAAATAGACTATAGACAAGAACCGGTATTGAATCTGTAAATCACATTTCATTTGTTTTTGTAAGAAGCCGCAGCGCAAATGGTCTTAACAGCTAGTGTTGGGAAAGATTCGAGTCTCTTTTAAGTCCTATTCGATGAACCCTATCTAGATGTTAGTGTAAGAAGATTTGTCTGTTAGAATTGCATTTTTCAAATATCTCATAATGTATTTATGACTTTTCTTGATATTTAAAATTTAAAAAGGTATTAAGCTCACAAGGAAAAAATTTAAATCACACTGTCCGGATACTTCAGAATAAGCAAAAAATTTGTCAAGCATGTATATTGGGTCTCTATTAAATCAATAACGTTCAAAAGATTTAAATTCTATTTTTGTACCATATGGATTTACGATTCTTTAGTTTAGAAAAAAACGTTCAAGTTTTAATTATCAGTGGAATCCCTAAAAAATTAGGTCTTTTATAAAATACTATTAAAACTCGAGTCCTTCCCATCACTAATAACAGGTCGTAATATCAAATATTTATGATAAAGCCAGAGGGATGGAGGATCCCATGGCCTGCCATCCGCAACTTCATCGTCGCAAAAACGTTATAACTGGAGCAAGTAATCTGAAGTTTGTTTTGTTTACGGCCATTCTTCTGTGATTTAGGAAACTTTGTGATTAAAACCGAAGGTGAAGCGCGTTCACAGGTCGAGAGCGTAGGTTACATAAAAGGTTGGTGCTAGTGTAATGCATTAATAAATATTAGATTAACCATATTGGTCTGGGACTTAAAAAGAAAGTGTGCCAACTGCGTTTCTTGCCTAGCATGTCGTAAAAGGCGACTAATGGTATATCGGGTTTTGGGTATGTGATTGTGTCGGTGACGAGCTTGCCACTTGTCAATCCTTTTTACAATTTTCCATATAACCCAGTCCAGTTTTATTTTTGGCTCATTGTGGCTAAAGGGGCTTGCTGCCCCTTTGATTCTGCCTACCCCTTTGGGGTTTATGGGCATGATATTATGTATGTATTAAATTAACAGATGGAGGTCGCCATGGCAGCTCAATCAATAGTATATACTCATACACCACATATACTAGATCAAACCCGTGTTTTTTCAATATAATTACGGATTTATTTATTTTATTTTAGTAATCTATCTACTCTTAGTCATTGTCTAATAACAGTATTTTTTTTTGTTTAAGTACCCACGCTTAAGGAATTCTACTGGACAGTTATTAAGCGGTACAGACCAGTTAAATCCAACAATTGAAATTCGACGCGGTATCGAGAAACAAAACTTTGGAACTATTTCTTTGTAAGTTATCGCTGATTTTGTTTTAAAAGAGGAACGCCGAGTGTGGTTTCAGGGGTAATCTTGTAATAGTTCTGGTGGAGTTGACGGTTTTGTCGCCCGCGAACGAGGCTTAGTTCGTTTGCTCGTAACCTACCAGAAAAAAAATATTTTGTTTATTTTATGTTTCAAACGGTCATCTCACATATTTGTTTACGTTTTCATTGTCATGAATGGATAATTACTTGCACGATGACGATACGCATTATAATATATTGGTGCTCCCTCCACTGAATTTCGAGTATCATGCTTCTAAGCGATTTTATGAAAGTCGCAAAATGTATTATTACACTAGTAGATTTATCCTTGTCACGCCACTAGCAGGCCATGTTAATGTGGAATGTACATATACACACAATTATTACGTCGAAACAAAAATCTGTTGCGTTTCTTCGTTGCGTGCTGAACCCAAATACGAGTGGAGCGGATAATGAGCTGCCAACTCCGGGAGAAATAATAAAACCTGAGGTTTACGTCCACGGTAGACGCAAAGTCGTATTCGCAAATTGTGTTCTACGAATTACAAGAACAATGTTTGCTCCGATACAGATGAGCTCCGTTGCGCAACAGGGCACTTCTGGTGCCTTTCTGTGGATCTACTTTGTTTGCTTTGTCCAATATATCTTGTGTTGTTTCCGAAACTTCAGTGCTATTCATTCACATACCTGGATGTTTATTACTGACGCAGAATTTGAATTGTTGCAGAAAGTTTCGGCGTGTCCGGGGTGCTCATAAATTTTGCAAAATTTTATCAGATAAATGAAGGAACAAGGAATTTTCTTATACTTGTAGCTAAGACGGCTTTTATTTATACTTTATTTATTTTAGTTTTATTTTTGCAGGTTAAGATATATTTAATATAAAATGCAGATACAGCTGCCAAAGTCGTAAAAAAATTTCACCCTAAAACAAACAATACAACTGTATGGAAAACGTGAGGATAGTTTTAATAAAAATATGTTAAAATTGTATTAAAAAAAGAAAAAAAATATAAGATACGAGAAACTGAAGTCATACGGCTTTAATGGTTCTATGCTAGACTGGATAACTTCCTACTTATGCCGCAGAAAATTTTATGTTGTTCTTAACGGTTACAATTCTAGCAACCATAACATATCATCAGGTGTCCCACAAGGGTCACATTTGGGACCAGTCCTATTCAATTTATTTATAAATGATTTGCCCGACTGTTTTAAATTTTCAAAATGTTTCCTTTATGCCGACGATTTAAAATTGGGTCGTGTTATTGAATCCGAAGAAGATGCCGGCAAATTACAGGAGGACCTGGACCGTTTGGTAGATTGGTGTAAATGCAACACTATGAGACTCAACATCTCCAAGTGTCGGCAGGTTAATTTTACACGCAGATCAAATTACCTACACACGCAATACTATCTTCAGGGTGTCGCTCTGCAAAATACTAAGACAGTAAAGGATCTCGGAGTATATTTTGATCAAAAACTTTCATTTCCATTCATTCCCAGATAGATAGTGTAACAAAACGAGCATCCAAAATACTTGGATTTGTCCTCAGAAATGGAAAAATTTTCAAGAGCACACAAACAAAGATATTTTTGTATAACACCTTAGTTAGAAGCATCCTGGAATACGGTAGTGTTGTATGGCGTCCCCATTATGCTACCCATACGCTTCGTTTAGAACGTGTGCAAAAAAGATTCCTGTGGCATTTAGCATACTCAAAAGGAATAGCTAAAAAAATAGAAAGGTACGAGGACAGGTTACAATACTTCAAAATAACATCTTTAGAAAAGCGACGGGATCTCCTAGACATGACCTTTTTGTCTAAGGTGCTCACCAGTCAAATTAACTGCCCTCCACTACTCTCATTATTTAGTTTAAAAGTCCCTCGTAGAGTTCCCCGAAAGCCCATAACACCACTTTGCCCTCCTCTCTGCCGCACGGTCGTGGGTGCCAACTCTGCTATCCCTCGCCTCTCCAGAATCCTCAATCACCATAGTGGTTTCATCGACATCTTTCACGACTCCGTTGGGAAGATACGCCATAAAATATTGTGTAATTAGTAATGAAGTGTTCGTAATTGATTGTTGTTGGTTTTAGTTTTATCATTTTATCACTATATTAAATAAGTGTAAGAAATACTTAATAAGAACATTGTAATGCAAGCGGTGTCTACTTATAAGAAGTTTATGTATTAATTAGTTTTAATAAGTATTTTAAGGATGATATAATACATAAATTGTTAGTGGGCCTAAATAAATAAATAAATAAAAGATAATATGTTTGCCACGCACGACGTACGTCAAAATTTCACAAATCACCTTCTTAATTTATGTTGTAAAAAACAAAAGAAGTAACAAGCTCAACTAATAAAAACAACTGATTCACAGGTCACCACAGCATAGCCGCATCTGGCCATGAAATCGAAAAAGTTGAAACTCACTTAAACAAGACTGATGTTTCCTTTTGAAGTGTTTACGTGACGTCGCCGTGCTCACTGCGTTGAAATTCCTTGGGCCCAAGGTGCCTCCTCTTTATGCTGGCCACGTTTCGCCTCGTAAAACTAATGGCTTATTTCAAACTTTTCCGTTGGAAATGAAGGAAAGTATTTGTCATTCGCTCCTTTATGCTGTGTCAAATTGTTTTGCCGTCATTGCGGGCACGTTGAATCCCTTCGTTTCCCACGGATGAGATAATTTTTCTCAGCTAGTTTTCGCGTTGGATTTATTCTCGTTGTTGAGAGTTGAAGCATGACTTTCTTCTTTTATCTCTTACAAAAGAAGAAACTCATTCTTATTATAATTAATGACTTACTTATTAGATTTAAGTTTTTTATCGAGTGCCTTGGTCTGATTATAAGGTATGAACGAAGACATTTTTTTTCTTTGCAGCATTTGATTGCTTTAGTTTTTATGTCCTGTAGCTTATTATAACGGATTCTGCCATTTAAGTACAAAAAGCAGAATAAGATATTTCATGTGACATTCAACTATTTGGCTAATCCTAAAAAGTGGTAGACAGTACAATTGTAAAGTTGAGCAATAACAAGAAATACTTACTGTGAGATGTTCTGGTGTATTGAAAAATGCGCTGTCGCCAAACTTTAAAGGACACGCTACGTAAGTAGTTAAGTACTTACTACTAATACGACGTAACCTCCAAAGTTTCAACCCCAAGTGCTAGCATGGGAATAACAGAGTTTACAATCTTCGTAAATTCCGTACCTACCACCCAAGCCCACCTGCAAGAAATACTGGTTTAATTAACAATTATTCGTCCCCGCCCAGAAACTATCGCTGTAGCGAATAGCGTGGTATCTTATTTCCTGTTTCCACTGAGCTGTCAATAAACTAATACACATTAATAACTGAGCAAAGATCGTATTAAATCCCTTTAATGACGCTTTAAACCCCAATGCTGTCATTTAACGGTCAGATTAGTTGCAACGGAGAAAGGGGATTTTTCCTGATTCGCAAAAGCCGCGGAGAAAACCCGGCTTAGCTTCTTTGACTCGCTCCTCCTTTGTATTTTGAAATGAAGATTTGCTTAGCCGACTCTCGTTTGCAATTTAAAGCCACGCGTTTTGAGGCAATAGTGCTATTTATAATGTTTCATTTTATTACTGTGGTTGTATAAATATACGAGGGCCAAACGTATTAATTTATGCAATATTTTTTCGCAATGTATATATTCCCCTGAATATAAGGTATAATAGATTACAAAATTTATTATAGCTTATATTCAGGGGAATTAATAAACATTTGGTTGTGTTTTTTGTTAATTTCATAAGATTTTCATCATTGAAAAAGATGAAAAAGATCAAGTTTGTAAATCTTTCTAGTTTTGCACATGTATACATAATGTCAAAGGTACAAATATTATGTTCACAATCATCAAGTCAGGCTACTTTACTGAGGAGTATTTCACGCTACCGTCAAAGATCCTACAAATATTAATATTATCATAACATATATAAAATGACTAGAGAATAATTATCAGTAATAGGAAAAATCGAATAGTGTTATGAATTCAAAAGGTATTCCATAAATTGACGGTTACGAGTATTACACTATAATTACAATTCTACGTTGAGTGGTATACGTATGCATATATTAATACCTATGAATTTTTTACTTGCGAGTCACCTAAAATAGGCAAGATGACTGAAAAATTCTGTTCAGTCCGTCAGTTAGATTATAAAAAAATTATTTACGTACGTATTATATATATTACTTATTTTTTTATTTATTTGTATACAAACATTGACGAAGATACAATGTATTCAAGTTGCGTGTGACGTCACGCTTTCGTAAAATTTTTACTAAATAGTGATGTCGCAAGCCCCCACTCCAAAACTTTGATGCTTTTTATCTTTGTGATATTTGTTAATTGGATTAAGCGAAAAATATGTGTCTAGTATTTATTTTTGTATAATCAACTGACGGTCTAAATAGGATTACAGTTTTTAATTCAGTCATCATCTCTATTGGTAATGTACGGTAGTTCCACATGTATCTACATCAGTGTCTAAGTAAGTGTAAGATTTAGAGAAAGCTTACCCTCCCCATTAACTATTCGCGATCGAATATAGAGTTTTAATGGATACACGTATCCATTAATACTCCATGCAAAGATTATAAACCCTTGAATAGGTAATTTGCTCTAATACAATTCAGATGTATGAGATAAAGTCCAGTGGGACATTTCGCTTAAGATGTCTGTAATGCCGTCATTGACTTTGGTAGTTAACTAATTTATTCATAGATCATTTCAAATGCAGGTATACAACTTCAACAAGTACTAAAAAAATATAATTATTAGTCAATATGTATTTAAGTGAATTTTTACTATAAAAAAAAATGGTCTTAAATCAACGTCGCATACAATGATCTCATTTCAAAGTAAGTAGCATCAACACTTGTGTTACCATAATCCATAATCAACATTGTCATTACCAAACACGGACTAGTAAAAAAAGAAGGACTCCACGCTGTCATACTATAGCGTGAAGCCACGTTTATGCATCTGTGGGTGAGATACTTATGGAAGCCAGATATCGGATATCTGTCATTTGAAGCGCTTATTATGTCAATTTGTGACGTTAGTTGCGTGTCAAGTTGGAATACCGGAGGAGCTTCAATGTCCACTTAGTGGCGCGGTGTTCTACTTTTTTTACTAGTCAGTGCTGCCAACACTAATTCATATTCACTCATATCATTGCTTACATAATCTTCTTTGATCGTCCTTTATCTCTCGACCTCCTTTATATTAATATTTACACTCTCTTCTTCAAACACTATTAGTAATGTGGGATACAAATTATATAAAAGCAATTTATTATTACGTATCCTAGTTATTGGCTTTGAACAAGGCGAATAAATGAAGACAGCACCATCAGAAACAGATGAATTACCATTTCCAAGAGGGATAAACCTATACTTGTATCATCTGGCAGTCCTTCAACAAAGCTAAGGATATTTGTTAGTGTGTCAAAATAAGCAAACAATTGTTGTTGTTTAAACACAAAGACGGGTGCTAACAGGGCTCTCGTGGGTACCCTCAACCATCAATCATCCCCAGCTCGCTCGGGACGGCGGGGATGTTGTGAAGATTAAACTGTTGCATTGAGCAGCGCTACATTACATGGTATCATAAATGATATAGGAAATATATAAGACCGAACTCGTTTATTAGTAAGTACCGATGAACAATATGGTGCTTTTGATGTCTATAGAAGTTGGTTTCCGAATCCGGTGGTAAATTTTCATTTGTATGAACTGACGATTTATAAGTGCTTATTTAACCCAAAGCGTTAATAAAAGATAATTTCATTTAAATTTCATAGAATTGTTTTAAGAGATTCATGGAAATAGATATTGCAAAGTAAATCATGGCACATGATTTATTTTTTATATGACGACTATAGAATCATGTGGGAAAAATTGAGGGAATTCTTCCCATATGATTCTATAAAGTCGTCAGGATTTTATCGAATTACATAAAATGCTTTAATAAGAAATGTGACACCGCCACATTTCGCTACACACATACATATATGTTTTTCATATGTTCCACGATCCTGTGGGTATAAAACAACAGGATAATGGAACTTATATAAGTATAGCAACGTCGCAAAGTTTAAAACTCGTCATATGGATGGCGACTTATATCCAATACAATCTTATTATTATGATTGTCAAGAAGAACATATACATTAATCATTATATTATTATATACATACATACATAACATCACGCCTGCAATCCCCGAAGGGACAGGCAGAGTCAAAGGGACAGCGAGCCCATTTAATCACATTTAGCCAAAAAAAAAAACTGAGCTGGGTTAGATGAAAAATTGTGAAAGTAATGACAACAAGTAGCTAGCTCGTCGCCTACACCATATGCGACGAAAGTTTTTTAAATAAAGAAAATACCTACACGTAAAACAAACATTGCATAATTTGATATCTACATTTAAAAGGTAAAAGGTACAGATAACGATGTTATTACAAATATTCAAAAGAGAAAACAGTTGATTCAAAATACCAAACGATTGTTATGTATTATCGGGGTAAAAATACAAGGCTTCCTCTTCTATTATGATTGCGGCTAATAAAATCGTTGAAAGCACCCGTGAAAGGGTTGGCATACTTGTGTGGGCGTCCTACTTCGTGGTGGTATTTAAGGAATATATTGCCTCTGTAAGATCGTAGACGGTAGATGAAAATTCTTTTGAGCTGAACGGCGCGATTGGCTCAGTTGTGTCCCAGCTGCCGCAGAGAGCGCTCGTATCTGAGACCTGATATCTTCGAGGTGTGTACTCTATTTTTCTATCTATGAATATCTACTTAATACAATTCGTTATCTTATTTCAAATTATAAGATCATAATTAAAGCTTCTATCGTTGGTGGTCAATAGTCAACGTTTGTCTAGATGTTGGCGATTCACCTAAATAGATATACAGAATCTAAATATCATAGGCAACTTCTTTTTTCTTTGAAAGGGAAGTTAAGCAGTCGCGCCATTAAACATAATTATGGCTTAAGGTCGTATTTTGTAAAATTACTTACATGCGCCCATTACACATTTCATGTTGAACCAAAGATAATAAAAAAAGAGGTTTATGTGAAAATCTAACTTAAGTGTAACGTAAACACGATATACTTTGTAAACTTTAACAAAGCGAAGCATACAAAGATAAGACTAGACGATAACTTAATGGACAAACTCCGCAATGCTGTTTCTAAGATATAAACTCGAGAGTAGTAAAATTAGTTTGTTTATAGCAAGCTCAGATCTCTTGGGGGAATAGTTCATTTCTGCAGTCTTACTATGTTGTCCGCATTGCTAACTACGCACGTGTAGTTGGGTATTGAAGTTTATATCTATTTTAGTTGGTAAAGTCGAGCTGGGTGATGTTAGTAGTTTGTAACAAAATAATTAAATTCCATATCGATGGACAACTCGGAACAAACGTTGGGCGAGGCATCGAAAACTATTTAAACCGCGTCGGGAAAACGTCGATGTAGATAGCAAGTTGGTGTCGCGGCTCGAGCGGGTTGTCGCTTCGCCGTCTGATTTATCACAGTTTAGGAACACGATTGTGGTTCTATTGCTACTGGGACCTTTGAAAGAGTGGAAAGTGATAAGGAGTGTTTCTTTTTCCTATAAACTGTCGATTGGCAGGGGAATTGTGATAAGAGACAGGTTATTAGAGCTTGCTTGCAATTTGACGAAGTAAAAGAAAGATATTTTTTTTCGAGTTCGATTAAATCCATTTTTAATGTTGCTAGTTTAATGTCTATATCCCGGAAGGGGCAGGTTGAAGGATTAAACTCCTCCAATCACTTATAGTCAAAAATTAAATTGAGCTGGGTTAGATGTTAGGTACTTATAAAGTACCGACCTAACGTTTTACAGAATATCGATGTAAGTAGCAGTACCCGTACCCGTACCCAGTTACCCGTAGTACTATGATTAAAATTTGTTCCATGTAGGGTTGCGGAGCCCCAACTTCCTTATTAGGTTGGCAGCGCATTTGAGATGCATGTAAGGTTATACACAAAGCGTGCCCTGACTTGAAACGGAACAGCTGGGAAGAAAAGTTTTTTTATATATAATATAGAGCAATCAGCTTCTTACTTTAGTATAGTCAGTTATATTTACGTTTATATCAGAAATACTCGTATACTAAAGAAAACGGCATTGAACTAAATGTAGGAACACATGGCCTCATCATCAGTATCATTATATTCCAAGCATTACCTATTTGACGTGCTTAGTTGGGGACCGCTTCCTTGATCAACCATGAATGAAACTGGAATCTGGAAAATCTGATTTTTACACTGAAATATGATGTGTGACGTCACGTGGCGTCTGAGATAAATGAATATGGCTCAACATTTTATGATCTGAAATAGTACCCGAGGTATGTACCTTGTTGACATCATTATCCTCAGGATATACCTTCATATATAACAGTAGAATTCTATTTGCAAGTCCCTAAGAAGATGCGGTTTTCCGTCGGCCTGTCAATTATGAACAAATGTTCATGTTCGCTAATGGAAAGCACCGAAGTGCTCAATATTTGGACTCGTTGATAAATGCGGAGTACTCTAGCCGTTTTTAACGGGACGGATATTTTAACGAAGTTTCTCTGTCGTGATTTAGCAAACAGATGATAGGGTGGGTTTTTTAAATTGGCGGTACCCAAACTTGGTAAAAAAAAAACGAGAGGATGCATAATTTTCTTTTATTCTTCACTTTAGTTACGGAACTGAAATTTAATCGAGTTGATTTTTTTCCTCTAGTTTTATCAAATTAGTATATTTTTTAAAAGAGAGAATCATTAATTCAGATGAAATATTAATAAAATTCTAAGAGATTGTTCAGTTAAAAGTGAATAAAAAAAAAAAAATTCATTATTATATATTGATATCCAAATATCATCAAAAGCATAATAATACTTCCTTTAAATCTTGAAAAAAAAATATTCAAATAATAAAAAACCTCAAATCCGGTTAACGGGCATTAAGCTTCTTATTAGATACGATAAAACAAAAAATATGGAAGCAATTCCCCGACGGTAACGAAGGCATCGCAAGAACACGTGTTGAAAACTTATAAAAAAGTAATGACTTGTACAGCAAAGGTGATGGCTCCATAAAGCCTATCGTCGGCAGCTCGTTATTCCGCCTAAACAGCCCCGACCCCGATAGCTGAATCCATGAGCTGTCGATGTCGGCAAGATACGGGATCGATCGCGCCGAAATTGGCTTGCTCCGCTTACCGAGATCCGGCGGATTACCCGCGCTCAAGAAAACACCAGCCGGTAGGCAGGTGGCTCACGGCGGATTACCGTGATTGGATGACGGAAATTATCGCGTGTATGTACAAGACCTAATGATGTCACTTATTAGTAAGTTTGCTTTAACTTTGGGCTTCGATTCGAGACTAATATTAGCGAACTTCGAGGCAAGTTCGTTAGTTAAATTAGTATCTTCCGGGAATAATACAAATTGCAAAGGATTTGGAAATATACACAAAGTATATGGGTTGGAACACATGGTGACGAAAAAAATAAAGTTAAGTTTCTTAGACGATTTTTTTCTCGGAACTTCCGAAGAAATACGTAGGTAACGTTTGGCCATTAACGAGTATTAGGTGAATGAGAAATTAATTTTTTGTTATTTATGTTTTGAAATAATTTTGTTATTATGTTGAAAAAGAAAAGAAACTACTTAAACTAGGACTTTTATATAAATAAATATCCGACTACATCACATATTTTGATCTGACTCCGAGGTAAGTAGCTTAAGCACTTGTGTTACAGATATCAGAATCAACAGTGGTATTACAAATATATACTTAAATATTGAATATTAGCACCCAGACACAGAACAAACACAAGTATTCATCACACGAATGTTTGTCCTGGGTGGGGATCGAACTCACAACTCTTGGCGCATGGGTCAGGGTCACTACCGAACGCGCCATCGAGCCAGTCAAAAAAGAATCGTCGATTTGACCTATTAAAACGGCATTATCTAATTACCAAAGCGGTTTATGCAAAATTGTAATCGTTCTTAACACGCATCGCATAAAAGCATCAATTATGGAATATGAAATGTAAGAAACCCGGTTCTCGCCGGATTAAGTTGGCTAAAAGCAAATGCTGGGAACAGCGCAGGTGGCCCCCGGACCGGCGTTGGCGCCCATTACAATAATTGCAATGGGGACGTTCTGAGAAAGTCGTCGTTTACACAAATTGCAAACACTATCAGAGAGAAGCAGCATAGCGAAATCAGTTCTAGACGTTTCCTTACACTGTGATGTTTATTGAAATTCTTTCATTGCAAATATTATGACTGCAAATCAAATAACTTTGTAAATAAAAGGTCCCGTTCTGGATCATCTCGTTTAATGATTTTAAAATTAAGTCGCACATTTATCGTCTCCTGTCTATTATTCTGAAACAGAATTCGCTTAACAGTCATCAGACTTCTGAAATTCGGCGCTTCGAGAAAGTCGATATTCCTTTACACAAATTGCAATCACTATCAGAAATTAGTTCTAGACCTTTCCTTACATTGTGATGTTTATTGAAATCCTTCCATTACAAATATAATCAGAATCAATGCGGCGATCTGAGATATTTGTATTAAAGATACCTGTCTCAAACGTCTTCGTTAAATGGCAAGCGAGTCGTCTCGGATGGATTCTATCTTTAAAATAAAGTCGCACATTTTTCGGGACCTGTCCGTTATTCCGACGTAGAAATCAGGTTTAAAAGCCTAGACTTAATCCAAATTACGACTTAAGCGTGAGGGTAGATACATTATACATAATTAGTCCGATCAAATTAGACCAAAAATTAAAGTTACATTAATTAACATTCAGCTGAAAATAAGTAAATTTTTTCAAAACATAAATAAAAATAACATTTTAAAAATTACGACGGTTGCGGCTTTTTGAATCGTTCTATTTCGGAAACGGTGAAGGAATAAAAATATTGACACCTTTTTATAGATAATTTTGTAATCTACAATTTTGGTTTTAGGCCAGTTTTATGATAAAACTTACCGTTTAGATGAAAATGGCGAAAAACCCATTTTTTTTACTCTGTCTTTAAGTATTTTTTTTCCAGGTACCGAAATCATTGGGAATTTTGAAATGTTATTTTTAATTATGTTTTGAACAAGTTTACTCATTTTCAGCTGGATGTCAATTAGTGTAACATTGAATGTCTAAATTGACCGGACTACTGTGAATGTCTAAATTGACGGATTTATTTTCGCGTTTTTAATAGTAATTGATTCGGACCTAAAATAGAACCTAGTTTTTAATATTTCATGATACATCATGGTGTCAATTGAAAAGAGGTATTTTGATTCTTTTTGTATGAATCATCTAGTAACCAAAATGCAAACTATATGCTTGGTCTGTAGAACCTACGGTTACAGTATGTATGTATATGTGAAAAGTTTACATACATTTAAGGAACTGAAAAGACCACATTATTAAGTACATAGCCTTTAACGATACAAACTCTAAAAGTTAAATAGGAAAGTATCTGCTATAACGTTAACTGCGAGCCGCTGAGAAAGAGTCTCGTTCACTCTATTTAATTTCTTTTCCTAAACGCAATTTCCCGAGACCATTCGTAGAATTAAATGGGTTTAAGCTAACATCAATTTAGACTGAATTAAGTTGTTCCATCGTGGGATAAGGGAAGAGTAAATAGTCTGCGTACTTGTGTTTCGGATGACATATAATTGTTTAGATTGCTGTGAGTTTAGTAATTGAGACTAATTAACGTCCAGGATTATTTTTGGGATGAACCCAAAGGGTAAAACGGACTTTAACTGTTGTTACCTTCGTGTATCCTTGTGTCTGGTGTTCGAAATTTTATGTATAATACCAGCTATAAGGTTAGGTGATACAATTACCTATGTTTTTTCGTATTCAATTTCGCTATTTTTTTAAACTGCCGTATGTATTATTACTTACTTATTTTATTTTTACAGCGCATTCAAAATTTGTTCTTAAGCATTCTGTCTTCCATGTACATTACAAATGTGTTATGTGCCTTAGTGAGTCTGCGATATGAGGAGCAAATTAAACAATTTAAATAGAGATTACTATGTATTTCGAAAAGCAGTTTTTTTCTTGCTGGATGTGGGGTGTATTAGCCACCCTTTTATGTAAAATTCGCATTTGTCTATTTTAAATATTGTATATGCAACCTACAATAAAGCATTTTCACGCCCATATACGAACCTTATACCTATCATTACCATAAATCAATAGGTCGGTGAACTGTAAAATATTTAGCAGATCAATTTGGGTTTCTCTATTACGGTCTACATTTTACCGACAAAGCCCGTTTGAAGTTAAAACAACACCCTCTTCTTAAATAAACATTAATTCCGAAATCAAAACTGAACTGTTCCCATTCAAATTCACTTGTTAAACCAAATTCAATCAATCAGTCAGTCAGCACAAAATGAGGGTAAACAAAAAAGGCGAATATTTCTTTATGATTGAGAAAAACACAATAATGCATTGTATTCTATGTTATATATTTCAACCAGAGCCTTGTCTTATAATTATGTACTTTGATGTTTCTTAGAAATATATTTGTCAGTATATTTTCTTTTGATTCGTTAGAGAATAATACAAGAATGAGTTGTTTTTGTGTGTGTGTTTTCCAATCAAAATGTTGTACACCATTGTATTGAAGACAGCAAACTTGTTTTGGAGCATATGCTCCATAACAAAAGATAAGTAACTTATATTATTTTTCAAATTAACACCAAAATCCTAATTTGTCTATATTATAGTAATGGATTTTCATCTACAGTATTGCTTAAGTTACATGGTTCAGTATGTTACCAATATATTACTCTGCATAATTGTCTCATACATATGTAAAATACATTAAGCTGTTTACCTTTTATCATGTTTAATATATACTTAAAAATAATAAAAACCCATAAAACAGAAAACCATTTTCCATGAAATGCCCCATTGTTGTATAGAACTTCAATCAAAGGCAAAGCTGTCAGCTGGCAGTTTTATCATAGCATCAAGTGAGCAAAAGAGCTAACTGGATAGACCCGAGAAAGTTGTTATCTCCCTCTAAAGCAATCGACAGAGTAAACACTCAATACCGACAGAGATCTGTTGCTCCACTAACAATGTTACAGAAAAACGCAACGATATATAAAGACTGTTCATGTAAATGTTTCGATCTAACCTTTTTGTAGAGAATAATGTTGCCCAAAAGATCAATCCGAAAATTTTTCGGACCTATCATTGGCACTAAACTACATTTTTTTAAGTTAGCAAGACCGGGCACATATGTTTGTTAAAAGATTAACTGACAACATAAATTATAATTAGAAATAGTATGGCTACTATAAAATTATGTAATACATATATATGTACAGAAAAAATAACGATTTAACATTTATTTTTATGCTTTATTTTAAAAGGTTTAACCCAACCTAAAGAATAGCCAAACAATTCAGATGGTATTACAGTAAATTCAATTAAAATAACAGTATAAAAAGATATTGGAATTCAGTTAAACCCAACTAACTATGATTAATTTTTAAATTAAGCCTTATCTCTTTTTGAGGCAAGGTTGATGAACTGAAGTAAACGAACCAATATAAAAGGGTCTCACTCGATTTTTTGATTTATGAGTTATGTTTGATTAACTTTCGCCAAGATGTTAACGCGTGTGGAAGTGTACGCCGCGCCGTAAACGCGATAATTTATGTATCGTAACAAAGGGCTCGTAAACTCCCTCTTTTGTTACACACATTTTCTTTTATGTTAGAATAAACAAATAAAGGGCAAAATCAAGTGACATAAGGCCTTTGTTGTATTTATACCTAGCCGATAATTACGTCCTTACACTTAATAGTTAATTAAAAAATGGAATCCGGGGTTATATTAATTAATTATTGGTTAATGTTCGTACTCAATTAAAATTGAACTTTACCACAATTGCATGCATTGAAATCATTTTCATCAGGCATATCGAAATTTATAATGTACTGTGCTATCCAATCGTAGTTAATTTATATCTTGCAAATGTGTTTAAATTATAAGACTTATATGTGTCTTAATACCCATTTCACAATGTTATAGTAACCAATCCAAAGGAACACATTTTGGAGAAAACATAGACAAATATGATTTGACTTACAATAAAGATCACTTAGCAATAAACGTTTCCTGATGTTATCTCAGTAAGAATACCAAGACTATTCATAGATCCAAACAATAATTAGACCCTTAAATATAATAGAAACTATAACGTGACCAGGAAACTGCTTTGTATTCAAAAGGCAACTCACCGCTCGGATCTTTCAATTTCACTCGCCCAGAAATATCTTTGTTGGACCCCACTGTCGGGTAAAAGTAAGAATTGGACCATTTCTGATGAAATGTATTCAACACAGTACCTTTTTTTAAATTAAAATTCTTAACAATACGCTTTACTGTGTCAAGTGAAAAAATATGCGTCAATAGAATTAATGTGATAATAGTATTTGCTAGATACAAATATTGTTTAAAATCGAATAGATAGGAAAGCATACCTCATTAAAGACTTGATGATATTTAACAAGCAATATTAATTAAATTCAGTTATAAAGTCGCGGTGGTAGCTCAATGGCAAGGTCAAGCGACACGTACGTAGCGACAAGTGGCACGTAACTACTTATTAATAAATTGAAAGCAATTGGAAATTACTCATAAATAAAACTTTAAATTAGGTGTTATTTTATGGAGATACGGCTTACCCTTTGTGAGAACTGGGTGAGCACACATTCCATTAAATATCTTCGGTTCTATCGTTTTACAAATTGCAAGATTGTATTTAGAATTGTTTTTGAACTTTTACTAAATGGTGGATACATTTTTATTCATTTTTAGAGGGTGCTCACCCAATGCACACGCACGTCGCTTAATTGGGAAAGTAATATATTTCCTCATGTATTGTCCGATAAAAAATCTGCCATAAAAACAATAATTCTAAATATTTTGTAGTCTATCATAAAGTCACTCTTAATACATACATTGATATAATATAGTGCTTCAAATGTGCAATTTCATTGGGAAAGCCGTAAAACAGTGAAAATGGATTTTGTGCGCTCGAAAAGCTTTTAAATACTAACTAGTATTAATAACTCTCATACACACAGCCGTTTCAGCAGCAAACAAATCAAAATATATTAATGTATTTTTTATCATCATCTTCCTAGCGTTATGTCCCGTGTTTAGACGGGGTCCGCTTATACCACGATCCAGGATATAGCGACTGGTAATTACATTGAAGCGATTGCCGGTCTGACCTTCGTAACCCTAAGATAGGGGAACCAGACAAATTTTGGATCATGGTTGTATTTATGTATATGTTTATGTATTTTTATATTCAGTGTAAATAAGTAGGTAGAAGTTTATTATAATTCGGGCGTCGATGTAAAATTTTCTCGCTTGAAAGGTTTTGCGTAGAGCCCAAGGCTTAATAGAAAATTATTTCAGATCTAGCTTGGTATTTTTCGTGGTAATATTCCATCCTTCTCAGAAATTTCGAAGAATGTGTAATGAATATAGTCATGTGTTCTATATTTATATTTTTTAAGGTACAATTCTATGGTTCTGTAGGTACTTATACAGCATAAAATGACGTTTTATGCAATTTAATTCAACCTACGAAAGGGCAGGAAATGGAGCAATTTTATTATGTCGATTTATCACCTTGCATAGGTTGCAGGTAATAGGTTTTTAAGGATTATGTGATTGAGTTAAAGTGTATGTCAATTATAAATACAAGCAGCAGCCTGATCTCATGATGCGTTCCATCTCATCGTAAATTTAATTTTAAATGGATGCATTCAGTTCGTGCATTAATTGATTGAAGAGAATTAATCTAAAATTCTAACCCAAATCTGTTGTTTCCGTGTCCTGATAGATGGGACCCAAGTCACTTGAAGCTGTCCCTTGTTATTAACCTCATTTATGAATGCGACAGTACCTTGTTAATTATAATGACTTTATAAATATATAGTACCGAATTAGTGTTTCTTAATAACGTTTTCTTTTCCGCATACATGCCAACATATACCTACATTATACTTTTAAGATATAAACTTTCAACGATCTTTTTTAGTTAGCAGGAGTATTTTGCGCAAATTATTGTAATGTAAAAACCATATTTTATATTTTCTGTTAACTTCGGACAAAATGAGCATTTGTATAGGTATGAGTTTGGAATTTTAAACAACGCTTTGGCTGGGTCCCCATCTAAGGCAGAATATTGGATACATATTAAAAATACAGAATGCTCGGAGAACACTTTTGACTTATTAAAATCAAAATACGTTTTTATGTATTGAATTCCCATATTTAAAACTCACATACAGTGAAAATAATAATAAACCTTCAAAAATTGAGGTTTAATCGTTTTACATTAAAATAAATTTTACAATTCGCGTTTGAAAGTTTGTGGGGTGTCATTTTATAAAAACACTTCGCGTACCGTAAAATATCATAAACGTAAATGACGAAAATATGCGTCCGTTTACATTTCGGGTGTGACCCGCTGACCTCACCCCGAGTTTCGATCGATGGTCAGGATAATAATGAACCTCGGTTATTTTGAACAAAAGGATGAACACAAAATATTTATACTGAATATTTAGTAAAATATAAAAGGCTGTTCTTACAATTAATAATAAAAAAATAATAGATTATATGCAATGCCGCAACGTGCAGAAATCAACCTCTACAAATGATAAATGATTAGAGATTATATGCTATGCCGCAATGTGTAGAAATCAAACTCTACAAATTATAAATGATTAGATTGACAGATTTTGAAGTTTGGTATGATTGTAAAAAACTAGCAACAAAACTGGATAATTTCTTAGTGAAGTAGTAGGAATAGATAGAATTAATTACACCATTGAACTATCAATTTTACAGATAATCGCAATGGTTCAGCCTTTATCATCGTATTTGACAATATTATCGATCATACTACATTTAAATAATGTCCATTTAGAACTGCACAACATACAGCATAAACTGATATCCTGTTAAATAGTTTAACTATTGCGAAGCTTTTGAAGCACACAGAAGCGCATTATCACAATGGGCGCGGACGCTCGTCACGACCGTCCTTGGCATGTGAAGCTCCACTTTGTTACAGTTGAATCGTTACCGATGCTCCACTGTGTTACTGTTGTACCGTTACCAATGCTACGTCACGAGTAGCTTTAATATCCAACTTTGAATTTTGAATCATGTTGTTTAACTTTTGCATAGTTAATTTGATTTGATTCGCTCTACAAGTATCTGCCGCACTATTTAAATAAAAGTTTTGGTATCTTATCCGTGCAATTTATTTATGAAGCTGTTGTGTTCTCAAAGTGTATGAGGACAAAAAGGCAAAGAGAGTATAAAAGCGATCGCTTTTGTGCCTATTTATTATTCTGAATTAGTATGTGAGGGGTTCGTGATGTAGTGATTGGGGATAAGGTTCGTTAATGATGTTGAAGTTAAGCTGCGTATATCAGCGATTGGTTGTGTGGGTGATTAGACTCCCAGAATTATGTGACGTCTATTACGCATATTTCTGCGCTCTATGTATTTTTATGGTAAAGATACCGCACGTTTGTTAGTTATGTGTATACCGAACGTCTTTTCACCAGAAACAAAATTCTGGTTTGATAACGATAAGCAGTAAGTCTCACTACTATTGCTTGTTTAAGAATAATTTGTGGGCACGGTTGTGAGTACATTAACACATTTTAGTGACTTGAGTAGCAGTAGAGTTCGCGGAAAAGTCCGGTATTACATAGTAAACTGTGCCTGCACATGCCAGAAGCCAGTTTATGCTCCTTACCATCACATTTAAATGCGATGAAGTTAAATTTTTACTATCTCACAACTAGTGTTCCCAGGTCGCCAAACCCAATAGCCGGACGGTCAGTTTGGCCGGACATTTAGGTAAAAATGCAGGACACCTTACATTATTGACGAACTGCGGGAGCGACCGACAGTCGACTCACCTGCGCTCGGCCACGCTCGACACTCGCTCGTTTGCGAAATGTAAAAAGCTTAACGAAAGCCGGACCAGCCGGCCACCGTTTATTTTGGCCGGACACACAGTCAAAAAGCCTAACTATGTCCGGCTTTACCCAGACGCTTGGCAACGCTACTCCCAACAACTCATGGATAACGTGGAAAATACATAAATTTATTCTGAAATGATTATTTGTTTGTTTTCTGTAGTAATACTACATGTAGTGGAGTGCCGTAAGGCGTAAATATTTTTAAACCACGAAATCCAGAGCCAGTCAATGAATCTTCATCAAACTGTTGGACTGCATAGATAAAAGCTTAAATAACAAAGTAAAAAAAAAAATGTCCGTTTAAAAAAAAATATATATTAACTGTATGGCATGAACGACGCAACCTGTATCAGCGAAGATCGGTGGTTAGGGGATACAAATACTCTTCGATTGAAACCCTATGTATGTTCTACGATTTTTTAGTTTTCAAGATATGATATGATTTTTGTAAAACTATAAATTTGATGTATCGGTTAGTGGTTTTGTTTATAACTTTTTTTTGTCTCAAGTTTATTTGAGATATGTTTTGTCTATATTACACCTAAAGAGTGTAGGCATAGGTGGGTAAAAAACACAAAACATTTTATTTCGACTAAAAGCTCACAAATTTATCACAAAGTGGGAAAAATTATATTTCAATGAAATAAGCAATCCATTTCAATTTGAAAAAAAACATACTTAAGCCCGAATTCAATAACTTGTAAGAAATTTCAAAAACTTTGTAGGTTCTTGATTCATAATTATTGTCCATATAGATTTTTGAATTCCGGCACTCCACTAATTAGTAAGTATTTAGGAGGAAGGTCAATTTTATAATTATACTAGCTGACCCGGCGCACTTTGTAACGCCTTGTTCTCGGATTTTCTGTACCTTGTGTACTGTTTTTTAATTTGCACGGTAAATTGACAAAAATGGGTACAGATCTTTTTTATTTTTTTCTTTCATAAGAACCTTCACTTGGCAGTAACAAACACAACTAAAAAAGAATTAGCGGAATCGGTAAAGCCGTTCTCAAGTTATAGCTTTGTGGTGGACCACTCTTATCACTTAGGGGTATGAAAAAAAATAGATTACGACCGATTCTTGGACCTACCAAATAACATATAAAATTTCATAAAAATCGGTCAAGCTGTTTCGGAGGAGTTTGGTAACAAACACCGCGACACGAGAATTTTATATATTATATTTTATCTAAAATCCTATCAGGTTAGAACAAAAACACACTGTGATAGTAATGCTAATGAATTATTTTTTAATGCCATGACGACCCGCAATTTTCCTGGTTTCGCAAATCAAACATCTAGGAGAAAGATATTTTTGTGGGAATTTCAGATTTTTTCTTAAGACGGACATTATAAATTCGAAGCTCGTCTTGACTGGCTCGGTTTTATAAAATCTACAATTTTTAATATTTCATGCTGCTTTCAACTTTTTATATTTCTATGTATGTTAAGCCACTGTTCTGATCAGGTGATCAGAATAGATAATAACGAGATTTATTCGATCGTTTGAAGAACATGATATATTTATTTTGGCATTATTACCAACGTTTTTCAAAGGTTAGATGTCTCCTAAATGTATCATAGCCAAATAGTGGTATTATTATGTTATGCTAATGTACTCATTATCATTCTAATGCATATGTGCATACATATGCGGTGATAGATATGCTGTGTAGGTAGTAAGGTACGTTACAGTCAGAAAATCAGGGACTCCACTCACCATCAGACACTATCAGAGATGTTGTCTGGGCGTTACTGTCTTTGTATACAACTTAAAATAGAATGCATTATTTACCGATATATTTTCATTTAAAAAGGATCCGACTACTTCTTCTTTTTATGAAGTCCGATATGCCGACTCTTTACCTCTTCAGACGCAGTACATTGGCAGTTTCAAAGTCTCGAACTACTCTTTGATTACCAATCCTTATTTACAAGCCATCATAAAGCTTATGCTCTATCAAATTCCTTTCACCGGGCGATGTCGTAAAAAGTTATTGCACATCTGCGACCTTGGATCACCATGTACAAAGCATTCTATTCGATTATAGACTTTGTTCTTAATATAATAAGGCCTGTCTGTGTGCACGCACCAATTACATTAGATCCGAGTTACTGGACTGTGTGTTATCGAACCGTGGGGACACATTACGCGTAGATAGTTTTCGTTGGAGCCGCTACAATCTTGTTTGATGTCTCTTGATGTGGCTCGGAATGGTTTCATTAAGGGTATAGGGATGTAATTAAAATTGAGCGGTCATTTAAACAATCAAGCAGTTCGCTTTTATGTCGTGATTCGGATGAAGGTAAAATAAAAGTGCGTTAAGTGGTAGTTAGGACACATTTATATGAAAATATCTTTAATGTATGTTCTAATGAATAGGCTAACTAATTTATAATGTATGTACATTATAAATTAGGTAGCCTATTCATTTAAATTAGAAGATAATATTTTTCTATTACTCCGGGGTGTATTAAGGGATCATTCTCATTTATAATATGACACGTTAATACGGCCGCAGAATTAAATAGGCTTATACAGGCAGTACATTATGACGATTTTATCTAAGGCGTCTGTTCCGCAGAATTACGAGAAAAACACTTTATGATTTTTAGAAATAAATTTACAGCTAATATAGACGGGGTATGTGTTTCACATTCTACCGAATGAATATAAGCTTTTGCGTTGACGGCAAAAGCTAATATTCATTTAAACTGGGCTTACATTGCAACGAGAAAATAAACTTTTGATATGATAAGTCAAAATCTTGTCTACAAACGTAATAATTTGATCGTTGCGTGATTATGTTTAAAACCGTTTTCAAATAAAGGACATCGCCCTCAATTTAAAATTCAAATCTAGAATTAAAAAGAATGTAAGTAAAAAAGCTAGCGAGTGACTTATCAAGTTACACTGTAGACATTTCTGCAAACACTTTACTTGAATGTCAAAAAAGATTACCTCATTACATTAACAATCTCTACGAACATGAAAGACGTGAAAAGATGACGTAATCTACCTTGCTGATTGTAATCTATAATTAAAACAAGGGTATGTCCAAAAATGACACCAATTTCACTAACGAATGAAACCTCTTTAGCGAGTAAGCTATTTGTGAAGTTCGTGACAGTTATAATAAAAGAGCTGCGTTAGACACAGGCTCGTGAAACAATAAAATAAAATTTAACATTCCTTTGTCATTGTCAAGGTGAGACTACTGTGTGCATGTGAAAGAGGGTTCGTGTTAAAAATTCATATCGGAAAGGTAAAATTGCCTCCAACGAAATTGAGCAAGCGGTGGACGCGACATAAAATACGAGTAGGTACATACGACTCTAGGGTTCAAAATAAAATATCTTCAAGAGTGGTTCATAAGTCAATGGAATAAGGCACAGCGGTATGAGCACATTAGGACACAATGTTATGAAATTGCACAACAGATTCTCGGGTCCGTATAATATCGGGCGGCCTGAATGAAATTGGTTTTGTTCCCTTAGCTGATATTAATTAAGCGTTTCTTGTTTGCTAATGTGTAAATGAACGGGTAATGTCAGCAATTTTATCACAGGCTCGTTTAAAATGGTCCCTTATAATGCTTTTGTTAATATGGACTTGTTTACATGTTTACAAATTCTTATTACCGCAGTTCGGGGTTTGTTAAATGACCCTCGCTTTATATACTAACTTAACGTAGATTTATACTCGGGTCAGGTCATTTATTTTTTAAACATACTTACATGATATACTGAAAAGGGAACTTAGTAATTTTCTTTAAAAGCTGGCTCCAGATAATAATTATTAGTTCATTTGAACTAGTTAATCATTAAAATAACGTGCTGTTTACTAATTTAATATCTTGCTTTATGCAATGATAAATGATTATAGAAATTACTAATTCATTAATACTTTACTAAATTATTAAATCTGAATCCGAAATAGTAAATGGCAAGAATAGTGGAGATGAAGCCTTGTAAACAATATCTTGGCCTACTGACTCGCTTTGCAATCAAAAAGAATAGTAGCAGTGGCGTAGCGTGGACAAATATTATGTGGGCGAAGTCTCATCAGCGAGGCCCCTTTTTAATTCTCAAGATACCAAATATATTGAGGCCCCTTGTGGTGCAAGGCGAAGCGGGCCTTCGCCCACGACTAGCTACGCCACTGAATAGTAGGTAACTCACCTTAGACGAACCGCCCAGGACCGCTGACATCTAACCTCAGCGCCGAATACTCAAGCCCCTCTTATTTTACCGCGTGGTATCTTTACGTTGCAATATATCATGGCGATTTTCAGACACCTCCGTTGGCGGTTGAGCAATTTTATGAAAGGTTTGAAGTAATTTTTGATTTTCCATGACAAGAAATGCGAAGAAGAAACAATTATATTTTTTTTTACCCAGTGACAACGTCATTTTTTTTTACGTGACGTGCAAGTGGCCAGTACCGAATACCGATGCGTAAAGAGGCGCGTTAGCTCAAGCGAGCCCATGACAGTCAGTATAATGGCAAAGCAGTCAAACCGCCTCTTTGATGCAATATCGAGAGACAAATTCAACAGAATTTTATTAAAACATCCAAAAGATGGCGTAACTATGACATATGGTCCTGTCACCCGACTCATTGGTAAGTTTTCAGAACAAACTGAGATACGTATAACAATAGGAATGATCCTGTTAACAAAGAGTCAATAGTGATAGTGACAAGACCACGAGACGCCCCGTGCCTTGAAAACCCTAATTAGCTATCAAGCTAATTAGCTATCTAGCTAATTAGCTTGATATATTTATATATTTGCGTAAACCTATCTAGGTTTACGCAAATATTTACGCAAAAATATAACGCTCCTAAAACTTTATACTATGGTTTGATTTGTAGAGTAAAACTGCAATAGCAACATCTTTAATCTATATGCTGCGGATACACGTTATTTATTAGTTATTTATTATCTATACTAACGATTCAATGATAGTTTCATTCTAAGAAAATCACATAGAATCAAACCAAAATCTGCAGACAATTTATTTCGTCGAAAAAATTGGCTAACTAACTTTTCTAAGAAAATACATGTTCCATTACAGACGAACAACGTAGTTTTCGGGAAAAATTCTCAAAGCAAATGAAAAGTAAAAATAGTTGTTTAGAAACGAACAATACAATACGTGTTTATAGATAAATAATATTTTATGTGTAAGCAGGTGTATTTAATTACCTTGTAGGTTTATGAAAAATTTAAATGAAGCGTGCATTACCCTCATTATATCAAGAGTCATCAACTTGATATAAGTTTTAATAATTAAGCATGAAGCCCAACCACTCTAGCTAACAAAGTGATAATTACATAACCTATTTTAAGTCATGGCAGTTAAGTTGGAATGACCGAAGGGCTCTTCGCGTGACTAGCCTCGTCATAAAAACCTCCTTCCTCTTTCTTTTATGTGGTACATGTGTCTGTGACTATTGTAGCAGTCAGCTAATTAGGTCAAGCTTGTTATTATTGTGTGTTGAATAATGTTGCCATGTAGGTAATCATAGCATTTGTTACTAATAGCTCTTTTAAGACTAATAAAGAGACAAAACTAATGATGGAGATGAAAGAGACTAGACTGGATTAATACAGAATAACTGCCAATTAATTATTAAAAAATGGCCCTTAGATATCTTTGTAGAATTCGAAGTAATGTAATATAGGATATAACAATGGAGATCTTATGTTAATAATGTATTATAGAACAGGCTTATGTGCTTATGGATCTATACTTAACTTACTTAATGGCTGTGCATTTATTACGAAGATTTGCCTTGAGTGAGGTTCGTACACGCAGCCAATGAGTTTGTGTCCTCGACATACGTTTGTAGCAAGCGGTTTATCAAATTTAAAACAGCCTTATATATCTATCAAACAAAAAAAAAAGTATTCTCTACGGTATTTCTTAAAATTTAGATTTTAAAATAATAGCGCTAACTTTAATTTACTTCTATAAATAACTTATTTGTAAAAAGTGTTCGCTTAGTATAACATCAGTCACTGTTTTGTAATTACCGTTTTGTTTCTTTCCAGAAAGATTAACGACTCAGCGGCGGGTTCTGAACTAAAGCGTATTTTCACAAGGTAAGCTTACAATTTAGACTTAATGCAGACACAAGGTACAGGACGTTGAATAGATAGGTACATAAATATTTATGTAAGGCAAATTAAGTTTTTGTGAATAGGAGTGATGAATGATGATTGGTTGTGCAAATAAGTATACCTATGTTTATTTGCACAACTAATCAATACTTTTACAGTATTGACTATAACAGTATTGATTAGTTGTGTGGTAGCTCAATGGTAAGGACACGCGCCTCCTAACCGAGAAGTGCGGGTTCAAACCCGGGCACGTACCCCGGATTTTTCAAATCTATATACGTATTTATACCACTAGCTCGACGGTGAAGGAAAACATCGTGATGAAACCTGCAAATTTGAACAACTTTGGATTTGTAACCATGATCCAAAAATTGTCTGGTTCCCCTATCTTAGGGTTACGAAGGTCAGATCGGCAGTCGCTTCAATGTAATTACCAGACTTGCTAAATCCTGGATCATGGTCTAAGCGGACCCCGTCTAAACATGGGACATAACGATGAATAATCAATACTTTTACAACTCCATTTAACGTATCTTTGAGGTCAAAGATGACGTTAAATTAATTAAGGCAAAGATGGTCCAGATGCAGCCTTTTATTCGGCTTTAAGACCAACAATACATCGTTTAGGATAAAATCAGGCGACGTATTCCACTCGTAGAATTGAATTGAAAAATATTTGAATCTTTGTATATGCACAATTATATTATTGTACATACATACATACATAACATCACGCTCATAATCCCCAAAGGGGTAGGCAATGTCAATTATTGTATTCTGTAACAAATGAAGTAAAAAAAAAATTGCTTAAAAGTTACTAAAATCTAGTAAAAAAATTAATTTCACTACATTTACCTTAGGCCAATATAATAATAATACTATAAAATAGAACAAACGCTATTTTCCTTTTCGCTCAAAAAGTGTTTTTGTACAATAACATATCTACATACATAACTTCACGCCCGTAATCCTCGAAAGGGGCAGGTAGAGTCAAAAGGCCAGCAAACCCCATTAACCACATTCAGCCAAAAATAAAACTTAGTTGGGTTAGATGAAACATTCTGAAAAAGTATTAACAATAAGAAGTGATTTAAATGTGAATAGATGACGGAACCGCAACTCTGCAAAAACAAAGAAGCATAGGTCAAAGTTGACCACGGCATTGTCGTTCATTAACGTTTATTTACGACACCCTGTATAACGTGCATAAAATTTGATAAACGATCCCCGACTTGGAAATATTGTGCTACGAAACAATGCGACTTCGTGGAGAATTTTATTAAGTACCTATTAAATTAATATTCATGCAACGTGTTTAGGAATGAAAATCGCTTGAGCGTATTCTGGGAGCGTCTGAATACCTACTTATTTAATTTACAGTGGTTCGCAGCTGTTTTTATTGCTTTGAAAATCTGCCGTCATCTTTTAAAAAAGTGCAGTGTTTTGTTTTGCTTGCTGAGTTAATGTTCAGGATCATTCGCACTGGATAGAAAAATGTATTACTTATGACAATTTTTTAGGTTATGGATATGACATATATTGATAATTAGCCAATTTTAATTAGTAAATATATATATTTTAATTAGCTTCTCTAAAATATTTCCACTCATTGGTGAAAACTGTATTAAAAATATTGAAAAGTTTACCTGTTAAAAATACAAGTGGAAATTATAAACATTTTTACACCCTAAAGGTTTAGTAAAAAATATTTTGATAGTAGGTACTCAAAAACAAAGTAAGATATAATAGTAGGTATTATACTAATGAAAATATATCTTCATGAACTTTATTGAAGAAAGAAATGATACTTTGAATATTGCATGAGAAGAACATTACTCGCACACAACGCAAAGTGTTGAGATATTACCGTTACATTATGTTATTTGGTGAATATACCTTACTCTTGCACTCTTTTATAAATTATATAGGAAAACTAATGAAATGTGTTAAATATAATAATAATATGTTTGTTTTTAATAATATGCCCCATGATTTATAAGTAAAATTAATATAATCATTCTCCGCCATGAATTCCAAAAATAGTGCCAAAGATAACATCTTTTTCATCAAATGTTTCTTTTTTTTTGTTATCTCATAATTTGGGGTTAGGGCTGTATATTGTTCTTTTCCGTACCTTGCCGCGGTCAATCGTCATAGACCAGTCTACTCATACTGCATTTATATCATTAATCTATATTTGGTAGTCCTCTTTTTCTCATCATACTAGTATTTTATACATTTCTGACGCTGTTCCACTTGAATATTTTTGTTGTATCCTTGATATGAAAAGAGGGTTTTGTTAAATTTTACTTAAACTAACAATGGCAAATATAAACTACTAACCTTGTAAAGCGAAGAAAAAAGAACTCGCAGCATTAGAAAATATAGAAAATTGTGTAGTTATTTACCCTAACAGCCTAATTTATGTTCCACTAAATGTCCGTTTTATTAGATTTATATAGAGTTCGCTTTTTTTTTCTTAAGCAAGTTAATGCAGTGTTTTAAGGAAACTACACTGTGTTCATTGTAATGAACGAGTGAACAGCTAAAGTTTATCTGGTTTTATCTGGTAATTGTGTCAGATGATGTAATGTACACCCAGACTCACTAAATTAATAAATAACTATAATGTATTGACTGGACTCGCTAAATTTAGAATTAGAGACGAGCAGTTTTGGGTTTGAAAAAAAATGTGAAATGAAGATTAATAAAGTTTACTTATTCCTCAGCCAGGTATAATAAACCTTTTAGCGAATGCAGAAGCAAATTTAAATAGCAGCTTAACAGATAAACCACCGCTGGCCCCGAAGTATGTTTTATTCATGGTTACTGGAGCGCTGAGCAATATTCGTCTTAATGTACACGAAAAAATCGCAGGAAGAAATCTCCATTTGAATGAAAGTGTTCCCTCCATTATGTTGAATCTCGGTCGGAGTGGTCGCCGGGTAGTGCTGTTTAGCTGTGATGGAACGATATTCGATTTTTTATATCTATAATTTATGGATGTAACATGCAATTTACTTTATATTCATTATTAACACTCTTTTATTAACTGATTGATATGATTTTATCTGATGTACAGATCACGGTCTAAAATCTAAATCTAATCCGAAAACGGATCCAAAATCCGTTCCTTGAAGAAATTTTGGCATTTTTTCATACCAATTTCAGATATTTTTTTAATATAGCGATCAATTCAATAAATTAAGAACTTACGTATGTTTTACATAAATGGATCAATTTTAAGTTAAGAAGCCTTTTTAAAAAAGTACCCAAAACCAAATATTTTAAATTAAATCATAGAATACAACATGACAGAATAGAAAAATAATTATAATGTGAATAATTTTACAAAACACATAATGTAGACTATTGGTGTAACCTTAAAAACACAGTTTTTCCTCGACTTACATCCACCACTATAGAAAAAGAGAAAATAACGACGAATGAAAAATGAGAGGCTGTCACCTGTTGCCGTGTGATACGGCTAAATCACTTTCTGTGGCTAGCTATCGAGTTGTTTAGTCGCAATGATTGGATCGGGCGCGTGGATTTAGTTCGTCGGGACGAACGCTACCATCACCTTGTTGGTAGATAGACTGGAGTATCTTTCTTATTGAATAGTTTGTAAATATAAAATACTGTTCGCCAGATGTTACCTCAAGTATTGTATTTCGAAATATTGATTTTAACTAAAGCAAACTAATATCTAATAAAATTAGAAATGAGATTGCAGGAGAAACCACAAATAGATAAGCAAGCATGATTGATTTAAGCTTACAATAAGTGTATGTCACCTCAAGTTAATATATGTTGTATCGTTTATCACTTTATTGCATTAGCTATATGCATAGTGTTATAATGTACCGCTTTACTCCTATATGATATATTTTAACGCGTCACGATATCATTTTACGCCAAACAAATATCAATCCGAATAGAAAAGTGTTATATTATTTCATTAACAAAAAATTAAATGACTGATTGTAGTGATAATATTTTGCTTTCCTGGAACGTGTCGCTTGTATTAATATACTCCACGCCAGTTCGTGGAGGCATTTAAGTAACATAAAAAGCAACAAAATATCAGGCATTTCTTATGAAAGCTTTTAGTTCTAAGACAAAAATTAAAGCTGGGAGCATACAAAGTAGCTCGCTTGACCTGTTGCGCTCGGAGCCTACATCTGGGGCTGGTAACAAAAGATAAACATCTCCGCTGGTTCATTGTTAGAGATGTTGTGCTGGGGTGGGTGTATTCTGGGTAGGTACGACATGCTGCTTTCAAACGCTCGCGTAGAGATCGCGCGGTGGGGGGTAAGGTGTTTATACCTACTTACTTACAAAGTAATGTTTTATAATCTATTATATAAAAATGAATCGTTGAATGTGTTGCTAAGCGCAAATCTCGAGAACACCTGAACCGATTTCGCTAATACTTTTTTAGTTGTGTTTGTTATTATCAGATGAAGGTTCATATGAAAGAAAAAAATTAAAAAGTGGCACAAAAAAAAAAAGGTTTTGAAAATCCGAGAACGAGGCGTTACGAAGGGCGCCGGGTCAGCTAGTAATAAATAAATAAATTCTACAGACACACCAATTCCCTAGTTCCAAACTAAGCTTATAAGCTTGTGCTATGGATACTAAGGTGAACCAGTTTATAATGAAAAGATGCGCGATTCACATGTCAGGGTCTTAGTTCAAATGCCACTTACCGCAAAATTTCCCAAAAATATATTAAATCTCACCGCAAGTGTACCTTTGGGTTTAAAAAAAAACATTAGATCTTAAACAAAGAATGTGGTTTAAGCCAGACTATGATTGAGACATAGGTAACGGATATAAAAGTAGTTCAAGTTGTAGATTTATAAACAGGATTTAGATACAAATTCAAACACGACACATTTTATTCAAGCAGTACATTACTGTGCTCCATCATAATACATATAAACAACGTTTATGCGGCAATAGCCCTCAAGTGGAACGGCACTATTCATGCAAAAAACCATACGGTAAGACCGCGTAGGGGCGCTTACGTCGTAAAGTTTCTATGTAAATTTTATACTGCCTTGTAAGAAATACGACATAGACAAATGATCTCGAAGAAATCGTCTTCAGTTGTTGTAATTCGTATTAAAATGGAAAACTATTTAATTTAAATTTATATTGATAATCGTCGTTGCGTATTTCATATCACATAATAGTAAAAGTTCACGGAAGGTATGAGTAATAATAATATAATAATATTAATACATTTTTATTTTATTATTAATTGGTACATTAACACTTTTTTTTATCCCTGGGAAATGCCTAGGGTTAAAAAAAAATGGTATCTTAACACTTAAGGTGACATTATATTATGAATTTGCATAATAAGATAGATGGCATACTTGGGTTCCAATTTTGAACAGTTATAAATAAATGAATACTCCAGACTGACACACTTATTCCCTAGTTCCAAACTAAGCGTAAGTTTGTCCTATGGATACTAGGTGAACGGATAGACATATTTAAATATGTTCATAAACTTCCATGGCTCGAGTAAAAATGTCCATGTTCATCACACGAAACATTTGCCCCTAGCGGGATTCGAACCAGCGACACATGGTTTCGTGGCCAGGGTCTCTGACAACTCGACCAATGGACGTGTCAGTTACTAATACTTCCCATGTACGAGAGTACATTTTTGCCTTACGAAGAAAACAAAACAAACTGTCAAAACAGTCGCAGTAAAAGACCCTCGGAGTTATCTTATTCACGTATGCACACAAACTAATGCTCCCCGTATGTCATTGCAATGTGCTGTCTTCTGTAAACCGAAGTCTCGCCTCGAAACGAAGTGAAGTTGACATGTTGCACTCTTCCAGACGTCTGCAGCCGACAAAGATTAATATTGTCGTAGCGCACGCAGTTCAACTAAAGATAGTTGGATTTCCCTTGTAGACCAAGAGGACATATTCTGGAAGATCGGTTTGAGTTTAAACAGTAGTGTCATAAAGTTAAAGTTGAATACTAAGTAGTTAAAGACTCAAAGCAATAACTACATGTAAGGTAGTTTTGTAGTAACTATTCAGTAATCTGTGGTTTTGTTTTGAAGGTTGAAGTTTCATAATCCCATTTTAAAACTACACTTCTACCTGGTGTATTATCAAGTTTGGTGGTATAGCTAAGAGGTTAGGTAGAGTAATTAATTTGAAAGTCTGAAACATGTCAAGGCACGATTTTTACTAGCCGGCTGATTATGTTTGTGCAGTGAAGAAAAATAGTAATATTTAGAGAGGTACTTAGAGATAAACAGACCAAAATAACGAATCATCAATATTCGTATAGGCGCTTCTGGGGACTGCACTTTGAAACAACTTAAGCTGTTAAAACCATAACCCCTATTTTAAATTGTTCGGTGTGGGGTTAAAAACATGTTGTGTAATACCAATTTAAATCACAAAAAATTAAAAAAAACACCAATCTAACATACAAAACTTGCCAATATCCAAGTAATTTAAGTCCATAAAATGCACATTCCATGCACGTTACTAAATTCACATGAAAACCTATAGACTTTTTAAAGTAAGTTAATCGGTAATCCGCCATATGCATGCAACACGTTACCCGACAAGGCAATCTAAGTCACCCGCAAGTTTATTATTAACTAACCTAGTAACCCTCTTGCGACATAGCTTACAATGAATGCAACCTGACTTAGGTAATATACCGTCAACTTCAGGAGTGCGACGTCAGGGGAGTGTCGTGACTACGGAGCAATAATAATACGTGTTTGTAAGTCATAACCCTCCTTGTTACGACTTGCAAACATCGTGTACATTTCAGGAGAAACGAAAGCTGTTTTAATGGGCACTATGTTACGACAAATTGTAAAATTTTTTTTATGATTAGATGATTTGTGGGTATCATAATTTTATATAAATTATTATACCTAACAACATTAAATATGTAAGAAAGGATGTAGAAGCCGCGGAAGGCCCAGGCTCACCTACCACGACCAGATTGGTCGTGTATAACAGAAGGTGATAGGAGTCATAAAAACCGTAGAGTTTGTATGGTCCTGAATGTTGAAGAGGCGAGTGAGGTGTCTAAGGATCGTGCCGTGTGGCGTTCGGTTCTTTCTGCCTACTCCGGTAGTAAAGTCGCGTGAAGTTTAGTTAGTTAGAGTTACATTAAATACTTGCTTAGACATAATTCTAAGGATAGCTTAGCCAGAATGGAATGAAGGATAGCTTAGTAGCTTTTAGCCAGAAGTAAAATTGAGTTGGGATTGCAAATTGTAAAAAAAGTAATGACTAGGTCGTCGCTTACACAATTATAAAACCTGAGCATTAATTTTACGTTATGCTAGGATAAGAAACACTGTTAGTAGGTACATTATTTTAAGTCTCGGACCAACAATTGATAAGCTCGATAGGTCATTCGGTAGTGACCCTGCCCCATGCGCCAAGGGTTGTGGGTTTGATCCCCACCCAGGACCAACATTCTTGTGATGAATACTTGTGTTCTGTGTCTGGGGGTTAATATACAATATTTAAGTATATATTTGTAATACCACTGTTGATTCTGATATCCGTAACACAAGTGGCTTAGCTACTTACTTAGTCAGATCAATGTATGTGATATTTATATATTATTATTATTTATATAAGGCAAGTTTAAATGGAGCCGTCGGGAGGGGTAGACCTAGACAGACTTTCTATGACCAGATTGATAAAGTGTTAACAAAAGGTCAGGTAAAGTTGGGGAAAAGGCGTGACATTGTGTATGTATGTATTATTATTTATTTACGATACAAGGGACGACCAGATGTTTAATAATTTTAAAGCATTTCAATACATACTTTAATATGAAAACGAGTGAATCACAGCAACCGCAACTTGTAGCCGACATGCAAACTGGGGTCGGAAGCGCGCCTAATGGAATTACAAACAGCACCGAGTTGATAACTTGCTCGCTACCTCGGTAAACATACCCTTTGTTCGACCACTTTAGCCCACGGGATGGGTTAATTTTGTCATGTACTTTTACATTGCACTTGAAAAGTTTATCCTTTAGGTCTGCCATATTATAGATAGCTAGATTTTTCTGTTGCACGAAAACACATATAGAACTTAACATTCAAACAAATAGATAGGTACAGTACAATCTGAGCAGTCTAATCGCTGATTGCATTATCTTTCGATAACCAGGTAGAGGAAAATGAGCTACTGAAAAGAAGTGTGGAGCCGAACAGCAATTAATATTAACAAAAGGGAATATAAAAAAAATCTCTACTAATATTATAAACGCGAAACTTTGTAAGTATGGATGAATGTTTGTTACTCTTTCACGGAAAAACTATTGGATGGATTTTAATGAACCTTTACAATAAAAAAGCTTATCACCCGAATAACATATAGGCTATGATTTATCGATGTACCATGCTTGCAAAGCCGCGGGCAGAAGCTAGTATACTATACTTCAGTTATTACATAAACATAAATTTAAATTCATATGTGATATAAGTGAGGTATGTAAGGACCGGCCCATACGGCGTTCGGTACTCTCTGTTCTACCCCGCTAGGGAAATGGCGTAAAGTTAGTTAGTTTTTTAAATATAAAATCAATAACGTTTACAGAATTAAACACGAGTGTGATGAATTAATTATAACCTACCATAAAATATTGGATAGCTGGGAGAGCTTCCCAGAAATAACTTTGGCATTAACACCTGGTAATGAAATTACCCTTTCACTTCTTTATGAAATATTAAACTTTCTTAACGAAGTATTCCTGCAAGCTCTCTTCTGGGTAGACCTTTAATATAAAATAAGTTGTCCTTTATTTTCATTATTACTTTCATTACATTATTTAAGGTATAGTTAATTTGTAACTAGCTGACCCGGCGAACTCTGTTTCGCCTTAGAGGCAATAAAAAATAAGCAGATTTTAGATGTTATTAAGTTAAATTTTTTATTTTACCTATTAAAATAGTTGATTTAACAGTATTTCTGGGCATTACCATTGATTCTAAACTGCAATGGGGCCCTCATATTATACTACGTTTAATTTACGTTTTATGTCACGTCACACGGCAACGCGGTCGAACGGGATATAAAAGTATACTTTGTTAGGCTCCTGGTTCTAAACAACCACTCCACCAATTTTCAGCCAAATCGGTCCACTTTATTTTATATAAATATACTTATATAGATTTTCAAAATAACTAACTAACTAACTATTATGACGATTTAAAAATAAAAGATATCATTTTTAAAATAAACGACCCAAAAACCTCGGAAATTATAACAATATCGATACTCGTCATTTTGTATCTCTATCCCATCCCCTTTTCATCCCCCTGTTAATAAAAAGTATCCTATCCTTTATCTCAGTATCTCACCTATCTATTTGAAAATTTTCATTCAAATCCAGTCATCAGTTTTTAATTTCCCATACAAAATTTCACCCCCCTTTTCACCCCTTTAGAGAGTGGTCTCCGGGATAAAAAGTGTCCTATGACCTTCTCCTGGTTCTAAGCAAACTCCCCACAATTTTTTAGCCAAATAGGTTAAACCGATCTTGTGTTATAAATGGTGTCACTAACACGACTTTCTTTTGTATATATAGATTAAATATATAAATAATAAATATCAGACTACATCACTTACATTAATGTGATTCCGAGGTAAGTAGCTTATGCACTTGTGATACGGATATCGAATCAACAGTAGTATTAGATATAAATGAATACTTAAATATTGGTTATAAAAACCCAGACACAGAACAAACACTTAGTTCATCATACGAATATTTGTCCTGGATGGGGATCGATGTTCTCACACAATTCTTGGTGCATGGGGCTGGGTCATTACCGAATGCGCCATCGAGTAATTAATGTAATTGTAATGTAATTAATTAATAAACAAGTTCTACTAAGAACTCGTTGTCAAATTAAAGTTGATTCATGTCAACAGTTAATTAAATAAGCGTGATTTTAGTCTAGACCAAGAGATAAGATATTACGACCTTTACGAGTTAGGGGTTTCATCCCTTCGTTATCAGATTCTAACATCTGATACGTCTATTAGTTTTGAGCTTGATGAAATTTACGGGGTATCTTAGCCCGTTAATATTATTGGCTCACTAAACAAAAAAAATATTTGAGATTTAACAGAACAATTTTTAAACATATTGCTAAGTGCAGTAGGCTCTCAAGGACGTCAATTCTAAAATATTTATACGAGGCATGCGATCGACTTCTTTCGTCATTTTATTATATAATCTGTTATATTAATGTTTTAAATAAGTGGTTGATAAAACATTAAGGCTAAACGATATAAAATTTTCAATATCGTTCTGTCGTTTATTCCCACCTAAAATGCTCGGTATCGCTTCTCTAAATCCAACACAATGCGATTCAATCTCCGCGTGAATTTATTGAACTAGCAGAAATCCACATGGATTTGAGTTTTGATTCATCTTGTTTGCGTATTGTGATTTAGGTAGGAGCAACTACAGGGGTTTTCCAGGAGAGAACCGCTACATCGCATTATTAGTTCATTTAATTAGTTCACAGAAATAAAAAGGAGGATATGATTTTGACCTGTATGTATACTAATGATATACTCGTAATAAGGACATTTTACAATAATATGATTTGTGAACTGAACACAAAATTATATATTTTCCAAAAAGTGAGCTCACGCTTATCTTATTAAATAAAAACGAATCGCAAAAAAATATTATTTTTCACAACACTTGAAACGTCTGGAAAAATTTGCTAGTTTTTAAATATTAAATCCAAGGAAGGTTTTTATGAAAAAAAAATTCTGGGAAAATCTGCATAATTTACTTACCGAGTACTAGCTAGCACAAAATCTAACAGTTACTTGCCTTTTTTGTATCACAATAGAAAATCCATGGCACAGAAAAAGCTTACACGGATTGAAATTTTCATTCATCTAGTTTGCATTTTGTTCGACAAAAGCAATTGTGAAGTTTCGTAAAAAGAGAGCAATGCATTCTGCAGCTGACGTGACAAAGCAACTTTGTCTTCGCTCCGAGTAAACATGACAGTGACAAGTGTACGAAGTTGATAATTTCTTTGTGCGAGATTGAGGACAAAAATAGCGGACTATAAAAGTACTTTATTGACTCGTACGTTATCAATAAGAGGTACCTATTGGCTTGTAAATTACACGATATCAGAATAAAGATGATAACACGTTTTGCTGTCTTTTATTAATAATGTTTCTGGTGTTCATAAAATATTTAATTTTTATTTCTAATTAGTGAATATAACTTAACATTATTTGTTTTTTATTCTCTTTCAATATTTGGTATGTATTCAAATATACTCATAGATTTTAGTCAGGTTATATGAGATAAGATCCAAGTTATTGTATCAATGATGTTATGTATAGAGAGCAACCAGAGAAGTTTGGTTCTATTTAATTGGAATTATTTCTTTAGCATCTCTCGTCAGAAATTATAATAATATAACAATAGCTGATTTTACAACAATCAGGAAAACATTACAGTCTAATATAATTTACATTATGATGATTTGCAAATATCATCACTTGCTTCGGAAATAATTAACAGCGTTCTCAAATTGGTGTTTTCTTACTATATTGGATTGAATATTTATCCGACGGTTAAACAAACAACAAGACATTTAAACTTAGACCATGTTATTAATAGTCTAGAATGGAACCCCCACGCATTCTATTGCGGAATAGATTTGTTGTGGCGTAGGTTGATTGCTTGTTCTGCGGAAATGGAATGCAATCAAAATAATTCTACATCTATCAGTATTTAAATGTCAAAGTCAACCTATAATTAACTTTTGCCAAGAGTTCCATTCGGCTGTATTTGGACTATGATTGAAGGACATCTGGTTATATCTTAATGATGAAGCAATATTTTTAATAAGGCTTCATATAGTATTTTTAAGCTTCTGCTACCCAAGTATCCGGTATCTATAAACCGGGACCAGAGCTATCTAGACTAGACCATGGTTACGAGTTCCTATAGATCTAGACATTGTAGATTTACTTATGATATGTTACCTATCTAGCGAGCTGGAAATGAAAAACATTTTTTTTAAAGAGCTCTAGCTTTGTTTCGTGACTGAAATAAGAGATTAAATATTTGTCCAATTAATTTTATATAGATACTTATTCCAAATATTTTTGTAATCAAATATAACTTCTTGTAGAAAAAAATACTTTACACATCTATATACCAGGTTTAAAATGCACATCGAAATGTATATTAAAACCAAATATGCTAGTAAACCTAACCAAAAGTTGCTGGTTCACGAGTGAGCCCATTGTGCACTGGGCTGTGTCAGGAGACCTGTAAAGCTAACGCCTCCATTGTCTGATACGTTCCGCAGCTATTTGTAGCGGCACGGCATGTCAATATCGTGTGCAATATGTCTGTTTCAGGCACCTCCTCATAACTAGATGCACGGTAGTGTTCCCGACCAAGTTCAATTAACAATCCGGATGTACTGTTAAGAGTAAAAAGAGGAAAGATTTTAGTGTTTATTTGAATAAAAAAATTATATCACCAATGGAAAGCTACTTTATCAGCGAGTAACAAAGGCTATATTTTTACCCCGTATTCCCACAGGAACGGGAAATACGTGGGTGAAACTGTGTGGGGCTGCTATGTTAATCTAAACTCCATCATACCTTAATAGCACAGCTTAGGCTAGCTTTTATAGATCTATTATGCAAAATGTCGTATTTTTATTGTTTACTAAATTCATTACATAACGTCCATGTAAAGACTTATTATATAGAAAAAGTAAAGTTAAGCCAAGAACGTAGCAAATGGGCGTGTGTGATCTTAACATACCCACACAGGAAAATGATTTAATGGAATCCAAGCAAAAATGTAGTTTTGTGAAAACATTATAATGTATACATATTATTTTAAGCTTGGATAAACTGAGGGGTAACCCTAACCAGAAGTCCCATCGCTACAGAGTGATTGCCGTTTGCTGGAGCCCGCGGCAGGCCCGGTTGGCCCTTTGTGCGTGAACAAAGCGCCCGCCACCTATCTGTTGCTCGGCGACGCTCATAGGCGTCGTGTAAACAGGCCTTAATGTTCACGCTATTAGCTCTGTGCTAGCTCGCTTTTATTTTCATTTATTAGGTGTTTATAGTTTTAGTTGTCTATTTGCTCAATGCTGCAATGAACGTGATATAACCTCTATGTTTGTAAATGCGTAATAAGTTTATAGGAACCAAAACTTTCTGTACTTTAATTAGTTTTTTGGTTGGCTTGTGTATTTAGTACAATCTTTAGTATTGAAATTAAAATCTTTCTTTGCTTTACTAACCGAGTATATCAACTTACCTGCATCGCTTGTGTAGTGATTCCAAAAAGAACCGAATCGTCTCTTGATCTACCATAGTATCACCGACAGGAAAAAATTAGTTCATTGAGTCTTTCTTTGTAGAATAAAGATGAAAATGTAAATGTAAATCAGATGAATATTTAATTGAAGATCCAGCATCAATGAGTTTGAATACATAATACTTTCTGCGTAAAAACACTCTTTCAAAACGAACAATGCTTGGAACGTCGATGAGTTTGTACGTTTCATTTTATTTGTCGCATTACAGCGGACAGAGGATTATAAAGGAAATAATGACGATATTTTTCAACCGCGCGCTGAATTTGATAGGGTTGTAAAATAGAGGAGGAAATGGAAAATGTAACGGCATTTTACCGAGGTGGAATTCCGCTGAATCTACAATAAGATCTGGATAGTGACCTATATTTTATATTTACTAAGTCTAAGTTATGTATGCGGGAAAGTGTTCAAATGTTAAACATATCTCATACTAGAGACGAGATTAATTTTGGTCATGAAAAAAACTGAGCTATCGGAATAAGTGATCATGTAGGTAACTATTAGTTACATTAACTTGTTAAATAAATAAATGGTCCAGACTGACACAACAATTCTAGTTCCAAAATAAGCTTATGCTTGTGCTATGGATACTAGGTGAACGGATAGACATACTTAAATACGTTTATAAACATCCATGTACAAATGTCCATGTTCATCACACTTAACATTTGCCCCTAGCGGGATTCGAACCCGCGACCCTTGGTTTTGTGGCCAGGGTTTCTGACCACTCGACCAACGGGCCAGTCAAAAGACAACAGAAAGGATGACATAATCATTCTCTGACCAGTTCTTTGTGCTTTGGCTCCTTAAGCTACTTATTTTTAGTTACTCTTCTTTATCTAATATGTTCCTACTGAACGTATCGCCGCTTTGAGCTAGCAATCTTTGCAGATATGACATGTAAGTATTCTTAACATTGGGCTACCGTCCCATAAATAATTCTTCTTTCATTTGTGATTCAATCAAAATATTTTAGTATTATGTTGATTATGTTAATTGACATTTAAAACCGCGAATTGTTTCTATGTTCTATCTAAAAAGTAAGCTTTATATAAACGGACACAATTTCCAAAGTGAAAGTGGCTGTAAATATTAGGAGTGAAAGTATAAATACCGATAAGTCTTTTTTAACTTTTACAATAAAAAAAAAAATGTTTCTATAGTATAATAGCAACCATAAACTTTGCTGTGATACAGAAATTGTACACTTCAAAGAATTAAGATTCTTTTATATCTTTAATTTATCTTAAGGATCTATGATATGTGTCAGCAATAACAGGACGTCCTGTTGAAAAATAGGTGTTATTTCCAACTTTCCAGATAAAGTCGCATTAAATCTTGCACCTGAGAAAAATGCATTACCCGAGATAATGGCTCAGAACTTATCCCACTATCCGGACTGATAGTGGACGGCTCTCAACTTTCATCTGCCGGAGAAATTACTAGTTTTTAATGACAGAAATTCCAACTATTTTCTGATAATTATTGCACCACCGCGTTGTGTAGAACATTACTTTATTGAAACTAATATAAAAATAAAAATTCTGATATACTCCAAGAAATTATTGTACCTACGTTTATAGGCGTCAATCAATAACATATATCCTTATATAATCTATCAATGTACTTTGAGAGAATTTATATCTGATGCTGTATTATTTCTAATGTCTTTTTATAAGCCAAAATTACCGCTGTGATTTTTTCATTATATGCTTTTAAACGACCTAAAAACACTAGGTTCAAGAATAAAAAATTCAAGGCTAACTAGAGAGGGCTCTACTTGCCTTGAGGTAAGTGGTTTTGGTAAAATTCTAGTCTTATAGACTTTTCTCTGAATAACTTATGGCTTGTTGTAGTCGGTAAACTTAGTTTTACGTGGCTTACATGTTTATTGCCTTCGTCGACGCTGTGTTTATCTTTGTTCTCTGCATCTTAGTTCCTTGTGCGAGGATCTACCAACAAACTACTGAGGTTTCAAAGCTGACTAATTAATTCGGAGTTTTCCTTTCAATGTTCACCAGCTGCACCCGAATATGTGAAAATTTTCCAACTTACAAAGAGCTTTGTTATGACAGCTTTGTAAGCAATTTGTTGTATAAGCTAAGTTATAACTTTACTAAAGTAAACGGTCAACAAATCCAAATTTTTTTATATGATAACAAACATTTTATACTTGCATCCTAAATGTTGAAAGTTGTAGGTAATTAGTAAAGTTTACTTTATATTTTCCCTCTAATATCGGCATTTTTGCTGACCCTAAGATTATTACGGTAAAATTAAATGATGCCGTATTTTACTGTGCTCATTTTGAGCTTAATCTAAGTTACCCGGAGGCCATGTTTGCCCACTCAGTGGGAACCTTGTTATCCTAGCACACCACATAATTAGCTTGGGAATAATAATCCAGCCTCAGTAAAAAGGAATGAAATTACGAATCTTTGCTCAATTCGGTTGTACAGCAAAGATTTGAACAACTTATACTAATAAGGCTACTTATCACGAGAGATTCATGATCTCTTCTATTTAGTTTTATTTAAAAACGTTTATATTTCTTACAAATTCTAATTAATACCATAAAGGCCAAACCAACTCTATCTGTTACATTTTCATTCCTAATTACCTAAACGACTGTAATGAAGTTTGGCCCGTTGGAAGGACATCAGCTACATTTTATTTCGGAAAAAATTTTAAATTCCACTATAGTCTATTTCACCTAAGACGAGTTCCGTGACACTTTGAATTTGAATAAGGACGTTTTGTTTGTGTATGTGTCTTAGATGATTTAAGTTTATATTTAAGCATAATTTGACAACCGTTTACTGTATTTTTACATACTAGTTAAAATCACGGTATACTTTTTGGTTAGTTTATCAATATAGTAATATATGAAAAATTGTTCGTGTGTTGTTACTGGTTTAGGAAATTTTTTTGGTGGTATGAAATATCTTCAGTAAAATATCCTTACTCGATAACAAGATGCCCGCCATATCGATTAATGATGTGATGTGAATAGTAGTTTCCGATTCCCGTAGTATGCAATTCTTACTATATTTTTCTAAATTAAAATTAGTAATAAATTTAAGAAGTAAATTAATAAATCGTATTAAGATTAATCAATAATGATTTATTAATAATTTTTTTAATTATGTTTTTGCTAGCGTATAAAGTTAAATATGTTTGAAACCGAATATTTTGATAAGTGGAAAGTACGATGCATGGAAAAGAGTATTGAAACCTGTCAGGGGAATCATCTTACGAGAAACAGGCTATATTTAGTGAATTTATAAACACCTAGATAAGTTTTTAATTTTTGTGTAAATAATATCTTGTGAATGAGGGTTTTCAAAAATACAAAAACCGTCAGATGGCACGATGGAGACTCGTGGTCTTATCACTGTCACTATTGGCTCCTTGTTGACAGCATGTCAGTTTGGTCTGACAACTAACCAATGAGGAGGGTGACAAGACCGCAAGTCACAGTTACGCCATCTTTTGGATGTTTTAATTCAAAAAACCCTCATTGAAAGCCTGCATCTATCAAAAAACATTCAAAACAGAAAAAAAACATTCAGTCGAATTGAGAACCTCCTCCTTTTTTTTGAAGTCGGTTAAAAAATGTGGATGCAAATTCTATGGCCTGTATCGACGATAAAACAATGTTATGTATTTAAAACATGTCAAAATACAGGAGCTACCAAAGTGTGCGTTACATTGCGTTTGTTTTTGCTTTGAAATAGCAATTTCAAATAAAATCCAATTGAATTTTAGCATGCGATGCAAGAGTCGAGCTCTCATAACACGAAGCGTTCCGATTATTATTTATTAATTGCAACGTACCATCCATGCCGTGAAAAAATGGCGCGGTGATCCGATCAGACTAGGCCGTTTTAATTGGTTCGATGGGTTTATCTGAAATGTTTAAACTCTCAGTTTGAAAAACCATAGATATTACAGTTAAATAAATTGATGTTTATCAAATATATTATTTTGGTAAATCCTTCTGTTTGTGTTATTGGATGAGTACATATGTACATACCTAAAGTACCTTTTATAATTATATTCAAAAGTATTTGTCAGCGAATAACAGCCAAACTATGCACTGATTTATTTTTTATTGAGTTATTTCGTAGGTCACGAATTTTTATATTTTTTAAAACCGTTTTTGGTTGCCACCTATTGTTACAATATTAATTATCTAAAGGTACACATTTAAAAACTTTACTATTAAATGAAAATTAGTTAAATGACATGAATGTCTTAAAAAATAACTAATGGAACAGTATTGCGAGATAAAATCTCCTTTTCATTGTCATGATGTTCTAACTAGGTATAAGTATTGTATATTTTCACTGGATGCAGTGAATTATAAATTAATCAGTTTTTTTTGAATTCAATATTTAAGGAAAGGTCACGGTCAGGAAATCACTATAACGTGTGTATGTAAAATGTTATTAATGAAATTGCGTTTTTGAGACGAACTGTCATCAAAATATATGCAAATGTTCCTCCAGTATCGTGTTGATCAAAATAGCGGATAGCTCGGTACCGATATGGCATCTCAATATTTTTACGTTATCTGATCAAACTGAGCGTTTTATTTATTACTTTCGCGAGGGTTCGGGTAAGTTATCGGCAGGCCATCTCAACGCGTTCGATTGAAATGGATGTGTATAAATATTCCCGCGATTTTAGATACGCTTGATGTAGTGTCGCGATCCGTTTGCGTACCTGTGGATTGTAATTTACGCGTATTTTATTTGTTATTTTTTGGAAATAAAATAAAAGCACTCGACTCAATTTTTTTTGTACAATATTTTTTATTTGAATCCTGTTGGGGGTCTTATATTATTTTTCCGTTTGTTTAACCTCTAGACTGGTTGTCATTTTTTTACTTTTCATGTCGAGTTACTTTAAAATTAAAAATATTTTAGTTGCAATTTGTTTTTTATATGTTAAACACATATTATAGTTCTATTTTTTACATCTGTAACATGGGGTTGCGTTAGTAGTTTAAAACAAGCAACCAAAAAAAGCAATTGGACAAAACACGACCACACAAAATTCGTGAAGGGCAATTAAAAAAAATTAAACTACTTTTACCACTAGGACCACATCGCAGACCGTTCTGCCCTGCCTAAATTAAGCTAATTTCGCCCACAGCGAGAGGCTCAGCTAAAACAACGGGCATTATTAAATGTAAAATTTGATACAGTGCTCGGTCAAAGACTACAAGGCAATTTTGATACACCTTGTTACGAGCCTGCGAATACGTCGCAGAGACAAAGCGGTTTATGCTCGAGAGGGTTCCATAATTAAAGACCGAACTGTGAGCGGAAACAGGCGCGGAGTTTCACGTCGGATGTGCGGGTCGAATAAGAGAGCGCCGGAATATGCATGCCAGCGACAATGGCCCACCCGAAATATCTTACAGCTTTATTACAAAAAGTTTTTCCCCATTCTGGGAAAGCCACTGTGAGGTAACTGTTTTGTTCGGTTACTGAGAGTACCGCAAGCTAACACTGCGAATACGCAACGCCGCCGATGGGGGCTCATCGCACTCGTCTCAAAGGCTCGGCTGTTATTGGACCAAAAGCCTTATACTCTAATGTGTTGTGTGTCTAATGTTTGTATGGGGAACATGATAATTCTAGAAGTTATTTATTCATGTATATTTATTTGTAAACATATTTCAGAACGTCTATCTATTATCTGGTATTCATAATACTTTATGTGTTAAATTTGACAAACAATACATTATAATGGTATTGTAAACCAGATTTTTTTTTATTATTCTTGTTTTTTATTATTAAAGTTGATGCTTTCAATAACTTAAACATATACAGATATATAAAAAAAGATATTGGCTTGTGAGAAAATAACTACGTATCAGTGCAAAAGTTATAATAATTTAATTTATAGCCGAGCGGTAACGTTAACTTGACTAAGTATATAAAACCGTAACCACAGATTTACTCAATTCATACAAGCAAATCGGCTTGAGAAAATAAAAGCTTCAAAGACCAGAGACCCCATTCGAATCACTAAATTACCGCTACTACGAGTCTCGTAGCACTCGTAGCGCAAACCGTAGGAGACTGTAGCCTGTACGTACTCGCAGTGCATGCTTGCATTATAAATAGAGTTCAAAGAAGCACTCCGCCTTGCACACTTGGGCAGATTGGGCCAATCTAGCTAGATAAGTAATAAACAAGTATCCCAGTTAATTGAATTAGCGCAGAATCTACTGAATAGTGGAGGAACTTTTCATTTAGTTGTCCGGTTTCATATACGTAAGATTGTACAGTATTTGAAAAATCTCAAACATGAAAGTAAAAAAATAGAAAATTGATTTGATGTTCATGAAAGGACAATGCCAGAAGTTCCATAGTAATTTAACCCACCTCAAAAATCGTTGTACACGAATGCAATAAAGTATTTCGTATAGCTGATTAACTATTTATGAAGGTATGACCGTTGAAAATGCTGATTAAAATTAATTCAGTTTTTCTGTAAATGCGAAATGGATCTAACATTGTCCTTTAACATTAGGTTTATCAACATTTATAGGACAGCATTTTAAGCGATGCAATTATACTTAACGTGATTATAATATGCTGTCTGAAGTACATAAAAGCCAAGAATTTTTGCGCTACCCATCCTAACCATGACTGCAGGGGTTGTTTGACTTGGCGACAGAACATTAGTCTTTTCGTTATCAAGCCTAACTCCCTATTTTTTGTGGTTTATGTGTAGTACGTGTGCCGAGATTCGCACAAAATATACGGCCTTCCTGAACAATAAAACTCACTTTAGTGTGCCGTCTGTCGAATGCGGTCCAATGTGTCCTGGTCTTCATCAAAGCGATAACGAGAGTGGGCGATGTACATAAATTGTGTCTGAGAGTAAAGTGGTATTGATGCTCGCGGACAAAGGACCAAAAAGAAATTTTCATTTCGTGCGAGAATCATCAAAAAAAATACTGGAGATTATAGTCTGTTTTACCTTAGAAGATTCCCGTGACAGGTATCAATACTCCTTTTCATGCATCGTACTTTTTAAGAATAAAATTATTCGGTTTTAAACATATTTGATTTTACACGCTAACATCATTGTAAAAAATTATTATTTATTTCAATTTATTAATGTAATCACGGTTTATACATTTTCTTCATAAATTTGTAACTAATTTAAATTTAGAAAAAATATCGTATGAATTGCTTACTTACGGGAATTGGAAAGTTAACTCATAGAGATTGACACTACTATTCACGTCACATCATTAATCGATATCTTGTCATCGAGTTTTACAAAAGATATTTCATAAGCGTACATTTCAACTGAAAAAAATGTTTCGAACCCAGTGACAACAAAGAAGTGCCCCCTAAGAGACAAACAAAAACAAACCATCCTAACTTGGATCATTCCGAGTCTTCCAATCGCGTGCGCTTAAGACATTTCTGCATATTATTCATGTGAGAATACCAGTATTAATATAAAAGAAGTCGGTTGAATATAAAAATTAAAAAAAAACGAATGCCTGTCATACGGATGCATAACTATTAACGTCAAATTCAAAGTGTTACGGAACTCATTTTAGGGGAAATGGACTATAACTATACCTTGAGTGTGGAAAATGGCACTGTTATGAAATGAAAAACATTTTCGTATATTAATAAAAAAAAACTATATTCTAAAGAGCTGCGCTTCCATATTTTTATAGCAATAGAACAAAGAAATAAAACATGTACTTTAGAGGAAGTTGTTGAGGAGGTGTGAACGTAAAGCGAATAACGGCCAGTTAGATTCACGACGCCATTAAAGTTGTTCGATAGCCTTTTGTTTTAGAGCTGTAAAAGATTTAAATAAAAGATTTAAATCTGGAATCGTTTCTTTATACGATAGGGATAGGGGTACGAGTATATCACGCAAACACAAATTAAATTATCTATCAGATGTTTTTTTTTCAGAAACAAATAAATGTGATAAAGATAAACTTTTATTTTATAATTATACTTAAATAATAACTATCCGACGAAATCACATACATTGTTCTGACTCCGAGGTAAGTAGCTTAAGCGCTTGTGTTACGGATATCAGTATTAACAGTGTTATTACAAATATATACTTAAATATTGGATATTAACACCCAGACTCAGAACAAACACAAGTATTCATCACACGAATGTTTGTCCTGGGTGGGGATCGAACCCTCAACTCTTGGCTCATGGGGCAGGGTCACTACCGAATGTGCTATCGAGCCAGTCAAGTTAAAAATAGTCATTGAAAAAAATATGAAATACCAAATCCAATTATATTTGTAAGTTCTTAAAATCCTATATTTTAATAATTTTAAAACTGATTGCCGATACTATAGGCCAAATAAGACAGGTAAAATAAGCCATTAAGCCACCTGTGGGTTAAAACACATAAGATGAAGAAAAAAATATAAAATTTTAATAATGATTTGAAGGTAGGTATTATTATTATTTTTATAAAATTACCTACATTGTTTATAAAAGCCTGCTAGAAAGAAAAATGTACTAAGACCATATCAACAGTATAATGCTTGAGTGGTACTTATGACCCGCTGTGCATAATGTAGGCCTGAGTGAAGTAGTAAATCAACCCCCTAGTGTTCCCTGCGCATTACGGCCCTCGGGGTCTATGTGACACCCTCACATTACCTACTCGAAAAGGGAAACCTCCAGCTAACTAATGTTCAATATTATCTTTTCATTCTGTCAGAGGAAGAGGAAAGGGTTTCCTCTTGGAGAACGTGCCAGTGTTCTTCTCAATTCACCATGTGAATTATTAATATGGGTTGAAACTATAAATCTCGCAATACTGCTTTTGATATCTTGTTTTTTTTTCAGTTTTGTCAATTTATAGTAAGTAGATCGTTAGAAAATACAAATAGGTACATGTTAATACAGTTACGGTAATTATGGATTCTACCGTTAATTTAGTATTTAGATTGTACTCAAAAGAAAATGTTTTGAAAACTAGAAACGCACAACGCAACGACGCGTTACCTTTCTACTTAAGTTATTATTGCTTCTGACCATATACTATTTTTGTTAATTTTAAAATAAACCTATTAGCTATTCCAGAAAAAAGATCACACAATTAACATTATTTAGCAAACCAGAACACAAATTCAGCTTCTTCATCGATTGTTTTTTATTTATACCCGATATCAAGCGAGACAAATTTTGCAGTAGCAGAGCCAACAAGTCCGATTCAAACTTTCAACCCGATACCTTACAACAGACAGAACTACAAACAACTTTGTGCTCCGCCCCAATGTCCCAATTTAGATTTTTCAAGAATTCCCTAGGGAGCGCTAAAAATAAAAAGGGTAGGTACTCTCTGGGTCCGGTGACCTACATAATTCCCTCGATTTTGGGTTATCACATTCGTTACCTATACTCTTTGTCGGTATATTGTCCCATTTTATTTAGACCCGTAAGCTACTAATTTAGTTCTTCGAAAACATTTATCGTTATGACATGGGGACTTTCGTTTGCAGACTGAATATGACAGTATGGTAAACGAAAATAAATGGTTTGCCAAAATAATGCGTGAAAGTATTAGACTTTCATGTATTATTTTAATATATACTAGCTGTGCCAGCGGTATCACCCGCGTTTATGGTTAATATTATAAAGACTATTTTCGTCATACATGATTTCTATGTAACTTTAACCATTAAGGCAGCACACGCGACGGAAGCTTAAAAAATTTAGTAACTTCTCCCGTTTTCCCAACATTTCCCTTCACTACTCTGCTCCTATTGATTGTAGCGTGATGAAAAGTATACTATAACCTGCCCAGGAATATGAAGAATAATTATACCAAGTTTCGTTAAAATCCGTCGAGTAGTTTTTGTTTCTATAAGGAATATACAGACAGACAGACAGACAGACAAAAATTTTACTGATTGCATTTTTGGCATCAGTATCAATCACTAATCACCCCCTGATAATTATTTTGAAAATATATTTCATGTACAGAATTGACCTCTCTACAGATTTATTATAAGTATAGATAAAGCTATATAATAAATAGATAAGCCTCTACGAGTATCATGTATATTATGTGTTTGATATGACAAGCTTTTTCATATGTTAGTACGTTAAAATCATAATAGTAATTATATCAATGCATTATAAATGGAGACCATACAAAGACATGCCCTTAGGGCCACAATTATATGTTGTTTGAGTACAGTACTAATACTGTACTCAAATGATACCTGTGTGAGATATTTAGTACCAGCTACGGTGTTATGAATATTTCTGGCCCCCAAAAATATAGCTGCCTTAGCCTTTGAAACGGAGCTTCGAGGGAATTCTGTTACTAAGAAAGACAGCGTCGGAGTCAAAGTAAGAACAGGCATGCTCCGGTGGTTCGGACATGTGGAAAGAATTGATGATAAAAGATTGACTAAACAGATATACATTACAATGCAAAATTCGAAGGATGTAGGAGCCGCGGATGGCCCAGGCTTACCTACCACAACCAGAATGGTCGTGTACTTACAAAAGGTGCTGTTAGGAGTCATAAAAACCGTAGAGCTTGTATGAAAAAGATCGTGAATGTTGAAGATGCGAGTGAGATGTGTAAGATTGTGCCATATATGGCGTTCGGTTCTCTCTGCCTACCCCGCTAGGGAAATGGCGTGAAGTTTAGTTAGTTAGTTAAAAAATATATTATTTACTAATACACGAACTCACTATACCAACTTGGAGATTTGGTTAAAACCTTTAAAAAAAAATACTGCTTTTGGTGTAAATATACGCTGGGGTCAGTATACTCGATATATAGTTTTGCTCTAACAGATATAATAACTCCAGCTATTAATCTTCTGTAAGTTCCAACGTGATTTAAGCATCTATTACTTCTTCTCAGTGTTGCATCCCGTTTCTATTCGGGGTTTGCTTGGATTTTTTGATCTAGTTTTACCTTTAGACTTGTATAGTCCTTAAACAGGCGAATCATTAGAATAGGATTCTGGTTATATATTTATATTTATATTACAGTTGAGCTGCTAGAATAAATTCGTATTTAACATTCGTCCAGAAGTACATGCTCAGGTTGAACCATTTATTTTTCTGTACGTGAGGTAGGCCTATACGTACCGTCCATGTAGACCTAAGTAAGAGTCTACAAGGGGGTGTCGGGCTCCGAACCGGCTGGCCACACTAGTTCCCCTACCGACTAAACCTCACAGCTGCTATTCTTTGGGCGTTAAACGCAAAACTATCGGGATCGTCACTGTGGGAATTCGCACAAAAATTCTACGCAGCGCGCGCCTTGCGGCCCATCTCGGGAGAGTGGAATTATCTTCCCAGAACACCTAGGTGTGGTGTGTACGACAACACAGACAGCTGTGTGACCTGTATCTGTCCATTAGGATAGAGTATGACTGGAATTGTTGTCCTCTCTGGGGACGAATGAGTGCTAAAAAGCGGGTCGTGGGAGCTAGCGGGAGACCGCTAGCTCCCACGACCCCAAAGACCATTTTAGTCGCCTCCTACCACAGGCAGGGATAGCTCAGGAGTATTCGGAGCCCCCCCTGCAGGGCGCATGCTCAAGTTGTACCTTTTTTTTTTTTTTTTTTTTTTTTTTACTTGAGGAATGCTTACTTACGCACCATCCAGTTAGAGTCCTGGGTGGACCTAAAAGGGTGAGTCGGGCTCGAAACCGGTAGCAATCTCCGGAGACCCTACCGACTAAACCTCAAGGCTGTCGTTCTTCGGGCGCTAACGCAAAACCAACGGGATCCCCACTGTCGGGATTCATCTCGTAAAGTCTACGCAGCGCGCGCTGCCGCCTGGCGGCCCATCTCGAGGGAGTGGTATTCTCCCCCAGAACACCTAGGGTGGTGTTTCACGACCACATAGACAGCTGTGTACCCTATCCTGACGGACCGGGTGTAACACCTGCAGTCGGCTTCTCCGGGGACGATTGAGGGCAGAGGACCTCCTCCCCTAACCCCCACGACCCCAAAGGCCCTTTTAGTCGCCTCCTACGACAGGCAGGGATACCTCAGGAGTATTCGGAGCCCCCCCTGCAGGGCGCATGCTCAAGTTGTACCAAACCAACCGCATTTAAGGCGCGTGTCCTCGTCCATTAAGCTTCACCACTCTCCTAAACAAGTTAAATTAAAAAATAATAATCTCACCTTTGGATAAAAACTTAAATTTGTGTTTTGACACCTTTCCGCAGGGGCGGGGCGCTTTATTAAATTTTACGTAACCGCTCAAGTTTTAATTAGTGCTTCGTTATATTCACTGAGACTGGCTCGGTTGAATATTCACTGCCCGTACGCTGAATCCAATGAGATAGAAAATTGTAATTTATATTTTAAACACAAATTCAACGGGTCTTAGTGGTTTTAAGCGACCGTTCAAATAAATGCAAGTAGCATTTGTGTTGTGTTGTCCAGACTCGGATGGGTAATTATGAACTGTAGTCTTTAACTAATATGTTTTCTGTTGAAGTCTATTTAGAGACTTTAATGAAAAGATCACTTATATACTGTAGTTAATGATGATTCACATAAAGATATGATATTTTTATATATATCCATACAAACATATTCTATTGTGTATATCGTCGATCAGCAGTAAAAACCTGGTAAATACTTTTGACAAAATTTTACAGAAGGAAGAAAAAACTGCCTTCTAAAAAAAAAATGGCTCGGATTAGTACTGTTTATTGTTATTTTTTTAAGGATGATTGTAATTAATGGTACATAATCGTAAGAATTCAAGTATCTCGCATCTAAATAAGTCTGAAGTGACTTGCAAATCAAATTAAAATAAAAAAAATAAGCAAATGCGACTTCCGAGGTTTTCACTGTCGAACGACGATATTGGGTTTTTAAGGAACCCATGATTTACTTACTCTTTAGGTTAAAGAAAAAATATTTGGTTAACTTTAGGCTCATTTACTTTTTTTAAGGAAAAAAAAAGCCTTAACAACTAACTAACTATACTTTTAGTTAAAATGGCAAAGAATTGGCTTATTATATAATGTAAAAAAGATTCACCTTCAATACAGCAGGATAACGACACCGTGCTATATTTTTTACGTTCTTAAATGTCAAGTTTAAATATAATTGATTGATTTATCTGGAAAATACACAAGGACCGTAGATGGATCCAATCCAATAAATAATCCTTGCCATTCTCGAAAAAAAATTCGAGAATGTCAAGGATTATTTATTGGATCGAACGAAAAGAAATATATTTCTAGGAAGTAATTCAATAAATTGCTTCTTTCTCACTGGGGATTTCTTTAAACTGGGGATTCTTTTTATGTAATGTATTTAGAAAATACTCTCCTTTCAAGTGTAACTAAGTAAAGCTTTAATGTTAATTCTACAACAACTTCATTAGCAGAATAAGCACTAAAATAAGATTATTTTCGATCGATATAGATTATTTTTGATAGGGATTGATAATTTTTGGCCTACCAAACTAACTAGTCTTACGGTTTAATTGAAATTTGTTAAAAATATAATTTATCATGCTAAAAATGTTAGAAATGTGTATAGAATGGTTGAAACAAGTATCATTCGTAAAAGTTTTTGTTTAGACATTGACACCAAAAAACTTTTGTTCGACTGTTTTCAAAGGGAATCCATTGTTTTATATTAAAGTGATTACCCAATATCTTACCGTCAATGATATTTTTTAATTACAAAAGTGTCATTGTTTACAGATGTGAGATATCCAGTCTCTCTCTCCTTGGGTTTTCCGTAAAATAGAATCGGATATGTACATCCGATATGTTTGTACTTTTACATAGTCGAATCTATAATCACAACCAATTAATAACAGGGAATAAAGTATAAAGTAGAAATAAATATAGCATTACAAAAACATTGCAAAGTCACTCAACACCTCTAGAGAATCGAACAAAACATTTTATCATCAAAAAATTCGAACCACGTCGTCGGCATAACTCGATTCCCCGTGTCTGGCAAAAGCAATTATTTGTTCCGTGTCTCTAAATATGCCACTTTTCCTCTCCCGGGCATGGGCACATGGTGAATTGGATTTATTCCGGTCAACGGCAACCACATTACGCAACGTAATATCGTTGAGACGAGAATGTCGGACCTTGAATATTTTTTTTTTTGCGATACGGAAGCTTTTAACACGTAACCGTGGGTGTGTTGGTGCTTTTACGTGCTCCTGTGGAACGCTCAATCAATTTTGCGCTGGCGATATACCGCGGTCGTGTAGTTAGGCGATTTTAATCACTAACAGTTTAATAAATTTGGCTGCGGTATGCAGCGGCAACTCGAAATGTTTTGTGGGTGTAAGGTTTAAAGTAATTGGGATTTGGGCTCAATTTTTTTACAACCAATTTTAAAATGTGAGTTCGATGAAGTGAATTTAAAATAATATCGAAATAGGCACTCCAAAATTATTATGTAGACTTTTCTTTTGCTACAATAATAAATTTATTATTGCATTTGAAAATATATAGGTAATGTTTGTAATTTAATGAACTCATTGTTCATTGCCAAAGATTGTGGGCGTAATAGTGCGTGATTATATGTGTGTGTGTAAAAAATATATACAATAGGTAAATAAGTACCTTCTAAATTCTAATATACTTTAAGCTCTTTGTCCCGTTTTCAGGGTAAGTTTTGATAGTGATGTTAAATTTGATGATTACATTAACGTAACTATTAACGGATTTATGTATGTATTCTAATAGATCAGATAAAATTATAGTTAAAGGTCCAGAGTCATTTAAATTTATCTACAAATTTTTAAAGCTTCCCTTCACCACCATGCTAGTGGCAAAAATCCAAAGGTTCGAAAATTTCTACTAAAATCTAAGTTTATACAAATTCAATAACTCTATGTCTATTAAGTTATATCGTTACTAACATCACAGTTACCATTTACCGTACAATACCCTATTACAAACACAGTAAAGGCCGTATTTCATTATCATTTCGCCGGTAAAATACTGTTTCCGTCTCGTGAGAGTAACTTCGCGAGTTACCGCTGAAGAGGTTAGGTGTGGAACTTCTAAATGAGCCGTGCTGGTTTTAGAGTAGTTCACGGAGAGCCCACTGAGATGAGTTGTATGTACTTGTACTTTGTACTAAACCGCAGCTCATTAGTATTTTGTTGCGTATTTCAAGGTAGGGACATTAGCGAGCCTATTGCGTGTGAAGTTGCGGGTAATGACGCCAGACAGAAGTTTTACCTAAACACTGAGCACTAATTACGAACACAAGAGCACTGAGTGCTTAAGTGTTCGCCAACACCTCATAAGGCTATATAGACAAGGTTTTTTATATTTGCGTGAACCAGACATTTACTTACTTCATATTTTAGTTTTGATGTATGTTACGTCCAGTCTATGAAAAAATAGACAGGTCTAAGTTAAGTAAGTTCATTAATTAAATGGTAGCTGGTCCATACTATAGCCGAGTGACTAGTCGTAGAAGGATGGGCACTTAAAAACGGCTAAAAATACTCTTTATGATTCAGCTACTCCGTGAGAGTTTCAGCCCAACTCAGGTAGGTAGGCAACGAAATTGTGAAGCTTACAAACATCTACGGTGGATTGATTTTAAAGTATAGTGTTTAGAAAGGCTTTAACCTAGTACACAAAATATTCTAGGCGGCTAAATTACACATTTTTTTTATTTTGTCTTATTGTAGAGTTACGTAACAATACTTTTAAATAAAATAAAAAAATGTTATTTCAAGTTGTAATAAAATATTCTAACAATATCAGCATTATCATCATCACCTTCATGCCGCGTTTCTAGTCGGATTTCGCTCATTGAGACCATCTGCTACCTGAATTTTGTAACCATTAAACGGGGGAACCAGGGAATAAGATGTGCAGGTTCTCTTATGATACTTAGCGATCCTAATTAATAAAAAAAAACAAACACGCCCATAATCCCCGAAGGGGTAGGCAGAGTCAAAGGGCAGCAGGCCCTTTTAACCACATTCAGCGAAAACAAAAATGGGTTGGGTTAGATGGAAAATTGTGAAAAAGTAGTGAAAAGTGGCTAGCTCGTCGCCTACACAGTCACATACCCAAGACCCCATATACCATTAGTCGCCTTTTGCGACATGCTAGGCAAGAAACACAGTTGGCACATTCTTTTTAAGTCCCAGATCTACATCAGACAAATTAATAGGTTTTAATCTAAACTCTTGCATTATGATCCGCTTCGAATCATCATCGCTTAAACTTAGAATCAAATACCATGCAACCGAATATTATATAATTTTTTTTTTTTGGATATATGCAAACTTTCTGTGTAAACAATTCATTGCAGCGTAAGGCATCCACACAGTTTTGCGTATAGCTTCGTTTGCTCAAAAAGTGTTTGTTTGCTCTGTTCAGCATACTGGAAACTGTTTAAACGAGCCTTTATTAAAAAACGAACGTAGCGATGTTACAAAAACATAGCCGTCCGTCCTTTTACTAAAAATCTTTACAACGCAATTCACTTTGGGTATCTACTGGCATTTTGTAGACAGAATTGGTGGACCTGACTAGTCTCTTCTGCTAGTATCTATCAGAAATAACATAGCTTTTCAATTCTCTTAACTATTTTAACTAAATTCTAACTCATTTAGTATCGACCTCCTACTTTAAAAATACCGTTTTTAAGTTGATGAACATTTATGTTCACCTTAATATTACAAACTACAGAATAATTTTACGTAGTCAAGTTATTTCCTTATCAACCGCTCTATTCGTTTCTACTTTACGTTCTGCTTTGCGGCTTTAAGTAAAGCTCAAAGGTCAAAGATCAAAGATCGAGACAGATGTCAGTTTTGGATCTTTAGCATTACATTCCACATGACTTGCTACACAATTATGGTATGAAATATGAAAGTCGCTTAACTGTGTTCCTAGAACTCAGGATTCTTATTTAAAATTTCAAGATATTTTATGAATTATACAAGAAGTGTTCTCGAAGAATTTCTATGTGACTGATTCCTCTATTGTTCTTTAAAATATAGTGACGTTCTGATCAAAATCTACCTGTAACCCACACTGGAGAAGCAATCTAAAAATATAAGGTCATAAATATTGGAACGTGTCCTACTAACTACAACATGTCCAAAGCAAGTTCCAAAGTTAAATATGAAGAAAGTTAATACAGCTTTTTAACGAAATCCTGAGAAATATTCGGTGATATTTTTAGCGAAATTATTCAAGAGGCGTGCTCAAAGGATTTCAAAGTGTAACCGACGCCCAAACAAGGCGCTTGCGATCTTGTCACCGAAACTGGGACGTCGGGTTCGCTCAGGTTACACAGGAGTCGGAGGTGTTTCAATTTTAAATCGTTGCAGCTTGGCTTGGACGTGATGTCCATATTCACTAGAGTGCCGTATGACCTATATAGCAAGTTGAAGTTGACTTTTTAGAAACCACGGTGCTACTGCTATGACGAATTCAAAAGGACTTAAGTGCTTGATCTCTTGTTTAAAAGGCGAATGTTTTTAGGAAAACAATTGTTTAAGGAATTATTGTAAAAGTGTTGGTGTTAATTTAATTTAGCAACATGGGATTAAGTGTCCACGGATAAAAGAAGGTAACTAAATAGGGAAAATTCTGTTGGCCAAATATTAAGCCCTTTTTAACAGGATTTGGTTATTAAAGATTATGCTGAATGTTGGTACCGTACTGGTAATTATTGAAATTGGTACCGTTCGTTTAAAAGAAACTCGGCCCTATTTTTGCTATACTGAAACATCTTACAGCTTCATCATCATCCTAGCGTTATGTCCCGTGCTTAGACGGGGTCCGCTTAGACCATGATCCAGGATTTAGCGAGTCTGGTAATTACATTGAAGCGACTGTCGATCTGACCTTCGTAACCCTAAGATAGGGGAACCAGACAACTTTTGGATCATGGTTACAAATCCAAAGTTGTTTGAATTTGCAGGTTTCATCACGATGTTTTCCCTCACCGTCGAGCTAGTGGTATAAATACGTACATAGACTTGAAAAATCCAGAGGTACGTGTCCGGGTTTGAACCCGCACTCCTCGGTTAAGAAGCGCGTGTCCTTACCATTGAGCTACCACCGCTCTTAAACATCTTACAGCTTAACACATCCAATTACCCCTAATGGACATGAGAAGTTTACGCTTTTCGGCACATATGGTCACCCAGAGACCTATCAGCGGCACGCTCATACAATGTGCCAAAGGAGAGGTTATAGGTATGAGGTTTAACAATTCAGTAGCAGTTCGTTGAGGAACAAACAACGTAGATCGCGTTTGATACATGCATCTCGCATGCATCACGCAGCAGTGCGCGCCGATGTAACTGGGACGTGACGTTTCGTCCACAGCGTTCGATCAACATTAGCTCGACACACAAACGGAGCTTGTTTTTAAAGCCATTTTCAAACGTGGGTTTCAGTTTTACTTTTTTTTTTCGATAACACACGCATGAACAGAATGGATCTGTTAAAACTCTATTTTGCTTTTAAGCAAGGGAAGTTTGAACGTAACTGAGAAGTTAATTATTAATTTTGAATTCAGAATACGGTACGTCTATCAGAATCTCATGCTTTCGTTCAAATTTGCGTTTAAGCAGACGTGTGAGCACATTCTAATAATAACTGAAATCAGAAAGAATATAAATAAGTTCGATGTAGTTTAATTCATGAAAATAGATACCTACCTACGCAAAAATAGTACGTTTATCTTATTAGGTGCAGAATAATTTATATATTGTGTAGTCATCTTAAGATTAAATTGTCTATTCTTAACAGTTTCTGTAGCGACGCGATACGAACTGAACATTGTTCTGCTTTCAGTGGTAGGTTTGAGAAAATCACATTCTTTTTTCTTAATATTTTGCTTCCTAATATAAAAGGATACGTAATAGGATTTCTTTTTTTTTTTATAGTACTTACACTAAACAGCAGTGGAGCAGGATATGAATATAGAACGAAATAGTATGAATACATTTATTTTATGCCCACAAATTTATGTTTTTAATGGAAAATGAAATATACATGATAAAATATGGTAAATAATATTGTTTTGAGGGGAATAATGATATCTGTATAATTTTTTTTTTATGTGGAATGGAATACGGCTATGTTTTTAAAAAAATAATGACAGATGTTTGACACTTTTATGGTATGTGGGATAAATGTGGAGCGACTTGAAACTTAGGTGTGGGCTTTAAAACTAACGCGGTAAATTTAGCAGCTGTGTATAAAGTTATGGTGTGGTGGGGCGTGTAAATAGCCACCGCCAACCATATCTCGGACAAACAGTGAGCGATGTAATAAATTAAATAAATTTTAAATAAATTTTCCAGCCTGACACCAATTCCCTAGTTACAAACTAAGCTTATGCTTGTGCTATAGATACTAGGTGAACGGATATACATACTATAACGGATATAAACATGAATTGAGTACAAATGTCCATGTTCGTCACACGAAACATTTGCCCTTATCGGGATTTAAACCCGCGACCCTTAGTTTCGTGGCCAGGGTCTCTAACCACTCGACCAACAGGCCAGTCAAAATCGGCGGGCCCCTGGATAGTGACACATGCAGCTATTATTTACTAGTAATAATAGTTCAATGCAGTGACACAAGGATTTGTTTTCTGGGATTAAAGAAAGTCCAGAGGGCTTTACTCCGCCGAGCGGTTCGAATCGATGGTAACTTCAAGATAGATTTCAGTTGCGAAACTCGGCAAATTTCTTTCGCAGATGATTAATTTTTGACTGTTTTATTTGTTCAAGTCATATTGAGAAAAACACCAAAAATAAAGAACCGATGACGGCTGATGTCAGCTAATGCAAAGAGGCCAAACCGCCACCGGGAAGCAATACCGTGGGACTGTTTAGTAAGGTTTAGTAAGATAGGTTTTACTAACAGAAAAAAGGGAAAATTGGATAAAAAGACATGGATTGTATATAAAAATAAATAGAATAAAATTTGGCAACTCGCCTAACCAAGCTACAAATAAATTATGTTCAATGTTAACAGCCTTTTCATATTGAACGGCTCCCATGTGGGTACACATTGTATTTATTCATTTTGGTCGTTTTAACCATTTCGAAAGATTTACTATGTTTAACTACCGGGTGGGCTGACGTTTCCCAGCTCAGTTATACACGTGTTCAACGGCCCGTCTGATATCGATCTCTTCGCTTCTACTCCTGCCAATACATAAATAAATCGTCTGAAGTCGGATGCCGAGTCATTTATTTTATTAGTTGTATAGAATTCTTAAACATACCTATATAAGGACAGTATATCTTTATCTGTTATAAATTATCTTATGAGTAGAACATGCTCTAGTATACTAAGGCCAAATTTTACTGAAAGTTTCGACATGGCGAGCAAATTATTATCTTGAACACCATTTCAGAAGAAAAACTACTTTTTACGATTTTTTTATATATATACCTATTTCTATATATTTTTTCGAATTTTACTGTAACTTACGCCTTTCTGAAGGAATAAATATTTATTTCATATCTTTTTCAAGATGAAATCTAACAAATATTCAGGATCTAAACAAAGTGTATCTATACAAGCAGGGAATTCTTTAAACGAACGCTAAAGAAAGAGTAGCCATGTGTCAACCCAAAGGTTCAAACATAGCCAGCCAACACAATTTTAATTTGACGAAATCCACTTACACAGTTAATGCAAGTGCCGCGGCAACGTTACACCAATTTTACGTGATAAAGTCCCTTCCAACGACCCAAATGAATTCCTGCTTAAATACAAATGAATGTGGAAATTCGCAAGTTTGAATATTTCAGTATTTCGTCCAGTCAAATTGCCGGTGGTGATACCGTGTTCCGAATATAACAAAGGAAAATTAATAGTTTTTTTTTTAAATTAGGCTGTCTGTCACTGTTAATAGGATTCTAGGTATACAAAGCGTAAAAAGTCCGGGAGATAAAGTATGATTATAAAAGCCGAAATTTTGTACGAGTAAAACTCAAAATGTAGTTATATGTTGATATTATGATACGGCATATAGAACCGTGCAAGTTTTTCAAATAGATATCATGGCCGTGCATAAGTAGTAAAGATATATAAAAGTAGGATTAGGGCTTAGATTGAAGTAAATTTCGCCCTTCCGTCATGTAACCGAGAATGTTGAAATCAGAAAAAGGAAATATAGGAAAATGTACGATAACGGAACTGTCAATGAGTGTGAATAAGCGACCGAACCCTTGCTGTGGTAAGTTATCGTTTGGAGTCTACGCTGGAAGCACTGTACGAGTGAGCCCGCTCATTCAGTCACTCTTCGGTCACGTACAACAAACCAGTTCACTATACCTAAATACATTTTTATCGAGCTTCAAAAGTTGAACATTTCAGTATTCTGTGGACGCTCTACAGCGACCGTCGACGGAACAACGTCCGTAACTGACCGATGAATAAAACATACCGAGGAAACAGACTTTTGTTTTCATATCGCGTCTGGATGCGAATTTCTACAAAAACACGACGGTTGCGTATTTTTTAAAGTTTTTTTTTGTTATAGAATGACTTTGTGTTTTGTCCCAATCGCCAAATGAGAGATAAAATAATGAATGATATCGCTTTAGCCAAAAATTCGCATTACCTTAGTAAATAGAACTTATGCATTACTATTGCTGCCACCTGACTCTTGTTTCGTAACTTGTAGATAGGTGGACAAGAGAAGCCAACGAATTGTATCATTGTTACTCGTTTATAGTTTTTGAATGTGCAGTTTTCTTCACAATCTGTTCCCTCACTGCCGTAGCAGTGGTCTGTACTTAGATTTATGAGAATCCAGAAGTACGTGATCATTTGGCACAATACCCACGTGTTGAGGCACGTGTCCTTATTGATTAAGCACCGACGCTACGAGTCTAGCAGTTTTTATATACTTATGAAGCAACTACTTTATTCGAATAGGATGAATATAAACTTCGCTACTCATTTAGTAGTTTAAGTAGTTAGGTAAAAAGTGAAACCTGTGTCCAAAATCGTATTACGCTGGCAATGGATTTGTAAACGAATAAATAAGATTCATACTAACGATGCTCATAATGATTAGGTACACAAAGCAATCTGTGTTTTTATAGAACTACATCCAGAGACATAAAAATATTCTGACCATATTTCCCCCGCATAGACTTCTTTAAGCGGGATTGCATTAGGCACTGTCACACTATGAGGGTGTCGCAGACTCCTTTAAATCTGAAAATATACTTCTTCGGTCAAGAAGTCCCAGACCAACATGGGACAATGGCCAGCCCATTGTCATTGCCAGGACAATGGCCAGATAGAAAATTGTAAGAAAGTTGTGACAAGTGGCTAGCTCGTTGCCTACACAATCACATACCCAAAACCCCATATACCATTAGTCGCCTTTTACGACATGCTAGGCAAGAAACACAGTTGGCACATTATTTTTTAAGTCCCAGACCAACATCGGACTGGTCGTGGTTATGCTATGAGATCTTATACAAACAGACTGTAAGTTTATCGTGATGATCAAGAATGGAAAAAAGCCCCGGCATTGTTACTTACTGAAGTAATGACGCCATTAAGACTAAACACGAGAATCTAAGGAAAAACCTACCTATTACACAGAATAAGTCTCTTATTCGTCTGAAAAATATCCACTTCTTACATTTCCGTTGCCGACTAATAGCTAGGTCTGGTGTCGGAAAAATGTTGAGGGAAAGAAATAAAAGCTATTTCCTGCTTCCCAGCCGTCTGCGATCGACGCAGGCGACAAATTAAATAAGGCTCTCCTAATCAGATACTACATTTACACGGAATGTATCTCAAGTACTGATGTTCAAGTAAGTACATTTGATTACGTGCGTACATTGAGATGTACTCATTTTGTATTTGATTGTATCATGACAAGTTCCGTCACTCGTGTACCCATAGAAATATCGACCAAGATTAATATATCCTAACCGATTTTGGTCACGCAGATAACGTGCTATCCGAGGCACTGGGGTGATAAACCGCTTACTCTTGACTTTGAGCTGGTATCGAGTAGTTTCAATATTGAATTTCTCGGTGACATTTTGTTCGACTGGATATCGGACCTTTTGGTCTATAAGAGGCACATGCTACCATTAGACCAATATTTTCATTTTATCATATTTCACTTCGTTTAAATTATGACAGTCTGTCATTTTGTATTTGTTATGTGTGTATGTATGTTACCTAATAAACATTTTTCTTTGTTTCTTTCTTTCAATGAAGCAGTCGACCAAGATTACAAGATTACATTGATTGTCAAACCCATAAAGATTTTTCTGAAATTTCCCTATCGATAATCTTATATCGGGATCGTTTATACAGTATTTATTATAGCTGTAATTTAATTATATTCTGAGTAATACAAGCACAACGTGATATTTATAAAGTTTTATGGATTAAGTGGTTTTAAATATTAATGCAAACTTCAGTATAAAGTTAGCACGAAAACAAAATCAAGAAAGTTGAGAGTGGATAACAGTTTCTAATTAAATAATCTTTCATTATTTAATACATTAACTCTTAGTTATTTCTTCGTGAAAGCAAATCTAGCAACGCATATAAGTTTAATACAGACTAAAATTTGTTTTAGAAATATGATAATGTTTAAAATCTGTCTTTTACTAAGCGATATTTTTGATAGCACTACATTTTATTAATGTTTAATGTTTCTTATGGTTCCTTTAAGTACTTCATTATAGCTATAAGATACATAAATGCATATTTGAAATAATCTTCTTTGTTATTTATTAATTATAATTCTATCAATTTGTCCCACATTGGTCAGGTACCTACCTAAAAAGAATGTGCCAACTGTGTTCCTTGCCTAGCATGTCGTAAAACGCGACCAATGGTATATCAAGTTTTGGGTGTGATTGAGTAGGCGACTAGCTAGCCACTTGTCACTACTTTTTCACTATTTTCTATCTAGCCCAGCCCAGCTTCATTTTTCGGCCTTGCTTCCCCTTTGACTCTGCCTACCCCTTCGGGTATTGCGGGCGTGACGATATGTATGTATGTAATTCTATCAGTTTTTGGATACCTACGTACTCAAATATACTTTAAAATTCAAAAATTTTTTTTTTCAAATACTTACAACAAGCTTCCGCGAATACAGATTAAGTGTATTCGCGAAACCGTTTGTAAGTATTTATTATTACTTTTTCTCTGATTCCTCTTATAAGATGTCACAAAGAGCGGCCTATAATCTTGATTTCCTCCATTTTAATTTTTAGATTTTCTTACAACAAACATACGGTCGCGCGCAATGAACGATATTAACGTTTAGGTATTTCATAATAAATATAGATATAGTTTTGATTTGTGTTTTTAGTTTATGCTGTATAGTATGTAAATAGTTAAATTAGTGTTAAGTTTTAGATGTAGGATCAGTAATGTAAATATATTATAACATGCATATTTTATATGTGTGTGAAATGGTGTATCTATGTAGATATAAAATATCCTATATGGGTTCCCCACGTCTACACAAATTTTTTGGTTCCAACGAAAGCACAATAAAGTTAAAGGTACTATCAAAATATCAAAAACATACCAGGTTAGGGATGACTATACATTTGTAAACATATGTGATTCGTATAAACATTTACCATGTTTAGCTGTATGCTTTGCTGGCTATCCTTAGATAAATAAATAAACATGACTATGTTCACCAAACAAACATTTACCATTAAACACAATACAGAGTCCTGTCCTGACTTTCCTTCTGATTTTGCTTTTACTTAAGCCATAACAAATGACTGTACCTAATTTTAAGATACTTATATCTAAGCTTAGTTAAATTATATGTACATAGTAGGTAGCGAATTACTCTTTAATAATGTATTTGTGTGTGTACCTCCCTCAAGCGGCATTTAAATTCGCGCAATTATTTTCTAAGCGCTGGCCTACAGTCTGGCCACTCTGTTTAAGTGTCATATTAACCCATTGTTAATTTAACTTATTGGCAGGTTCCCAGGGATAACTTTTTGCCTTGTAAGCATGTAGATTAACAAGCTTCTAAAATAAAGTTAAAAATAGAACATAATTTATAAATAATAAATAAATAAATAATTTTGACTGACACACCAATTCCTTAGACCCAAACTAAGCTTATGTTTGTGCTGTGGATACTAGGTGAACGGATAGACATACTTAAATACGTTTAAAAACATCCATAACTAGAGTACAAATGCCCATGTTCATCACACGAAACATTGGCCCCTAGCAGGATTCGAACCCGCGACTCTCGGTTTCGTGGCCAGGGTCACAGACCACTCGACCATCGGGCCAGTAAATTTGTTTCTGGATAGTGTAATAAGTTTAATTTAATTCCTCATGTAGCTAAATGCGTAAACGGTAATACGTAATTCTTAGGTAAGTAAGTACCTATTTTTGTAACAGGCTTTAACTAAGTGATATACCTATAGAAGAAGATTTATCCTAAAGCAAGGCGTTTATTTATATAAATGTTGCTTTAACAAAGAAACAGTGGTTTTGTCTATTTTTGCTCCGTAAATAACAAATCTTGTGGGAAAAGCAAATTACGAGTGATGACGTCAAGCGGTCGCGGTGAAATTATGCAATACCTTCAAGTCACGGACCACACGAAGACAGGGACGATGTGTTTTTATTTGTTCTGGTCTTCTCTCTTTCATACTAACTGCAAGTAATCAAATGTCCTAATTTTTTACTTTATTTGAAATGCAATTTAGCATTTTTCTTCTTGTAGTTATAGACTATTTTAAAAGTAGATAATTTTCAATAGTTCTTTAACGTTATTTTCAAATTGAATTTTGAGTTATACAATTCGATTTACTTTGTATTTACGAAGGAAAATGTATGACTTGTTTGTAAACCACTCAATCAATCAATCAGTTTTCCGCTACAACTTTGACAAACATGGATTATTGTTTTTGGGTCAGAAAATCGATGCGCTTGATTTTGAACTGATTTTAATGAAAATATTTAATTAAGTCTGTACAAACAAACGAATATCCGGTGCCGTAAAATATTCTTGTGTTTATATAATATATGTATTTATTTTTACGTACGTACTATTTTTTTTTTTCAAAGTAATTGTAAACGAATTTAAAAATCAATAGGCATTCTAAAATTATATTTTTTTTCATCATCTTCCTAGCGTTATAGGGGAACCAGACAATTTTTTTTGGATCATGGTTACATATTCAAAGTTGTTTGAATTTGCAGGTTTCCTCACCGTTGAGCTAGTGGTATAAATATGTACAAAGATTTTTTTTTAAATCTAGAGGTACATGCCCGGGTTTGAACCCGCACTCCTCGGTTAAGAGGCGCGTGTCCTTACCATTGAGCTACTACCGCTCTTAAAAAAATTATATTTTTTATATATGAATATATTTAAATTAATCTATATTTTATACATGAAAATTTCAAAAATGATGCTTTAACGAAGAAACAATGTTTAGTCTATTTTTGCTTCGTATATATTGGTCTCTATTATTAAATCACGACACAAAAGAGATTTCATTAAGTAATATCAAAAGGTACTATATAAAAATATAAACGTTGTCAATAGATTTCCATGGAAACCTTATGAACAAAATGGATGACGTCATATAAGCTTACTAGCGCCTCTACGTACGGTTGTTTAACATATATCGAATTACTTTTGTTTGACGCTACTATTCACCGAAAACACGTTTCGGCGAAACATAAAATTTTTTATAACTCTGCGAAATAGAAACTAACAAAAGTGATTCGGTATGCCGTTAAATGTCCATTTATTTACTCGAATTTCTTACTCCGTCAAGCCGTTTCTTCGGCGTCCGACGCGGCTACAGGTTGGTTCGGGTAATTTTAGAGGTGAGGGAGTATCGATCGCTCGTGTCGTGGAGGGAACGCGAGGTCGCGCGGTCCTAATCCGACAGATTTGATCATGTCGACTGACGTATCCGAATTTTAATATCGGTTCCTCCACGGTGAAAATGAATCGAGTAACGCTTAGCTAAGAATTGTTCAATTTGGAAAATAAAATGTTGATAGAATATAGGGAAGTGGCGTGAAGTTTAGTTAGTTTTTAGAATATAAAAGATGCAAAAATCATCTTCTAAACATTGGAACAGTAGGAAATGATCGCAGTTTTTAATATTCAAGCAAGTACTTAATAGATAAGATAATAGATACGTTGCTGATGAAGTTACGGCACTATGGTGTTATGAATAACTCGCTTGACTTGATTCAGTCGTACCTAACTGACAGAATACAGAAAATCAACATCAACGGAACTGATTCTTCTGGCGCTTCTTTATCTATGGGAGTGCCCCAAGGCTCGATATTAGGACCTTTGCTTTTCCTAATCTATATAAACGACCTTCCATATTATACAAAAGATTTATGTGAGATAGTATTGTTTGCCGATGACACATCTTTGATTTTTAGAGTTGACCGAAAAAAAACAAATTTTGACGACGTAAATAATACTCTCTCACAAGTACTAGATTGGTTTACTACAAACAATCTTTTATTAAATTCAAAGAAAACGAAATGTATTAAATTTTCAATGCCCAATGTAAGACAAGTAAACACTAAGATATGCATGAATGATGAACCTATTGAAATCATTCATTCTACAGTTTTTCTTGAATTCACTATTGATTCCAAGCTGCAATGGAGCCCTCATATTACGGCTTTGGCTGGAAGACTCAGCTCAGCAGCATACGCAGTTAGGAAAATACGACTCTTGACTGATATTGAGACGGCGAAATTGGTTTATTTCAGTTACTTTCATAGCGTAATGTCGTACGGCCTTTTATTATGGGGGTCCGCTGCTGACATACAAACTATTTTTGTATTGCAGAAGAGGGCCATCCGGGCTATATATGGCCTGAAACCTCGAGATTCGCTAAGAGATATGTTCAAAGAAATTGATATATTAACCGTGCCATCACAATACATCTTTGACTGTATTATGTATGTACGTAAGAACTTTCATAACTTTATTCAAAAATCTGATTGTCACCATTTTAACACCCGAAACAAACACAAGCTTGCCGTTCCGTATCTAAGACTTCACAAGACTAGTAGTTCATTTAGGGGGTTAAGTATAAAATTATTTAACAAACTACCAGGCAATATAATTGAACTGCCTATGCATAGATTTAAATTACTCATTAAAAATCATCTTATGAGAAAGGCTTATTATAATATAGAAGATTTTTTAAGTGACAAATATTTGTAATTGCTATTATACATATTTACTTTTTTAGATTTGTATAGCATAGTAGCTTAAGGATATGATAATTGTTATCGATACTTATTGTAAATTTGGCGATGAAAAGAGTAACTATCGAGTTTCTTGCCGGTTCTTCTCGGTAGAAGGTACTTTCCGAATCCGGTGGTAAATTTTTATTTTCATTTGTATGTACTGACGATTTATAAGTGCTTATTTGAGCCTACGTAAATAAAGATCATTTCATTTCATTTCATTTCAGTATAATGTCAATACAAATGATTATGTAAGTATATGTAATTTGAGGTATTTTTTGTATGGCAACATCCTACAAAATCAACTTTTCTGGCAATGATTTTGTTTTTACATACATACATAACATCATGCCCAATATCCCCGAAGGGGTAGGCATATACTAAAGACTTGTCGCCTACACAATCACATACCCAAAACCCGATATACCATTAGGCGCTTTTTACGACATACACAGTTGGCACATTCTTTATAAGTCCCAGACCAACATGGGAATTGTTTTTTACTAAAGGTATAATAGCGTAATACTTATTCAGAGAATATAAAAGTGAATAAAAATGGGAATGATCTTTATAAAATTCTAAGCTCTGAATCCCTGATTAAAATTTTACGGAACTTTGTCTTCATATCTTGAAAGAATGAAACGGCACTCTATAAGTAGACGTGCTCTATCTTCTACTTGATCAACATTTTATTACGAGGTGGGCTGAGCTTAGGATTAAGGGTGTTTAAGCAGAAAAACCAACAGAGGAAATATTAGATTAAATTTTTAATAATCCTTGAACTTTTTAAATACCCACAAAGCTGAACAAGCCGCGATGATTTTTCACGTGTACGTCAGATTTGATGCCGGTAAAAAATAGGTTAAAATTAAACACGGACTAAGAAAAAAAGAAGGACTCCACACCACTAACTAGGCTTTGTGCCTTTCTGGTGCTCCAAATGTATTTCACTTACATAACACATAGACGACGACGACTACTTTAGTGATCCAAATGACAGCTCCTCTCAGTTTTGTTTTGTCTAAGTCACATGGTATTTAAAATTTACCAAAATTAAATGCCGACGTGTGTGGTTAAATGCTGTAAAAATTATCACTTAAGAGTAAGAAAGGGCGACGGAATCACATTTCACAGGTAAGTTAGTAATAATTCTGATATCTAGTATTCTTATAAATCTCACGCACACATACATACAATTTTTTCGCAATTCCACTTTCATTTTTATGTTTTGCCAATGTAAAGTAGCTTGGTTTCAAATTACATACATTTTTAAAATTTAGAGTTCAAAATACACTAGCATTGTGTACGTTTTAAAATACGAGTAGAAAGTAGGTACTATTAGCTAATTCCATACCCTACTGCAAGGAAATTTTAGAGTTAAATTTAGAAAAGTTTGAAACTGTTTCAATCTAAAAAGATAATTTTAGAGCGACGAAGTTATCGATCGGTGTTGGTCTTACTGAGGCCAGACACAGCATGACACTTTTAAGGTCATTTGGTTTGGATCGCCCGATAAATGAATCTAAAGATATATGTCACAGCCCAATTATAACAGTAATAGTCAAGGAAGAAGCCTAGTTTATCTAAAACGGAGTGGTTTTGGATAAATAGAAGTTATAAGATAAAGTGTTACTTTTTTTGCAGTATCGTTTCCAAATGTTAATGGGAAATTTTAGGTACAGAAATGTTATTTGTTGTCATATAGGAATATGTTGCTGTGCTGTGTAACCTTGAAAACATTTAACATACGATCTGTAATGAAATTTTTCAAGGTGAAATTGCTTAACTTACACCCGATAAAGCGAATTATAAATGAAAAACATAATCCTTACCATATTTTTTTTTTTAACTCAATAAATAACGTTTGCGACTAAGGTAAGGCAGTAAATAGTTAATAGTAATATAAAGTTAATTGGGAGCGATAACCATATCAATCTATACGAAATAAACAGTACTGACGTGATAGAGTTTAAATTTATATTCATAGTAAACAATTATTTAGAAAACGTATGCTTTAGAAAACGTATGCTCTAAGTTGTGGGTATTGACCCATGCTTAAATCTCTTTATAAATTGAGCATGCTTAAATCTCTTTATTAATCATTTTGTAACTTGATATATAAATATTTCAAAACGATTTACATACATTAATAAACTTTCGATTAGTACAATTTACTTTTGCAAATTTTATTTTAGATCAATAAATTAATAATATCAGAATAATATACAATTATAGGGTTTCGTTGAGCATATTTTTCTTACATATAACTAATTGAATTAAACATAAAAATATACTGCTTTATACACCAGCTAAGTGTGCATGTAAAATATGTATTAAAATAAAGCATATATTTTAAGTTAACAATCACATTAGCATACACTTGCGGTTTGAAGGAGGTAAATTAATTTTTTTTTACTCTACAAGACTTTTTGATATTCCAAGCATTCCGGATTAACGTTTTATTTCAGTGTCGCGTGCAAAGTCTTGATAAGTTAGTGGAAGTAATGTTTTCTTGGAAGTAATAATCGCTTTAACACTAGAATCGCTAAACAACTATAAATAAGCTTGAATAATTACCAGATAGCTTAGTACGAATTTAGCCAAGTTCAAGTTACATTCTGTTAAGTTGATAAATTGGACGGTCTCTTAGGCACCTCTTTATATTAAAAGTTGTCGAGCTTTTTATCGCGGCTATTTAGGAGAATAAAACGGTGAGTTAAGGCGTAATTTTTCAGTCGTTGCAAAGCTTTATTCAGGCTATAATCATTATAATATATTAGTGTTTAGGACAATTATTATGTTAATAGGTGTTGTTACATATTAAATATGTTGTTTGCTTGATCTGCCACCGTTGTTAATTAAAACAAAAAAGGACAACGTACATCTGTTATGTAACTTTTTCGCTTGTAGCAGTAGTAAATAAGTTATAAAAAATATATTTTTATATGTCGTGTCTTCAATAGGCTTGGTTTTTTTTAATAGATTACTTCGTAATGTTTATGTGAAAATTAAATTTTCAGTCCAAACTTTTCTCGAGCACGTTTGCACATAAAAAATGAGTTCACCGACTCAGAATTACCATTCACAAGAGCGGCATCCGTCACAAAAAGATATCGTATCACTCTCACAATGACACGACCTGAACGGAGGTGGCCCATCAAACTATAATGAATGACAAAGGGGCTTGGTCAGCCGCGGGTAGTGTTGCCTGCTGTCCCGAATTTGGTGGGATGTCGGGTCTATGAATGTGTCCCGGCTCAAATTTGATCACGGCTATTAATTTCTTGAACAAAGTTGGAATTCCGTATTTCGACATTTATGATTCGCCATTGATAGATCAGAAAAATTAAATAAAATTCATTTAGTTCAAATGCACATCAAACTAGAGCACGTAATTCAATACGTCCAATGAAATTCCAATTCTTATCTATCTCTTCTATTAAATAAGTTAGAAGAGCTTTTTAAACATATCAGTTGCTTATCTCGATGTTGGTTAATAATACTCGTACATGAAATAAATAAGTTCATGTTTATATATTTGAACGAATCAATTGTTCTTTCAATCGAACGCAAGGTACATACATATTTCAATTATTTTATTTTACCTTCCGTCCCGAATTTGGGAATACTGAACCTGGCAACACTACTCGAGTGCTATCTGCGCAGAAGCAGTGTCGGCACGCTATAAACAATACCCTCTCGCGTGATCTATATTAGGAAATAAAATTGTGTTAGATCGTCATCAAAGAAGTAGTTTGACCTACCCAGTAATAGCTAGCCCAATGAAAAGCGGTGAAAATTGAAAAGTGTGTGAGTGTGGTATATTAGTTTTGTGTGCTCAGTGTGGTATAAAACAATAAAAGTTCAAGGTGGTGGTTATAAACTTTCTGAGGTGTATAGTGTAAGTATAACTTCTTATATAGATATAGATTTGCGGTAAGGGCAACTCAACTCAACTGTACAAATTAGCAATTCTTCCACTTAGTGTGTCTAATACGATGATAATACAGACATCTAAAGATTTTCAAATTCAACAAGTTGTAGATAGGTACTTACTTAGCTTAAAAGGAACACCTAAGTGTCTTTATCTAAATCGAATTGAATACCTCCTCTCACCACCAAGCACTTCGTTACAGAGGCAAAGTGGACAAATTTCGAATATTACCTCAGCAATTTAATGGAACTTCCTCCAGAGATTATTGCCGCAAAATGGGCTTTTTACTTTGGAATATTTGACCTAATTAAGGTCATTATACTCCTTCCCTTATTACTCGGGTTCAATGGGAGTAATTTTAGCAAATTTTCAATGGTGCAAATTTCTTCGTCGTTTTTGCTTTACTTGGATTGTTCAATTGTAAGTAAAAACTGGAATGTAAATCCTGGGAAGGTAGAGGTTGTTTTATACGTTTACTATATGAAAGCTTAGTAGCTTAGCTTTTCTTGTTAGCTTGTCAACCATGTATAAGCAAATCACACCAGTATTCATGTAAAGGAATATACCTAATATTTAAGGCATCTCGTTTTTGAAAAAAAAATCTTTATTAATCTTTCGTCTGTAGTAATGTTGTGCTAGCGCATTTTAAAAATGGCACACTTATCTATTTTGGCTTCTTTACACAAATTTTAAATACCTGTTACACCATTGAAGAGGTTAACATAAAAAATACCTTCTTAGGGAATGCCTCATGTAATTTACTTAATAGTGACAATCTGTGTGCCGAATGTCAATCACAATTTCCTCTTAAACTTGTATTTACAGATTATCTAGTCTTGCCTGCGTCTTTATTCTCACAGCGGTCAACATGAAGTAAATTGCAGTTAATAATAATAAAATCAAAAGCTGTGGCGGTTAATATTCAAAATTCAAAATTCAAAATCGGTGGCAGATAATATTCAAACAGAAAAACAAGTGAACATCAGTCAGATATTCGGATATACAAGCATCTATGTATATATGTACTTGTAGTATATCGTCATCTTTTTGTAAATAATATCAATTATTTTTTATTATGACTGCCTCGTTGGTCTAGTGGTAGCATGCGCCGCCTAAGGACCAAGAGGTCCCGGGTTCAAATCTCGGGTCGGGCCAAAAAATTTGTGGCTGGGTATTTCAATATCCAAATTACTCAGTAACAGCCCGGAGTCAGAAAGTTGGCGGTTTAATCACCCCCGTGCCTCGGAAAGCACGTTAAGCCGTTGGTCCTGCGCCTAACCTCTCTCCGGTCAGGTCGAATTGCCGTCTCACCGGACTATGTGAGAGTGAAGGAATAGAGAGTGCACCTGTGTTAGCGCACACACTTGTGCACTATAATATCTCCTGCGCAGATGGTTAATCCTCGTTGAGATTGGTTGCCGTAACCGATATCGGTAAGGAGGACATTATTATTATTATTATGTAAATAATATCTAAGCAAGCTTGTATGAAAAGGATTATGCATGTTGAAGAGGCGAGTGAGGTGTGTAAGGATCGTGCCATATGGCGTTCGGTTCTCTCTGCCTATCCCGCTAGGGAAGTGGCGTGAAGTTTAGTTAGTTAGTTATATCTAAGCAATTACAGAATGTTGTGCTACCGTTTTTGATTAGTTGTAATGATACTCAGCATAACGATATAAAAAGGATAAGCTATATTGTACAACTTAAAACACATACATAACTTAAACGTAGGTATACATAAAACAGGTACGTCCATTCAACAATGGTGTAACTTTATCCGAAGTTTACAATGTAGACGAAGTTATAGTTAGCAACTTCCATAGTTTACGACGTGTTACAACAAATTTGGAATTTTGGACACTGTTAGCAGTTTGTTACTTCCTTACTATACTTACAATATGATGTGTAAAGTGGGGGTTTAACTAATGTAAATAGTCTGACTTGCCTTTGAATTTGTAGAGTCAGCGTAAGTTTTGAATACGATTCAGTCGAAACTTAATGGGCTATTGTCTAATCGAAGGGAAAAGATTGTGTTTGTGATTTGGTTGTATTGTTACCGATTATTACCAATTAAAGTATTTCGCAAATTGTGAAAAGTGAAAGTTTGTAAGGATGTGTTAATATGTATTATTTTTTAACTCAAAATACTACTGATTAGAATTAGCTGTTCGATAAATATATTGAACTAATTGTTTGCACGTGTCTGTAAACAGGTGATAACATATAAATAAACCATATGTGTATTCCTAACGTTCCTCTTTGTCTTAAATCTGACGAAATCGCGAGATATATATTTGAAAAACAATACATACTTATTAAATTAAATGAAAAAAATATATATCTCAGGCTTTAAGTATAAAACAGATCCACTCATCATAATATTAGACTTTTTGAACTACGTATTCGTTACATTACTCTAATTGTTTTAGTATACAATACCTAAGCAAGTTTATGGTCAGAGCTGTAATATCGACGCTCAAACATATCACAAGTTTGAGTGTCGAAATAATAGCTCTGACTGCGGCACGAAGCTACCGGACGATTATTGATATAATATACCAATAATATCCAGCAGTAAAAGCTACCGCAGTATCTGAAATTACATTAGTACAGTACTGAATGGGTATCCAAGTTAATATATAAGTTATTTGTTTTAGGACATCGTACCAGTTATACCTACAAGAGAACTGGTTCTACCAAAACTAAAAATACTTCATCCAAGCTAGGTTTGGTGTGGTTGGAGACCAAGGTCCATGCAAAAAATCAACACGATTATGGTACATGCAAAAAAATTATTAATGGTGATGATTTTTTGCATGTAGGTATAATTCTGCATATTGGTGTAGAATGTACGGCGATTATAAGTCATTCAAAGTCAGTCGATACGTCAATAGTCATTGCAGTTTCACATAGGTACCTACTTACCTAAAACGAATTACTCATGCCAAACCACAGCATTCTAATTCCAAGAGTTTTTGAAAGACACGGACAGACCTAGACGGATTATGAAATTCAAAAAAGGTTTCTAATAGCTTATGTGCCACTCGCGTGAACATCCTTTGTTCGCGTTATACATATACTACCTACTTATGTACTAAGAGACAAGCAGCTTTTCCTAGTTAGGTTCTAAACGACATCATTCGTACAACAGTAATACGAAAATGCAGAACGAGAGTGTAACGACCGCTGCTTTTTGACGATTATTGCCAGCACTCAGTGTCTTTAAAAGATCTGCGCGAGGTATATAGGTCTCGGGGGTAAAAGAAGTAGTGTATACCGGTTAACTTAGTTTCTGAAAGCCGGTCTTGGTCTTTCGCTGAGAGTGTATTAAACTGTTTTTTTTAATGCTTACTCTATAAAACTGTAACTGCCTAATATTAAAACTTTGAATGTCTTCGTTCTTTATTTAATGATTATACTATTGTATAATAATTTTTAGATAGATATTGTATAGATTTTTTGACATACTTTGTATATAGTGTTGTTAATAAGAAATCTGTGAATGCATCAAGTTAAAGTTTACGACTGAAATAACAAACTTTAGGAGGAAAAAAACGACAAGTAAATAGCATTTGTAATTTCATAGCAAGTTTTGACATATCCTTGTAGGTACACATAATGCTTTGTATTTAATTATTTGATTTAAATTACTTATAGGTACATTTTCTAACACTAACGTGAAGTGAGAGCATAAGTGCCTATAAAAACATGTTTAAATATTAAAGTGTTGTACAAATTGTGTATCAATTTTGTTATGTACAATATATATGTTTTTTATTTATTACTTTATATATCTTATACATATTGTGACTAAGTTAGATAATTTATTTACAACAGAGGCAATCGAGCGAAAAAGGTAAAAATTTGTTTATAATAGATAACAATATCAAGAATCATGGATAAATAAACACAAGTTTATGTTTTCTTAACATATTTAATCATGTCATTCTGCGTATGTGGGCCGTCTTCCGAAGATTTGGCTGGCAACAGACCCGGAACTGTTTATATTTCATTGCTACTCAATCGATCAACTGTTTATTTAAGTTAGTTTCGCCGTTAGCGTATATCTTGCCCATATAAATTGTTGAATAAATAAGAAAATAAGTTACTCTGACAACAGTCCTAAGTAAATAAGTAGGTGTTGTATTTGCTGTAGCCACGTTGAGGCCTGGACAAACTGACCTCATTCAGTGCGTAACACGCGTGCCTAAGACAAACAAAAATACTTGTTTAGATTTTTGAACAAGGATTAGTATAGTGTATGCATATTTTTATACACGGAAGCATGGATAACAATTTTAGAGTTTTAATGTCTTTGGCCCATAGTCCATTATACATAAGGGAACCTTTTAATAATCGTCGGGTAAAATCAATTTAGGAGGGTGCACGTTGATGGAATCATGATGAAACGTTCCATAAATATCCGGTAAATATGAAAGTACATATAAAAGTTGCTGCTGCCTGATAATATCTATCTTTTGATTGAAGTATATATATTCTTGTGAAGTTTTTTTGAAACGTCAAATAAAGTACCATGAAATCACAGCAAATTTTTACAAAAAAAAAATTCATAAAATAATTTATAGAGGTATTAATGGACAATTTGATGTTCAAATATAATTGGGGTCAGTAAGTGCTTTTATATCTCAAGTGTCTTGTTTATCAAAGGTAACTCGACGAGATCATCCAGGCGTAAAACTCGTCGTTTTCGAGGATTCAAAGGCTTACACCTCATGCATAGTATATATTAATATTATGGAGAGTGCATTCACTCGTCTCGACACAGAGTATCAAGCAGAGGTTCTCAGCAGTTCTTATTAACTGATTAGTCCAAACTGATCATAATATCATAATGGTATACACCAATATTCAGGTATAAAACGTATGAATGTATATTTTTAATAATCGCTAATGACTGGACGTGGGTCAACTACCTACTTAAATAAATATTTTCTATTCCGAAATTGGAGCAAAATGGAACAAAATTTTATTAATTAAAATTTAATTTAACTAACGCTGTAGTTACATAGTAACTATTCAGTAATCTGTGGCTGAAGCCCCATGATTATTTAAACATTAGCTGTCATTTGTATACGTCAATAGGCAATTACTTTTACTTGCTAACATGTTTACATAAACATGAATTTTCATTTATATCATGTGCCTTAGGAAATATTTAGTTTAGATAATGAATGCCATTTTTATATAATTGATAATTAACAAATTATCTGTCGGCTAAGTAACTGGGGCCGATAGTAATTATATTCTGATCCTAACAAAAAGTTTTTCAATTGACATGACAGGCTATTCATTAACAGTTTGTCACTTTATATTATTCAATTAATTACTGTCCCACCGAGTAAACTTTGAAGTCGGGTTTAGCGCTGCCGTCCATAAATTACTAACAATTGTTGCTGTATAGATCAGAGAGGGTTACTGTCGCAAGCGAAAATAAAACATAATGTTTATAAAAAAACAATGAGTGTAAAAACTAGCCAGAAAAGTCAGGATAAATTGAATTGTAATCATCGAATACCACCATGGGGAAAAGGCGTGACATTATGTATGTATGTATGTAATTAGCCAAAAGTTTCATGTCATCTATTGGTGTCACTACCAGATAAGATCAGACAAGATTGATTTTTGAATACTTATATGTAAATGCTTTTCATTTGAAGGAGACAAACATTAATATTCATCACAGACATGTTATTAACTGTCCAAAAAAGTCTAATTAATATCACAATGGAAAGTAAATACTAATAACACAAATCATACAAGTATGAGACTATTCTCAGAACTTAATAGCTCTATGTTATGCATTTCTACGCGAAGTTTAACCGGCTCGATAAGTACGTTTGTCACAGTAACAGCAACTCCACTTTACAAACTATCATTTTACTACAGACCCTTATAACCCGGTTCCATCTCACTCTTAACCGTTGTTCTTTATGAAACAATCAAATACCCTCGAACTCGACTCTCGATGGTATTGCAAGCCAGGACCTTCACCCGGCGGAATCGAGACGAATTGTTTTAAATTGCCTGAAGGGAAGGGCCGGCCTCCTTGATATAATTTCGTTTTGGCGAACTCTTGTTTTTGTTAACTAGTTCAAATAACACGTCTTTGTAGCGTTACATCTGTTGTTTTAATAATATTGATATTATAATAGGAATATTTGGGTTGAATTTACACGCAGCTTATTTAGAATAGAGATCCTGAAAATTTTAGAATGTTAAATATATACATATAACTTTATATGGTCAAAATAACTTAGCTAAAGTAGTGGTATTAAATTTTAGACGGAACTAATGTATAACTTGAACGTAGTATATTATTACTCTGTGGTATTTATAACAGTTCTATAAGAAGCGTTTAAAAGTCTAATTTGATATGTCTCGTGGAGAATTTTTTCTTTATGAAGTACCTTAGCATTTATTGAATTTGTATCAAATAAAATAAATTATAGCTTTTCCATTTATTAGTAACCTAATGATTGCTCGGACATTTCATACTCTTATCAGTTATTAACTAATAACTTTGCTGGGCTCCCGTTATTGTGGTTTTAACGGGTTTTCCAATTCATAGCCAAATGTCACGTAACATGCCACTAAAATAATTATGTTGTGTTATCTTGATCTATGAAGAAATGTCTCAATTAGGGCATTCATAATGTTCAAAATATATATTGAACCCTTATAATGCCAGTGATATGTTTGGCGTATAACTGCGTGGTGAGATGAAATGGTGGATCTAACCCACAATTTCATATAACCCCACTCAATGGTTTTTGGTTAAAAGAGCTTGTATGAGCTAACTGCTCTAAACTATATTCATCCCTTTGGGGATTTCTGGAGAAATAGTTTGTATACGTATATATTGAATGTATTTTTATGAACTGATAAGGCATAGAATTATATCATTAGCAAAATAAAATAAATTGCTGCCGCACATTCTTTCCAAAAAAATATGTGTAAATTGCCCTGATTTTTTGGACGTTTATACACTCTTATAACCTAAACATTGTCTTTCTATGACGTACTTATTATTATTATATTATATTGTATTGTCTTAGAAAGACAATGTTTATCAATCTTTCCACACAAAATACCGTGCTTACAATAAATATTTAGTACTTATACAAAAACCAATTATTTGAATTCGGTAGGTAAACGTATACTTTTAAACGTACAGACACAATTAACAAATAACTCATTACTTTACGTAATCAACATTTGATCAACTTCTGACTTCTAAATCAGGCATTATTCTAGTGCAAAACTATTTTAGTGACATAAATAAATTAGGGTTTTACGGGACATTGTTGAAGTTTAATTAATTTTCTGTCCCTAGCAGTTATCTTTATTGCCTTTTCCAAAGTTACTGGCCATTCTAATCACAATCCAGATTGCGTGCTCGATGTATTTATTATTTATGGCTCATTAAAAACTCGTTAGTTAATAACATGGTAACTTTTGTAAAAGTCCTCCAACAAAGTTTATTTTAAAAATCGTTTACAATGAAAAAGAATGTCGGCCCGAGTGCTTTTGTTTTGTTTGTCAATATGTTTAATTGTTTGAACTGTTTTCTTTTTTCTGTTTTTTTTTTATTATTTTTGAAACTTGTTTATTCTGTCAAAGCATATATTTAAATGGTGCCATTGCAAATAATGTTTAATAAATCAATTCAGACTAATGACTAAAATTTATGACGAATTCAAGACTTAAATTGACTACTTAAACCCGATCATTATCTGGTTTAAGTAGTCAATTTAAGTCTTGACCGGTTTGTTACTGGTAATTTAAGAACCTAGACGTTACAATTGTTAGGTACGTCAGAGTACTTAAACTAAAGTGATTGGTTTATGTAAACGAATCGAACTGTTTTGTTTTTTGCCTTTCGTTTTCATCAATAGCTTTATGTTTTTTTGAGACTGAAGAATACATGTTGGTCTGGGACTTGGCCTATGTTAATCTGGGACAAAAAAAAGAATGTGCCAACTGTGGTTCTTGCCTAGCATGTCGTAAAAGGCTACTAATGGTTTACGGGCTTTTGGGTATCTGACTGAGTAGGCGACGAGCTAGACACTTGACACTCCTTTCTCGCAGCTTTCCATCCAACCCAGCCCACTGTCCCATGTTGATCTGGATCTTAAAAAGAATATTCCAACTATGGTTCTTGCCTAGCATATCGTAAAAGGCGACTAATGGTATATCGGGTTTTTGGTGTGTGATTGTGTAGGCGACAGGTAAGCCGCTTGTCACGTTTTTTTTTAAATTTTCCATCTAACCCAGTCCGGCTTTATTTTTGGCTGATTGTGGTTGAAGGGGCGTGCTGCCTCTTTGACTCTGCCTACCCCTTCGGGGATTATGGGCGTGATGTTATGTATGTGTGTATGTAAGAATACATTCTAATTAATTAGCCTACATTCCCACCGTCCCTTTGACCGTAGAAGTCAATTTGTCAGTGTTGGGAATCAACACTGACAAATCGCCTTCTACGGTCTTGTCAAATGTCATATACCGACTAATCTCGAGGGTGTAATAGATCAGGCTATATAAATTATAACTCGCTGCGCCCTTGCCCATGCACTTACGAAACGACACATTATCCTCACGAGCTCCTGTTGTCCCCAGGGCGGCTACGGGACTCGGACGATCATGACCTAGTGCCCCATGACATCGGCACACCTCGCGCCCGCGCCGCACCGCTCGCCGGCCTGACACGCACACAAAACGCACGTAAGTCTACCTTAGTTACATTATGTACCTACGGATTATAAACTAGAGTCCACTTAATTCGTGATGGGTACTAATAAGACTCCACTTACTTATATTATATTTTCTTTAATCCATAGGCCGGCGGGTTGAGGTGACGTGACAAGTTGGTTGAAACTTACAAACTAACTAAACTTTACGCCACTTCCCTAGCGGGGTAGGCAGAGAGAAGTTGATTGGATATTTTAAAATAAGAAAATAAGTAAGGTGCCACCTTTGGGGGCTGTTCTTCTTTGGGTAAACTTAAAAAAAAGTGTATATTACTCGTGTATATTTTGTCGCTGAAAAGAGTAATTACTGAGTTTCTTGCCGGTTCCTTCTCGCAAGAATCAGCATTCCGAACCGGTGGTAAATTCACATTGCTTTAGCAATTTTGTAAAATTGACGATTTATGAGTGTTTTTTTGAGGCCTACATAAATAAAGACATTTTGATTTTTTTTTAATTTCAAGTAAATAAAAGGAGTCGGTTACCCACCGAAGTGTTAATTTAAAAGCATGGAACACCCCATTACAAAATATATAATGTAAAATAAAATGAACACTAAAATTAGATATTTAATTTAATACTGATAAGCAATTTTAGCCGACATCCAAAAAAAAAGAACTGGTGTTTAGTTTGGTTATATTTCATCAACATACATCTGCATTTGCAATTATTAAATATAATAAAAGTAAGTATCATTGGTTATCATTCCTAAACAATCTTATCTGCTTCTCCTGATCAAAGGTTACGAAGATCAAATCAATCGCATGTAATATTCAGATTCACCAAAGGAGGTATGAGCACGTCCCTGAATACAATAGGTACCAGGAAGATTTTGATGATGGAGGTTTTGGCATTTGTCAGTATCCACGCTACCCTAATTTTGATTCGATGTAAACCTAATGGCATATCTCATAATCTCATGTAAGTAAACGATTATTAAGTCACGCTTCGCTTTACCAATAACAGGAACGATATCAATCACGGATTAAACCATAAGCCGTGCACGGTGCTCAGATTTCAGAGAAACGGGGGAAGAGATCCATTCAATCGACTGATCATTTTCCTAGCGTTATGTCCCGTGCTTAGACGGGGTCCACTTACACCATGATCCAGGATTTAGCGAGTCTGGTAATTACATTGAAGCGACTGCCGATCTGACCTTCGTAACCCTGAAATAGAGGAACCAGACAATTTTTGGACAATGGTTACAAATCCAAAGTTGTTTGAATTTGCAGGGTTTTTCCCACACCGTCAAGCTAGTGGTATAAATACGTACATAGGTTTGAAAAATCCAGAGGTACGTGCCCGGGTTTGAACCTGCACTCCTCGGTTAAGAGTCACGTGTCCTTACAATTGAGATACCACCGCTCCGCAAAAAAAACAAATATGGAACGCTTCATGATGTTGCGTGTCATCGTTGCGCAGGGATCGACTGATATTTCGGTTCAAATCAACTACCGGTAACTATCATAAATGCTCTGACGTTCAATAGCAATATTATTCATTCAAACAGTGTTCACATTTGCCAATCAAGCATTGTGGCTACTGTTAACGCTTGGCTAACAACATTCGTGTCAATATGAACGGTCAGAACAATAAATACCCCGTATTGATGACGTCATTGGTTATTGAGTGCATACCATTGAAGGTATAGGGCTATTATATAGGGCAAGCAAAATTATAAAAAAAACGTCATTGCTCTTATTATTATTATTCTGTGAGGACTAATATTGTTTTGTCAGAACTGTATTTTACACATTGCGCTAGACCAATTTCGCCAATTTAATTTGTAATGCAGGATATGTTAACTCACTTCTTCTATTTTGTTGGAGTACAACCCACCCCGCAAGTTTTTTTTTGAGCTTAATCAAAGTTTTGTGAATTGCGCTTGCGCCACTATCCATGTCTTTTCACAACTGAACAGTTGCGATAGGATAGGAGCGGCGAACTTTTTTAAACAATCGTACCTACTAAAGTTTCTAAAATCTCAATATGTAAATTGGTTATTCAAGTGCCCGAAAAGCAGTTATGTTGTTGTTATTGTCAATCATTCGTGATCTTAAAAAAAATGCGAGCCCACCAGTTTGCATAACATTCTACATATGGCACGCGTGTCAATGGTTCATGGATTGTTATACCTAGTTTATTTTATGTTTTGTAAATTACTAACTACATATATGTTTTTCATATATTTTATATAATTATATGCTTTTTATATGGCCTTAATTTAAAATAGTCATTTTATTTTTATATATTCTTCAGTATACCCAACATGGATTACAGTCTTCCTGCATTGCCAATTTCCTTTAATTTCAAAGTAATGTCAATGTATGCAAATGTAACGAGGCTGAACGAACCAAAACGAACGTCGAACTCATTACGGGCCGGATTCCGATCGTAAAAGTACTCATCAATTATTTATCGGGTTCGCTGAGCGCAGCACGTACGAAATCCTAATCCTATCATCGATCAGCATGGGACATAATTGGCGATTTGTTCGTGTGCTCCAAACATCGAACGAGCAATTTCGTTTCACGTCCAAGCGCCAGCGGATTTCGAAATTCAGAGTTGCGTTTTGATTGAAACTAATAGAGCATGCATTAAAATATTCATTTGCTTGTTAGTGCATTTCATCTGCCGAATCCTTTCAGAAATCTTGTATTAATAGCCGTTATAGTTATATGCCGGACCACAAAATCGCGTTAAAAACTCAATTTCTTATCCGACATGAACTCATAAATATTAAGGATCCTGACATTCAATATTACGGATGTTACGCCGTAAATTTTTTATGGCCTGTTTAAGAGGTGAAGTTGGAGACCTAGAATGCTTTGTGATTAATACAATTATTATTAGACACTGTTAAAAGTTGAGCTATTACTAGAAAAAGTGACGCCTGGCTTTTAAAAATATAAATATATACATTTTTTTAAGTTACAGTTACACTGATACTAAATTCGTGTTACAGGCCTGATTGAAATCGATAAAAGTTCTACTTAATCAATTATGCATTTGTCCCGCTGAGTAAAGCACGTACGAAATCCGATCTACGATGGACTTAATTGGCGATTTGTTTGTTTGTTTTAAACGTGGACGGGAACGAGCAATTCCATTTTGTTGTCGCCCGGGCGCACCTGTGGAACGTTAAATATATTTGGGTCACGCTTTGATTGAATATTAATAGTTTATGCAAACGTTTGGTACAGATTACGCGTGGCAACTTTGCATAAAGTATTAAACAACAACACTCGATTTACGCTACAGATTATTTCTGTTGAATTTGTTATGTACATTTCATTTGATACGTAACTACCATCTTGTGGGTGTGATTTCAAAATTATAAGTATTAAAATACGTATTACTTAGGCCTAAGTAAATTTATTTTTTACTTTTATTAAGTTCGTTTTTGAAGTCGGTTTTTTTTGTTAAAAATTATTTTAGTGTAGTGTAGTTTATGTGTAGTATACACTACACTGGATATGCAATGAGAATATTTAAAATTGCTCGCTAACTCTTTAAATTGAACTTACACTAAATACCAATTAACTTTTTGTCGTAAAGTTGTTGGAGTCCAGACCGCATAAATATATATAATATAAATAATGCTCCACTTTTTCATTCGAATGTTGATGGCACTAATAGCGTCGCTGCTCGGTAAAGGATTGAAATAGTTAGACCATTTAATAGAATTTTCTCCTTCGAGCCATCGCTACCTTTTAAACGGTATTGTTAGCACAATATAATTTGTTAACACAGCAAAGCGTATAAAACCAATAAAGTCGCAACTATAAACAATGTTTTACGTCGGAGCGCAATCAAATTACGTCCGCCATACTAAAATAAAACGCGCTAAGTGAAAACATAAAACAAAAACTTGCAGACGCAGTTATTTATAGTCTTTTTATTAACCTGTTTCGGGCAGTTGCGATTTTTGAAGACAGCTTCCACGGCTTAACTACGCTTCTTAATGAACAACTTGACGAGTCTTTGAAACAATGGCGATTGAATTAGGCGCGGGGTTGTCGGGTTTTAATTTGGAACTTTTTAACTGCAAATTCTGTTAAAAGCACAGTTTATGCAAAACGATCAAATGACGCGCCATATTTTTTCTGTCATGAATAATTAGACAGGCCCGTTGATGAAATAGTTCAGACTTTATGTTAAATACACGGGGCGCGCTTTCTATTCCTGTTCAGACAAATCGTCGAAATTGTTGATGATTTTTATTAAATAAGAGCATATGCTACTATTTTTAGATTCGATGTATTTGATGTTGCTTAATATTGATATTTAATATTCACTTTTTTTGGTTAGTCTTATTGCAAAAGAGAACATAGTGAGTTAAACTGCATACGGACGGACCTATAAAACAGTTTATCTGCGCTTCCTACACCTGCCCCTATGGATGTTACTAAGGTCAGGTGGCAGTATCTTAAGTGTGCCTCATTTGATATATCTGGATTATGAACACCGGAAACAGGGCTTCGAAGTAATATAAACATAATTATTACATATCTGATATCCCTCCTTTGTATTAGTTTATTACTATTATTCATGGCAGCTACTTGAAATTGTGAAAATACATAATATTTAGTAAATCTTTAATTTACATAAACGTGCTTAAAATTTGCATTCTAATATGCAGCAAGGGAATGTACTCCTTCTGTTCACAGATTACATGTTGCAGTAATTTTATGTCCTTGTTGGTTTAGTTAAATACCTAAATTTTAAATAAGATTCAAAGAATATATAATACATACATGCTAAAAACTGAATGTTTGAGTTTAACAAATAAATTTAAATATTATTATATAGGATTACAATAATTTGTATGATAGAACTATTGGGATACATTCATATATACAGATAGCCTGATTTGGTGTCAATATGATCCTTAAGCATTTCATCTCCCTTGTAGAAAACTAAGGAAAAACAGTTAGTCGTACGGCTGCGTTTCGTATGATGACTGAGAGTATTAAAGGCCAAGTTGGTCTACAAGAATTCCCTGCTCCGACAACGGAAGACCTAGCGTGCTCCTAGCTCATTTTACCTCATGCTAACGGTGCGGTGAATTTTCAACAAAACCTTCAAAGAGTCGGCAACGTGCGAGTGACACAATCTTGTCAGTAATCACAGTGACTGCTTACCAACAGAATAATGATACTCTTGTTACTATAGCTTCGTAGTATAAAAATCCTCTTGAACTCAAAAACGTGAATCTTGGAAACTTGGTCTTAATTTCTTTGCCAAGTTTTTGTGCTATTTTTAAAGAGTCTTTACAAAACTTAAGTTGCAGCTATTACGTCAAGTTCATTTTAATAGAGCTTGGACGAAAGCCAGGCAAGTCTATTTCTTAATCACTTTATACCCGAAGTTACTTCAGTTTCAGCGCAAGTTTTCATATAAAATGAGAAGAAAAGTGTTTAATGGAAGTTTAATTATCAGTTAGGTTTTATTCAGGTGTGCGTCATCTAATGATTTTATTTGTTGGAAAGCAATTGTAAATGCCAACACCTTGGGTAGACGATAAGACTATTTTTCCATTTTTTATGTGTCTAGGTATTTGTTTAGATTAAATGCAGATGAACGGATTTACCCCACGCGGTAGGTGGTGAGCGGACACATCGTGAAAAAAAATATAATACCTAAAACACTACTTACCTACTTACTTACATTACTTTAAAAAAAATAATATCTACTTATTTTTTAAATAACTATTGTTCAAAAATATTTTACTTCATGTTCTTTCAGCGTTTTGCTGTTCTTAATCGAGGTCGAAGTAGACGTCTGAAGCTGGTTTAAAAATATTCGAATTTATTATTTGTTCTGTTGCCCCAAAGAACCCTTAAATATAAAATACTCGTACTGTAAGTAGAAGTACTTCCTCCAAGATAGGTATTGTGTTCTCGGGGACCAAGGATCAATTTACCGTTGGTTTGCTGGTAATAGTATACTTAGTGAGAACTACATCGTCAGCGCGTTGTTGAATGTATGGCATTACATAGAAGGATAAATCATTGTCATCCTGCTTTTTAGAAATATTTTTTTTGTATTATCACTAACTATTTTGATCTTGTGACATAGTTAGATGTCTATAGATTACGCCATAACCCTTTTGGCTTCTAATACCTTTTTTATACATACATACATACATAACATGGTCGTGATGTTATGTATGTATGTACAATTGTACATACATAACATCACGCCCGCAATCCCCGAAGCGGTATGCAAAGTCCAAGGGGCAACTAGCTCCCTTAACCACATACAGCCAAAAAAATAAAACTGGGCTGGGTGAGATGGAAAACTGTTAAAAAGTGGTGACTAATATAACATTAGTCATCTTTAACGAAATACCAGGCAAATAACATGGTCGGTATAAATATTCGGTATTCTTTATGCACATGTGTGCTGAGAAAGCAACCTGACGATAACATTCATACCCAGCTTATCAGTATTCCAAACTCGTTTCTGTTTCACGCGCCCCGCTCGTAAAGACCTAGCCCCTAATATTCGTAAATTCCAAGGTTACGAGCTATTTCTGTGAGCAACAAATTAAATCTAATTATTCACTTAGAGAATATTTCTGAAAAAACGTGTTTTCTTTCACGACGGTAAAAAAAATACTTTTAGTTTTTATTTTAGCTTTGCGTATTTGAATATTAAATAAAATGTTATGATAAAGTTTACGGGTAGGTTGGTTTATTTCTATATCATCGCTCTTGTTTAATGCCAGGCCCTGATTTATTAATTATTATACTTTTATAATAATAAGGGAGTGCCCGCAATCCCTTGACAAGCTCGATGGCTCTGCCCCATGGTCCAAGAATTGTGGTTTCGATCCCCATTGCTGGATGTATATTCGTATGATGAATATTCTTTCTGTTTGTTCTGTGTCTGGGTGTTAATATTGGATATGTGTATTTAAGTATATATTTGTCATACCTCTGTTGATTTTGTTATCCGTACCACAAGTGCTCAAGCTACTTACTTACCTCGGAGGCAGATCAATGTTCGTGATGTAGTGTGATATATATATATATATATATATATATAATATATATAAATATGATGTAGTGTGACATGTATAAATTGGGCGTCTAAGTATGTCCAAGATTGGCATAAGCTGCTTACTGATGGTGTGCTGTGGAAGAATTCAGGAGAGACCCTTATCCAAAGCGCAAGCCTAAGGGAAGGGGAAATGCATTTTTTATATAATATATTCCTATTTTCTTTAATAAAATATTGCTCCATAAAGTATGAATATTTTTGTAAAGTATAAATATTTTTGTATTACGAGCAAATTTAACCCACACGGAATCAGTCTTTTCTTGCTTAGTAATATTTCATATACAGGACCTGGCGTTGTTGGCTTGTGTTTCCACATAGTTATTGAGTTGATTTGAACAAAATATGAAAATTATTCTTTTCCTTCCGAGTAAACAAGACATATTGCTCTGCTTGTTTGTTGGTTTACGACCGTGTTTTGCAATGAGTATGAATTTATTATAATTTATGTTATATTATGGTTCTGTTTACTTGGATATTGTTGTGCTAGCAAGATAAACATAGCTGTATGAAATATGTGGAGATTTTAAAACAAGGTATACATTAGTTTGAATAAATAAAAGAAAGCGCGTACTTGAACGACGACTATGCATCATGAAACAGTGAACGTGATTTCATACTACAAAATTCAGTTAAGAGTTGTTAGTACTTACAAACTGGTAATTTGTTTATAGTGTTTATACTGAATTTTTCACACGAATAGTAGTGTGAAAAGATATAGGTTAGTCACAGTCATATGACTAACCTACATTTCAACAAATACTTAAATAAATACAGTCGAAAAGGTTGTTCTAATTATTACCACGTTCAGACCATCAATTTAACCAGATACTTCATAATCTTTGCTGCCTTAGATGTCACCATGGTACTGTCTGTAGACAAGAGAAAGGTCGCAGGGTTGATACTAGAAATTTGGGGCTACTCGGAGCGCTTGATATTACTATTTAATGTTTCGGTCCGCAATAATAATAGCTTATTCTTGTATGGCTTTGTGTAAGAGAAAAAGGGCATTTTTCACTATTCTGCTATCTCAGCTTCCAGTCTAATATTACGTCTCCTTTGCAGGTAGCCCGAGGATGTTGGCGCGCTGGCTGCTCGTCTGCTGCGTGGCGCTGTGCGCGCGGCCGGCGCACCCTCAGGGCGCGCAGCAGTGCCCCGCTCCCAACACCATGACGCCCTGCACCTGCACCGTCAAGAAGAACGGCCTCGACATACTCTGCGAGTTCACTGAGCAGCAGCACATACAGAGGGTAATACTTACATACAAACATACATACATACTTACTAATAAATTTTACGTCAACTTCCTGATGGGTTAGTAAGCAAAGAGAACCGCCACATGATACGGTCCTTACACACCACATTCGCATTGTATCTGCTTTGTCAATCTTTCATCATCCATTTTTTCCATACATACATACATATTGTCACGCCCGCAATCCCTTGAAAGAGTGGGCAGAGTCCAAGGGCTGCAAGCCGTTAACAATTTTTGATCAAAAGAATCAATGATCAAGGTTGGGTTGAAAATAAATTTTGGGGAAAGAGAGCGACAAGTGGCTAGCTCGTCGCCTACACAATCACATACCCAATACTAAAGCTTTGGTTTTTGTACATTTAATTATAATAATAAAATAGTAGCACACTTTGACATAACTAGCTGTGCCCACGGTTTCACCCGCGTTTATAGTTAATGTTATAAAGCGTATATAGCCTTCCTCGATTAATGGGCTATCTAACACTGAAATATTTTTTCAAATCAGACCAGTAGTTCCTGAAAGTGGCGCGTTCAAGCAAACATACAAACTCTTCTGTGTTATAATATTAGTATACATAAATATGACAAAAATCTATTTAGGATACTTCAAATCAAATAAAACTTTAGATTTCCAAATTGATTATGTAAAATTTAAAATTTATCTAGTAGAGTCAAAAACCTGCATATTCAATTATCTCAGGATGTTACGCAATTCTACATAACATCAATTCCGCGCTAATTGGTGTCGAAATAGTATTGTTTGAAGTATATATATATTATAATAAAAAATGTAAATAAAAAACCAAATAAAATTGCACAATTTAGGAGGTATTTTCGGCCGCGACTGGGAATTAGGAAATAAAATTCCGGCGTCATTATTTAGACCATCCATTATTTAGACCATTTTTTTAAAATACAACTTGACTACTAGCTTCATACGCAATTTTTATGACCCTTTGTTTGGCCGATAAGGACTTATTTTAACTAAATAAAATGGACGAAATATATGTAATATTTCGTATGTATTTAATTTTTCGTTTTTATTATGTAATTTTTCGTTGGCCGATAACTTATTTTAACTAAATAAAATGGACGAAATATTACATATATTTCGTCCATTTTATTTAGTTAAAATAAGTCCTTATCGGCCAAACAAAGGGTCATAAAAATTGCGTATGAAGCTAGTAGTCAAGTTGTATTTAAAAAAAATTTTACTCAACGATCATGTTATAAAATTTTAAATTGTTCCAACTTTTATCGCGGCATAATTTTCCTAAAGGTGAGTATAGACTAGAGCATTTACTTGTAACAGAAAAACGAGCCTCTCTATGTAATGAGTGTATCACCCTTCACGAGCCAGACGTCGAGCACGCTCGCCGTTTTGTTACAATAATTGTAAAAACCAACGAGCGTATTGGTGTAACATTTCGTCGAGGCTTTGCACGAGCGCGGGCGATGCGCTTGCGATGCGATTATATTTTTTTTGTCTTTTTATATAATTCTTCAAGATAAACGCAACACACGCAACTTGTAGGTCCAACATTTTAAAGAAGAATGAACGCAAGGTACAACGAAATGCTACGGGTAACTGCCCACTCGCTGTGAGAATTACGCCGAGCATTCGCAGGAACGTTACATTACACAGAAATGCTCGAGAAAATGCTCTAGTCTATACTCATCTTAAGGGTCTAGCGATAAGCTCGGCATGATAAACCGGAATTCACGAGGGAAAAGGCTAGAAAAATAAATTTACTTTTCATGATTAACCTCCGAGATTACAAAAAAATCCTCGTTATTCTAACCGGACTATTGTTTCAGGCAATGAACACACTCCGCTCAAAGCCGATGATAATCTTCTACCTTAAACTGCGACACAACAATCTAGCCAAGCTGCCAGCGTACATATTCCTTGGCCTGGACATCCGCCATCTTACAGTTCACAACAGCAGTCTTGCTGTCATTGAAGATTCGTCGCTCAGTTCTATAGGTATGTTTGTAACTGTAATAACTCCCCTTTTTCGTAAATAAATGTATGTAGCTATTTCTTTTTGTTTTGGTTTATTCCAAATGTACGATTCCGGCTCACACTTCGCCGATTTTCTATTGTCCTCAGTACCTACCAAATTGCAAACGTTGGTATATATTATACAACTACGGTAGCTCAGTAAGCTATTCAGGACCAAATGTTGCGTTCTACATTAAGGTGACTCGTGACAATTACAAGAAAAAAAAATTAACAAACGCAAATTATACCACATGGTCACCTGTATCTCTATGAAAATATCAAACAGAATAAATTGGTATAGGTAGGTTAAACTCGCAAAGTATTTATTGTAAAAGCGAATACTGTAATAAAGTTAACATTTATTAACCCTAGGAGCGAATGAAGATACTTGTACATCCAGATAACGATGGATATACGAGAATAGCTATGGTCCAAGTTGTACTACAAAGATAGCACAAAAAAGTTGAAGAGACCAATGAGCCATCGAATACATAACTTAGAGTGTTATTATAAATAAAAATGATATGTTCGGCAAAATGTGATAATAAGTACACAAAAGTTCTTTCTTATTTATATTTGTCAATCACATATTCACCACACCCCACCATTAAAAAGTTAATGTAATAGAGTTTTAGGAACGTGCCGGCTGGTTGTACGTTGGATAATGTTACGTACTTAACAGGTTTTATTACTATTCTCGCATTTTTAGATATTTTATTCCAAGACAATGTTAGGTTAAAATGGTTTTTCATTTAAGACAATTGGAATCAATAATGCCAAATGTTTGACTATATAGGACGCAATTGAAACATTATAATGTTGGTAAATTGTGACCATTTTCACAAGTGAAATGGACCAATTCAAGTAATATCATCCATAACACGCCACAGTTTATATAGTTTTATGTACACAGAATTGTCAATCATGAACTCTAATCACCCATTCAGCTTCAATAGAAATCTATTATTCGGAAGAATGTAGCTTAAAGACTTAAATCAATTTTCACGGTATTGCAATCTGTATTCATGCGGACACTTACGCATAATTGCACATTGAAATGTCATGGTCACATTCCCAGTTCCTCTGGCCCATTATTCCATGTGGTTTGAGGTAATTAACAAAGCCTAATTAGTAACGTGAAACATTCTGTGTCAGTTTATAGTGTGGTTGTTGGAAATATTTTGATCGAAGTGACAAATTGTTTGCTGTTTGTGGTGGTCAGTTAAAACGTATTTTGTTGTATGTTTTAATTTCCTGGTGACTATAAAGGTACAGACAGCAATATGAGTGACCGAACAATTAACGACTATAACAATGACTTGTTCCATTGTTATGTTTATACAAAAAAGCTCGAGACTATTTCAGCTGCTTAAGTGGTTGTACGCATTAGCTTGTTGTATTATTTTTATATAACTATTAATAGTAGTCATGTATAAAAAAATAATTAAACCGACAGCGCTATTACAAAGATCAACAATTCTCATTAATCTGTATCTACCATTGATATTATTATTTGTTAGAATGAAACAAAATATATCAAACAGTAATTTAGCTATGCTATATGCTAATGATAGCTCTTCAGTGTAATAAACTTTTAAAGTTTATGCAAAACATAATACAACACAACTTTTACTTCAGTAGTATTTTAACTAAACAACTAAATCAAGTCAGACAACTTTCTTGCTTAAAAGTTTACGTTGCAGTGTGGAAAAATTACGCGTTCAAAACGTTGCACTAACATTTATTTATGCATGGAGCAAAATTTTAAAAGAAACATTGCTTAAACATGAACTGACACTAATAGAGGAGAGTGAGAAAAGCACTTTACTGTACATAAAAACTTGTACCTCTAAATTAACTTTATGTTTAACCTTCAACACGTCTCTCTGGTTTCTTTATCAAATCAGGTACGGATTTATAACACTACTTCAATGTGGAGCAAAAACTTCATGAATAAATTTGTACATTCTTGGTATTGGCTTGGCTTTGTACCTTATGCAACTATAATTTAATTGACTACTAGATATAAAAAAGGGTCTACGTGCCAAAAATTTTGTTTCGAGCCTTTTTTATTTCAGGCATTAAATTTGTCTGACACCTTATCAGTGGGCAGCTAGCTAAAGTAAGCTTTATTATTGGTGAACTTTAACATGATACATTTTATTAAACCATTAAGAACTAGACAAGTAACTATGAGAAGGGTCCCCACCTAGAGCCATATTGAAAACACCAAGAAAAGAAATACTTATTTTGAAGCTAATAGTAAGAGTTCAACTATCAGAAAGCCTAACTTTATACATTCTAATTATAAGTTAATTATGTGAAATGTTTGGTTAAATAATCTGCTAACCACATAATTAAAATCATAATTATGAATTGAGTGTTCACGCAACTCAGTTCGGATAGAAGCCACGTAGAATTTCGACAGAAATGGGTTATGGGGAATAAAGTGGTATAGTTCAGCTTAATTGACTGGCTCGATGGCACATTTGGCAGTGACCCTGCCCTATGCGCAAAGAGTTGTGGGTTCGATCCCTACCCAGGACAAACATTCGTGTGATGAATACTTGTGTTAGTTCTGTGTCTGGGCGTTAATATCTAATATTTAAGTTTATATTTGTAATACCACTGTTGGTTCTGATATCCGTAACACTTGTGTTGTGCTTAAGCTCAGATCAATAAATGTGATGTTGTGGGATATTTATACGTACATAACATTACGCCCATAATCCCCGAAGGGGTAGGCAGAGTCAAAAGGGCAGCTGGCCTCCTTAGCCACATTCAGCCAAAAATAATATGAATATTTATTTATTTATTAATTAATTAATTTCCACATAGTTTATCATAGAATTATGTATATTGAACGGTTTGGGGAAATTACAAAATTTGTTACTGTAATAATGGCAGGTGACTACTATTTTTTTTAAATAAAAGTTGAGGATAGTGAAAGTATTATAGGAACTCTGCCTACCCCTTCGGGGATTATGGGCGTGATTTTATGTATGTATGTATTTGGGATTCGTATAAAAGCCTTGCACAACACGCGAAATAATAACGGGGTAATTATAAATAGTTTTTTGAAAATATTGAACATTTCGTTAGCATTTTATATTTTAATAATCTCAAGTGAAGTACTCAACAAATGGAGCTCATGCGCCGATTGTTTGTGATGTCGACATTCCGAGACACACAGCCATCGATCCTTTTTGTTTTTTTTTTTTTTTTTTACTTGAGGAATGCATTTACGCACCATCCAAAACAGAGTCCTGGGTTTCGAGCCCGACTCACCCTTATAGGTCCCTATAAGGGTGAGTCGGGCTCGAAACCGGTAGCAAACTCCGGAGACCCTACCGACTAAACCTCAAGGCTGTCGTTCTTCGGGCGCTAACGCAAAACCAACGGGATCCCCACTGTCGGGATTCATCTCGTAAAGTCTACGCAGCGCGCGCTGCCGCCTGGCGGCCCATCTCGAGGGAGTGATATTCTCCCCCAGAACACCTAGGGTGGTGTTTCACGACCACATAGACAGCTGTGTACCCTATCCTGACGGACCGGGTGTAACACCTGCAGTCGGCTTCTCCGGGGACGATAGAGGGCCAGAGGACCCATCCCCTAACCCCCACGACCCCAAAGGCCCTTTTAGTCGCCTCCTACGACAGGCAGGGATACCTCAGGAGTATTCGGAGCCCCCCCCTGCAGGGCGCACACAGCCATCGATCCTAAAACAACTATTAGGCTATCGCCAACGTCCTAATCTACGGACATAATTACTTAATTTATTTCATTTTGATTGATTAATAATGCGGTAATCTATTGTCCGTCTTGTGTGAGCTGACAGGAATTGTGCACTATAATTGTGCCATGGTGATTCATTATTGAATATGATTGAGTTATTGATTAACCTGCGTATAACAATTAACACACATACATTACTTTAACTATAAATACACATAACTTCACGCCCATAATCCCCGAAGGGGTAGGCCAGAATGAAAGAGATAACAGGCCCCTTTAGCCACATTCAGCCAAAAATCAAACTGGGCTGGGTTAGATGGTAAAAAGTACTGACAAGTATAAATACATGACTTTTTTTTTAATTTTTATTATATTAAAGCTGTATAAAACTTTAATAAAGAAATATAAATGTGACTAAGCTCATTCATATGTATACACCTACGAAACTATAATATAATAAATATTATATATATAATAAGTGTGGTTATCGATTTCACCGCCAAAAGTCTAATCGACTCGGCTTTTTTTTTATATAATTTATTATAAATTTAATTTATCAAAATATCTTGTTCGTGTTATATGCATGTTCATGTTAATATATTGTATGAGTATACCTTACTCTTTTATGGAAAAAATTCCCAAGTCCAATCTTGAGCTTTATCTACAAAGCTCGGCATCCATTAAGACCTCTAGTCCTTTAGTGTCAATTACATATACAAATATATACTGGAGTTTAGTTTGAAGCGAAATATGGTGTCCTTTTTTAGTGGACAATTTTTTAACATTTTTTTATATTGCAGGTAACAAATTGACCCAGCTGGACGTATCACAGAACAGTCTTGCAACAATCCCGACGTCCTCGTTTACCCATTTGAACCACTTGCTAATCCTGAACATGAACCATAACAAGGTAACTGTCACGTAATTACGCCCTAGGTAAATAATACGTGTCCTTAACAGGCTTTGTGTTTATTAAACCTCGTTAGTGCGGCAATTAAAGGGTGGTTAATGAGGCTTGGATCCGCTATACTACTGCCTTTTTTGTTTAATCTACTCAGTAGGCCGTGATTATATCGAAGTTATGTAGTGCATCCATACAATATCTAAGTATATTTATAAAGGACTTAAAGACAAAGGATATAAGAGAACTGAAACCTCTTTGGAGCCGTATTTCAGATTTCTTCTTTTACCATCGATTTGGTTTTGACTTTCGAAATTATTTTGTTTTCATTGTAAAACAGACTTTTGTTTTATATTTATAACCGACTTCAAAAAGAAGGAGGAGGTTCTCAATTTGACAGATTTTTTTATATATTTTAACTATACTTATGAATTGCCTAATATTTATTACGCGAAATACCATGGCCTCTTCAAACTGTTTACCGTGTCAAATTCTTAAAATAATTCGTGGTATTATTCATCGTATACGAGAAGGGCATAAGCCTAATAAGGTGACGTGTCGGTGAAGGTTCGCAGAACCTTCGGTCTAGCTGCATTTTCATTTCCCTTTTTAATAACAAGGAAACAGGCGTACTGCCGCAAAATGTTCTTATCAAAGCTAATAGCTAAAGGTACTTTATGAAAGGTTGGCATCATAAAATGACATGCGAGCATATTGCAACACACTTTATTTTGTTCAAAGGTAACCGCGGTGCACAATAGAGCGTTTATGGGGCTAGACACTCTGGAAATCCTTACTTTGTACGAGAACAGGATATCTGTCGTCGACGGCGAGGCTTTCAAGGGACTAGAAAAGTAAGTAGCCGGATCCCTTTCAGATATGCCGCTAGATCCAACAGGGATATTCGTTTCGATGCCTGCTTATGACTTTATAATGTTGGTAGATATAGTTTTTGGTAAACAGGGATGAAAATATCTAAACAACTTATAACTTTTAGGTTCAGTTGCGTCATTTAAGTGGCCGTAAGTTCGCGATGTTTTGTGGCGTGGTAGTTGGCTTACTCAACTTTTGGATACCTAGCCACGAAACTTCTGGAGTAGTCACAACGGAGATAAGCGACTGTTGTAATATCATTGATTGTTTGGATTTGGAAAAAACGTTAGCCTATTAATTTCGATTGATACGCAAGATTAAAGGCGGATTACTTTTATATTTTGAATTACTTGGGAATGTTGAATTTTCATTCTTTACTCATAAATAACGTGTATGCCGGTTTTCATGCCAATCATTTTTAAAATATTACTGTTATTCTAATAAAAAGAAGCAAACATGAACAGGTCTGGAAATCGGGATAAATCCAGAGGAGATTAACAAATTTTCAATAAATTTTTATGATTCTCGTTGATACAATGTTGCCATAATTGTCCGGTGACGCAATCCAATTTTAATAATATATCATAAACGCAACTTCATGGATTGGGACCGGAATCAATACAACCTCTCCAAACGAATTGTCATTATATCAGTTCCAAACACCAAAAAAAAAAACGCCAGCAACGACATGTAATAACACATAAACAGCATGATTAAACATTTAAAAGTCCATGTACACACGCCATTATTGAAACGTAAACATTCGCAGTTATTGTTTGCGCGGCGTCAAATTAAACGTGAAATACTTTCACAATCGAATGCATTAACCCCGCAACGATCTGTAACTACCAACCAAAGGGGACCCTGGTATCTGTAATGTTCGTTAAGCGAACCGTGTGAAGTTACGTTGGCTATCGACAAATTAAACGACACAGACCAAATGGCAGGGACTTTGCAAACCGTGTACAAGCGACAATAACTTAAATGTGGACCTTGCTACGTTGACATAAGTGCTGGAATGTATTACATCTTGTACGCGCACATCGGAAATGATGGCTAGGGCCTATTGCAAAGTTTGGGGAATAAATTACAAGCCTGTTCAGGCAAATTACCGCTTTGCTCTCACGCAACAACTAACTTACTGAATCGTGACGGGAAAAATGTACAATTTTGTTTTAAACAAAGTTTCATGTGCACACGAAATGAGATGGTAATTTATTGAAACATCGGGAAAATCTTTTTTCATTTCGAATGTGGTTTCCATTTAGAATAAGCGACTCGTTAATAAATAATAATAAACGTAGGTATATATACTTGTGCTTACTTTTGTTTCCCTTTAGATACATTTTTTGCGAACAAAGTTTTTAGGTAGGTACTAATATGATTTGTATGAAATGAACAGTAATCTCTAAATCAATCTAAGGATATTTTATCTAGCTAAAATAGGTACTTATTTGAATTTACAATATTTTTAGAAAACTGAAACGACTGAATCTCGGCGGCAATGATCTGACAGCGGTGCCGCAGAAAGCGCTCGCATTACTGGAAAATTTGAAAAAACTTGAGATGCAGGAGAACCGGATCGCATCCATTTCGGAAGGAGACTTTGCAGGTACCAATAAAAAAATACACAATCCATATATTATACTATACATGAGATGCGATTTCATCTGAATCATGTACCTTTATAGAAACAAAACGTGTGGACGATTAATCTTATTAAGATCTTTCGATGCTTACCTTAAATAAATTTACCCCAATTCAGAATGTATCTGTATTTCAGGCTTACGTAACCTAGATTCGCTAGGTCTAGCCCACAATCAGCTGCGAGAAGTACCTTCCCAGGTATTCTCACATCTGTCGTTCCTGAACTCTTTGGAACTTGAAGGAAATCTAATCCAAAGGATTGACGAGAAAGCCTTCGCGGGGCTTGAAGGTAATATATTCGGATATTTGCCTAATACTTTGTTTCCCAAAGTTCTTTATAAGACAATATATAGCGTCACTTTCTGCTATGAAAGTTGCAACAATTATGTTTATCAATATTTACAACGAATTGTTCCAAGTTGATCTTATTTAAGTTTATTTAACAAAATTCACATTAATTGGTTGTATTTTGTACTTAAATCGTGACATTTTGCTTTTATCAAAACTCTAAGGTACTTTACTGTGTTACTTGGTAGTTTTTTCATAAGAGCTTTTTTAACAACTTTAATTAATATATTGGTTTAATGAAATTTGTACTCAGATTGTTACTTAAGAGCCCATGTACCTTTAAGACTGGCGTATTTATCATTTTCCAAAATTGTATTTACTTTTCAACAAAGTAAAACTCTTGTCTCTATAGAAAACCTGCAATACCTCCGACTCGGCGACAATCGCTTACACGAAATTCCTTCCGAGGCGCTACGCCCGCTGCATCGCTTGCGCCACCTGGACCTGCGCTCCAACAACATCACGTACATCAGCGAAGACGCCTTCACCGGCTACGGAGACTCCATAACCTTCCTCAATTTGCAGAAAAATATGTAAGTTCTCTATAACAGCATCGGAAAAAAAGAAAAGTATCTATGACTTTGGAGATTATTTCAGGCTCAGTTCAAATTTTTTTGATGAATTCGTTGAGTTAATGAACCATTGAATACATTCCCCGATCAGATGGTTTGTAAAGAACCCAAAATATATTAATACAAGTATTAATATCTTGAACCACCTTAGATCCCAGTTACTCCCTTCTTCCATTCGCAATAAAAGTTATGTGTATTACTTATTCTAAACGTATCAAAATTAAGCTTCAGTGCAAAAAAAAAAAAGAAATTTGTTTGAGGTTGACATAAATGTATAAATAAATGTCCCTTTTTAAATTATAATAATTATTTTTCTAATTAGTCTACTCACAAAGCAACAATAAGAAAAAATATTGTGACGTAGTCTTGTAATAAAATATTTGATGTACCTAGCCATTAAAGGAAACTTGATTAAAGAATTTAATTATTCCGCGTTTGAATTAGGTATAAATTTGCTTTGAGCCACATCGCCCTGGCTTTGCGATTAATGAATAAATATTTCTCTCCTTCATTTTGTTGTAAATGCTATTCCTTGATTAATTTGTAAGGTCCGCCGTGCCCGATAAATGGCGGGCTTTCTATTTTCCTTGATGGATTACAAATGTATTGCCGCTGATATCGTTTACCACTAGCGTCTTATTGATCAAAGTGGTGGCGTGTCGGGTTCATGAAGTTTCCCAACAGTTTCCAAAGTAACTTCAGCGCCTTTGTTATACTTCCCAACTACCAATATCTTATTTGCGTTATATTATTACGCGGCTCACTTTGTGAATTTATTTGCAATTAGGATTCATCAGCTACCGACGATGGGCTTCGATAACCTAAACTCGCTGGAAACTCTGAACCTGCAGAACAACAAGCTTCAACATATTCCTGAAGAAATTGTGGAGCCGATATTAGATACACTTCGCGTTGTTGATATTATGGGTAAGTATTTATTGATTGGCGTCTCTCGTTTTAGGACGGGCACCTCAAATCAGAGAGCTGTCGGTAGGGACCATAGAAGGTGCCTTTAGACTGTCAAACAATTTACACACAGATTTGAACCTAGACTAGTACTAACTCGTTATTTCCCGTGCTTAGTCGGAGCCGGCTCAAACTATGTTCCAGGATTTAGCAAGTCTGGTAATTACATTGAAAGGACTGCCGATCCGTCCTTCATAACCCTTAGATAGGGAAACCGGAAAATTTGGATCACCGTGATGAAACCACACACTTAGAAAATTATCGATAATGATCGTGATCTCATTTGTCTGGATTTTCTATGTAATATTTAAGGATTAAACAGACCGTGTAACTGTCGCATCAGTGTAATAATAAAATCTAGAATCATGGTCAAGCCAGGCCTAACCTATGTCAATTTCTTAACCCACGTTAACTTGGAAGTATATTTTAATAAATTGATTCTAAAGTGTCTGGCTATGAAGGCTTTTGTTTGACAGGGAATATATTATTCATCGTGACCTCGGTTTATTTTGTGATAACATAAGCCTGTATAAAAAGGAAATATTGATTGAGCTTGTACAAAAAGTAATGTAATTGAAAATTTACCGAAATTATGAGAGAATTATTAATATAATATTATATGGAGAACTGTTACCTATTTTGTACTTCACTTGAATTGAAGGGTTGATATGTGATGTTTGTCTGATCGACTAAACTCAGTAGGTATTGTAGGAAAAGCAGCTTTCATTAATATATTAACTGATTTGGTATAAATGGATGGAAGTATGTTTTTTATTAAAGTTTCATATAGAGTGATACTAACAAAACAAAATAGGAGCAACATGTTCAGGCTGACATAAGTTATCCGTTACGTGGGAAAATTGGGTGATAGTCGTTCAATATATTTATTATATAATAATATATTTGGTTGATTTTAGAAAATGGCAACTTTTTTGCTATTTATAAAAGAACATTATACATGAATCTAAAAACATGTTTACCTGATAATATACATTTGAAATATTCAAGAGTGTTTCAGAGAGATTACGCAGATGAATTTAGTATAGAAGCCTATTAATCCAGAAATGTTTAATCCCAATACACAACTTTCTCTAGATAATCCACTGATATGCGACTGCGAGCTGGCATGGTACGAGGCCTGGCTGGCCGGGCTGCGCGACCGCGACGACGAGATGATGCAGAAGAAGCGCACCGTGTGCACCATGGTAAACGAGCACCGCGAGTACAGCGTTGCCAAGATGCCTCTCGAGAAGATGAGCTGCAAGAGGAAACCCGCCTTCGGGCGCACCTCCAGCGCGCCCACCACCTGCCACACCATCAGTATCGCGGCCAACGCCCTCGTCGTCGTCGTCGTCAGGAGGCTCTAGACTAAACACTAAACGTTATATTTCATTTAGTCCTGTTTCATTTGGCGAAGTCCGACATTCGGGCCAGCTGTGGCCGGATGGCCCGACGAGACAGCCTTCGCCAGTAAATTCTGTTCAAACTTTAACGTGATGAATTTGTGCAATAAAATACGATACATATCAATTTTGGGCTGATAACAAAAAATAGTAGTATATTGGAGCGGTAGCTTGATAAGTAAAGGTGGTGGTCTAAAGTCGAGTAATTAGTGTGATACGGTATTTTTAAAATTTAGAAGACCTCTTACGGTATGCCTTACCTTAGAGTAATGTACCAACAAGTAGGTGGAAACAAGTTCATTACACCAATCGTTGATAAGTATCACTGGAGAAGTGTCTAAATTTTGTAATAATAGTGCTTCTGCGGGAAGCTAAACCTGAGAAAAGGAATGACGTAAATGTACACAACTTTAACACAACATTTTTGTTTTGAACTTTATAACGCCCTTGATATTAAAATTTTAATATTTTTATCGTTTACCCCCTGCCTTTACGATTGTAATTATAGTAAGCTTTTATGCATTTACGATGTTGACTATTATAATATTATTATATCTATACTTGTAAGCATAAATCGAAGAGGTGTGTTAAGCTATATTTATGTACGATTTACATCTATCTCCATTATGGTTGAACACTTTTAACAGGTTAAGATTTTACTCTTCAATATTTTAAAAGATTACTTTTATGCAACTATATTGCTCATTTATTATAGTGTTAGTTTTACTTCTTCGTTTTATTTTAAGTACCATTGGTTTGATTTTCAGGTTTCACAGTGCTTCCAATATTTTGAAATACATTTTTACCATTTATTTAACATGTTTGTGCAATGTTACTGATTGAAAGAATATTATAACCGTAAATGACGTTAGAGTAAACATAATAATATTCATTTATAAAAAATACGCGTTATTCTAAATTAAATAGAATCCACGGAAATAAAAAGTTCGATTTGATGTAGATTAGGTGTAGGTAGTTAAGTGTTAGATAATTTTGTCGGATTACATTAAATGAAGTTGATTCGTTGACACTTATAGATTTCTTCATATACCTGTTACGTGGCAAGTTTGAAAGCCACTTTAAGTTATATTTTTTTGATTTAATGCGTCATTTGTACAAGGCTTGACGAGCTACTTTACTTTAGCTTTTTGTTAATAGGTAATGTTTCGCAGTGATTAAATTGCTGTTAAAGATTTATCGATATTAGGTAGTCGATTAATAAATGTGACTTTAGACATCGTTTGCTAGCCCATTCATTTCGCATTTCGCAAATTCATTAAATATAAAGCATTTGCATGCCGCCAATCTTTGGTTGTGATTTTTCAAACAGTGACCCAACTTTTATTTTTATTCTAAGCTTCAATTTAGTTTTTTCATAATTTTAGAGCTTAGGTACAAAATAAAAAATAAACAATTGGCGGCAAATTATATAAATACTTTGTATAATTTAAGTAACTATTGTATTTTATCAAAAACGTAAGTGATAAAACTGTAACCAAAAACATATCCTTTAGCCTAAATTTGATATTATATTTACAAAAATGAACGCGGGTAGAATGTATAAATTGTTGGTATTTAACAATGTATGTCAGATAAGATCTTTGAATGTTGTATTGATGGATAGGGATTTGGAAGACCAATTTTAATAACCCATTTATTTACCTCATTATATATCATGTCATGTGTGTAATTAGTGTGAATGGTAACCTTTTATAGCGAAAAAGTGTACGATGTTTGTAAGACGCGAGATTGAATACAAACGTATTCTATTTGCAGACATGGACACATTTTTCGTTAATATACATACTTTCATTTATTTCAATGTACGTATATTCAGCCAAAGCGTATTTACCATAGTCATAGCATATATTCTCACTAAACATTTTACGATGTCAGTAGATAAAGCACAATTATACACGAAATAAATTTAATGCACTATAATATTATTGTGTACTTATAATCTTAATATAAGAACAATCAGAGTCAAGTAACCTGATATATTAAGGAAATCTCATTATACCGTCTTATTATATTGTAGTTGAAAATACATTGTATTGTCATATTTCGATGTTATATGTCGTGTTACATAGTCAATATTTATGTGGAAAGTATTTACAGCTTACGTCGAAGTTTAGATGTAATCTGACGCAAGTTAAAATAAGGCTGTTGATAGATTGAAATGTTCGGATATTCATATATGACTTGGTAAAACGTATTTCATTGTATTCTACATTCAATATTGTATTTAATTGTGTAATGATATTCCATTTTCCGATGGAACCTAAATGGGAACCAGCATAATACATATCGGGTAGGTGGGGTCGACAATTGTGATCCCACCAGCCAACACTTGCATATCAACTAGTTGTAAGTCATTTTAATCTATTATACCTTTATATCTATTGTTGTGTGTTTAATATATATTCACTGTTGTACTATGATAATTCATTGTTGTAGCATGAATGAATAAAGCTTTGGTCTGTGTTTCTATGATAGTCCACTCTTGCTGTTAGCTTGTCATCATAGCGTCTTTTGTTTAAAAATAAGATGTTCAGAATTAAAGGCGTCTTCAGGATCGACGATCTTTGAAACTGTTGCAGGCAAATCTTTACTCATGAATATGATAAACGTATATTAAATTAATATTTCATTTACGTGGTCGCATTCAATTATATCAAGTTTAAGTAAAGTCTCCACTTAAAAGTTTTAGTGCTTCTTACACCTTTTGATGCAATTTCATAAAATGTGGTTAAAGAGGCTTGCTGTCTCTTTGACTCTGCTTACCCCTTCAGGGATTTCCGGCATGATGTTATGTATGTATCATTGACAGCCGAGGTGTCATAGGGCATTGTTCTTTTCATCGAAAGACGATCGGGATCTTACAAGTTTACCTACTTTTTTAATATTCACTATTACTACCTGTGATTTTTTTATTACAAGTCATCAGTTGCAGTAGCAAACAGACCTGTTTATCCATTACTAGATTTCTTAATTTTGGTTATATGCTCATTGGTTAAGTTTAGTTCATAATGCAACATGAGTGTATTGTGCTCCCCTAAGGTTAATTTTTTAACGATATAAAACAGTTTTACCCATACACTGTAAAGTACTGTATCCCAATGATATCTTGCTCTCATTAACTAACTAAACTTCATGTCACTTCCCCAGCGGGGTAGGCAGAGGGAACCAAATCTTCCATATCTAAATATCTTACTCTCATATTTTAATTAAAATAATTGGTTGATTGGAAAAAAAAATGCGCATTTGTTGAATATTACTAAATTTGCCTGATAACAAGCAATAATCAGTATTCTTTAATAAGTTTTGTCAGTAACAAATTAATCTGTATGATGTAATCTAAAATTGTTTATTGTAGTAGTAACTGTCCGTAATCATAATTGTCTGATAAACAAGTGTTTATAGTCACATTTATTATTTAAATTAATGTAATTGTAGGTAATCTAACTCTAATATTGAGATTTTACTGTAAAGGTGTATTTATTTCATTTCGGTTCAAGTAAAAGTTTAAATATAACTATATTGGTTGTTTTATTTAATAACCCGCTGACGTAATTGTTATTCTAATTATAGATGAACAATAACGAAATTGGTAAATGTTTGATATCGCAGAATCAAAGTACTTAATTTAAATAAGTTAACATGTGGGCGTGTGCGTGGGAAGTGACTGAAATTATAAAATAAAATACACACCAGGACCGTCACATACCACTCAGTTACGCGTATTTACATGCATATCGACAGTTTATTTATAACGTAATCAAACTCACATTGACTAAATTAACCAGTCTGAGCACCTCGAATTCCTAGCATTTTTTTTATTTTTATGAAATACAGAGAATATCAAAATTATTGACTTCATATCTTAATTTAAAACCTCATTAGCCATGGTTGTGTTTTCGGTTATAAGCAATGAAATTAATCAATTAACTTAATGTTAGAGCACAATAAAATATCATCGACCTTAATAAACACACAATGAACTAAAAACATGAAGGTGTTAATATCAGCTAAGTTAAGTAACAACCCGCTTCGCTAGCTTCCCTAAAGGTCAACTCGACCTTTATACGATGAAAATTAATGATCTTCCTCTGAAAACGTTGTATTGAACAAATATTTTTGTCTCGCTAATTCAAACGATCTCGATAGCTTCAAGGAGCTCAAAGGGAGTGTGATATAGAAAGGAAGCACCTAAAGATAATAGGCAATTTCCTTTCCAAATTCGATAGAAAAATATTAAAATAATGTTAAATAATAACGAATATGTTATATATAGATCATTGATGTCTAAGATTTCATAATTTTCCGTCATAGTTGCAGTTATACCTATGTATAAAACTACTTTTTATATCATACAAATATTATAATATTTATAGACATGCTTGGGAAAAAACCAATACGCGAAATATACGATAGAGTAATGAACACTTTGCTTAGAATAGTGTAAATGTTGATATCTTATACCTATTTCGGTATAAATATTTAATTATAGACAACGAGCTATACACTTGTCACTACTTTTTCACAATTTTTTATCTAACCCAGCCCAGGGTGCTAGGCTGAATGTGGTTGGGGAGGGGGGGGGGGGGGAGCAGGCTCAATCGTATTCGTTTCGTCCATTAGATAGCCATTTTAATACACCTAAATTATTATTATATTATACATTACCGAGTAACTTCTTAAATAGCTTAAAGGCTGGTTTATGTATTAATCAATGAAAGCCGCAACATATTAGCTGGGTCGATAGTCCATTAGCCGATGCGAGAGTACAGTCAGCGCCAAAAAGATGTATTCAGAAGCAATTAAGAAAAGGTTGCACATTTTACGTTCAAATATTTTAAAGGAGCGGTGGTAGCTTAATGGTATAGCCAGCACCTAACGTGATACTGGATACTTTATTTAGGTATTTCTATTCGAAAGTGGTAAGATGTAGGCCCAGGCTCACCTACTACAAGATTGGTCGTGTATTAACAGAAGGTGATGTTAGGAGTCATAAAAACCGTAGAGCTTGTATGAAAAGGAACATGAATGTTGAAGAGGCGAGTGGGGTGTGTAAGGATTGTGCCATATGGCGTTCGGTTCTCTTTGCCTACCCAGCTAGCCACTTAAGCGTCCGGGTACACTTGAGGGAAGTGGCGTGAAGTTTAGTTTGTTAGTTAGAAAACATCGTAAGATACTATGGACAAGTTACCAAAATTCAGTATAATAATATATGATTTTCCAAATGGTAATGAAGATCAGATGGCAGTTGCGTTAATGTATACTTGCTAAAACTAGAAATAAACTTGACGACCACAATAGCATTACTATCCAGGCTCAAAATGTATCTATGCTAAAACTTTTATTTACCTGTGTTCCGTATTTTTAGGTTAAACAGCTACATGTTCAAAAAGTTTATAAATATAAGTCAAATTCCAAAATAGAACACCGTATGTAGCGGTATTAGTACTTGCAGAATTTGACTTCGATGAAAATTAGGGTTCTGTGTCCAAGAAGGCCGCATGAAACTCAATAGTTGCTCTTTGAAACGTCAAATTATATAATTAGGTAATATAATAATGTATGGGTCATATAATAGATCTTTATCAATGGTTATACGAAGTCATAGAGTAAATGACAGGCCCGTTGGTCGAGTGGTCAGTTACCCTGGCCACGAAATCGAGGGTCGCGGATTCAAATCCCGCTAGGGGCAAATGTTTCGTGTGTAGAACATGGAAATTTGTACTCGAGTCATGGATGTTTATAAACGTATTAAAATATGTCTATCCGTTCACCTAGTATCCATAGCACAAGCTTATAAGCTTAGTTTGGAACCAGGGAATTGGTGTGTCAGTCTGGAGAATTTAACACATATCATAACATAACATCACGCCCATAATCCCCGAAGGGGTAGGCAGAGTCAAAGAGGCAGCAGGCCCTTTTACCACATTCAGCCAGAAACAAAGCTAGGTTGGGTTAGATGGAAAATTGCGAAAAAGTGGTGACAAGTGGCTAGCCTGTCGCCCATACAATCACATACCCAAAACCCGATACACTATTAGTCGTCTTCTACGACATGCTAGGCAAGAAACACAGATCATTTATTTCTTTATTCAAATGTTCATGATACATCTGAATAAGTACGATTAAATGTAAAAACGTAAGCAGAGCAGATCATCCTCAAATGTGGCACTTGTTCATAAGCATGGCCGTTTATAATAAAAGACATACGTACTAGACAGCTGAACAATTTCGTGGAAAATAATGGATTTTTTTGCTCTCTTATTATACCTTCCGTCTCGTCGACCTTACTCACTGTCATAAATAGCATTTTCACCCTTCAATAGTTCGTCAAGATATTTATTGCTGTACTGACTGTACTCAAAATATAGCCAACAAAAACGCGTTCTTGATAATTTATGAACGTTTATACTCATGTTCTGACATTGATTAATTTTTATTCTGGTGATAGGGAAGTTGAAACTGGGTTGTGATTGCGAACAAAGCATAGTATTAGATTGTTAACGCTATTGTAATATAATGCCATTTAAATGGATGACAATAAAATACCTTTCATGTAAAAATATATTTTGTCCGTAAAATATACAGAGCTTTTATTCGATTGGTTCTTTATTTTATTTTTTCGTTTTTGTTTCCAGTTGACAAAACATGAAACAACAGGTATTTCAAATAGGTGCATAACTAAATGTGGAAATTGGCTTGATTGTGTGCAAATAATTGAAATTATTTTACAAAACAATGTAGCAACCATTCAGGCAATATTATTACGTGTCTTGTTACTTCCCCAAATAGGAGTTACTTTTATTGTTATGATAAAAACAGATTATAGTAGATCCAGTTTCGTAGTAACTAGGTTTTGTAGATGCTACGAGAAAACAAATAGTTTCGTAGCATAACTACGCAAGAGAGAACTACGGAGAATCCTTCAACTTCGTTGAATCAGATACGACTACGACGCGTAGTATCGGCTTTTAACGATATTATTGGCCTGGATTTTAGCTCAAAGCAATTTTCAGAAGAAGAAACCGATGACGAAATCATAAATTCCCAATACTCGGAAGAGGTCTTCTGTGAGCACTTTGTGCCTTATTCAATAAAAATTTAACCTAAATATTAGAAATGTGAAAGTAAATACGTTTGTTTCTTATTACACCGTAACTTGTAAAGCAATTTTTGACATTCGGTATTCGGTAGTGACCCTGCCCCATGCGCCAAGAGTTGTGGGTTCGATACCCACCCAAGACAAACATTCGTGTGATGAATACATATGTTTGTCCTGTGTCTGGGTGTTAATATCCAATATTTAAGTATATATTTGTAATACCACTGTTGATTCTGATATCCGTAACATAAGTGCTTAAGCTACTTAGCTCGGAGTCAGATCAATGTATGTGATGTAGTATCACATTAAAAAAAATAAAATAATGTACGCATTAAACTATTTGTACACTTGTATTAATTCGCAAAAAAATTATTCTCTCCTAGCAGCGCTTAGCGGTTTCACTCGCGTAATTCCCGTCCCCATAGGAATACATTGATAAACTATAACCTATGTTACCCGCTGATAAAGTAGCTTTCTATTGGTGAAAGAATTTTTCAAATCTGTCTAGTAGTTTCGGAGCCTATTCAATACAAACAAACAAACAAATCTTCCCTCTTTATAATATTAGTATGATAGTATGTTTAAGTACTCATACCCTTTTGTGATAGGCTATCATAGAAGACAGTATGACACTGCAGACTGGCCTACTCAAATTTAATTTGTTTGCATAATCTAATGAAAAGCTACAATAACACGGCAGGCCATTTAATCTTGACACCCAAGGTGTATAAGTAATGAATGACGAAGAATTAACTCACGTCACTTCCTGGCGCACCGTTAAACTGCTGGGTGCGCGTTCCCGTTCCATGTGCTAATTAAAACTTTTGTCTAATTAACTTGATGTCGCGTTGTGGGAAAGACGTCAAATTAATGTGTAATTAAGTGGGATGTACGAATTTGTTCGAGTGATTTGTCAACTTGTAAGTTTCGGATTTTTTTGGTATATTTTCTGTCTTATGAGTTCTGTCATCACGAGTTTGTCCTCACTATTTCTATGTACTTGATCAATAATAATACTTTCCAGTGGCATTGAGACGGGTGGTGGAGTATAACTAGTATTGGAGATTTTTTCAAATTTCTTTTTGGTATCCGATGGTGACTATTTCATAATCACAAATTTTTATATAGAGGTCATAGAGAAAACAATAAATATCTATTCTAATTAAATTTCTTAACAAAAGCTCAAGCAATAAAGGACATCTTTGCTTTACTAAGAAAGAATCCTAACGAGGCAGCCTAGAACAGCGTTTGCAACATTAGCTCGTTAAGCTTCTAAGCTCAAAGCGCCGAGATTAGAAGCTCCCTCCGCGGATGCAACAACGTCAGCTGAGCTTCTAAAGGAAATGCGATAAATCCGCAGTCTAAGGAATAATGACGCCACTGTTGTACATATACCATTTATAAATGCTAGAGACACTTACATGTTGTGCACTGATTTGAGAATCTTTTATAGACCTTAAATCAAGATATTAATCTAATTGTCAGTATAACTATAATAATAACGACTCCATCGCCCGCTGGCGAGAGTTGGTGAGCTTCGCACCATGAAAAACAACAATTTCCGCCAGTGCAGTCAGTTCCTGCAGGGCGGCTTGTGGCGAACCGTTGGTGTGTGTCGACACTACTATGACTAATTACAATCAGGACAAGGCCTTACAAAGATATGTCAAATAACTCGTCAAATAACTCTCTATATTATAGGCTCGCTAAATTGTAGAATATTTATTATTAGACAAGATTAGAATTATTATAAAGCCGGTTTTTACCTCAGTATTCTTCCTGACATATTAATCCCAGTACACAACGAGTTAATAATTCAGGTTGGTCCCTCCAGCTCAGTGCTGTTATTACCCTGCCACACCCGCTATGACATTTCCCTCACTTTTATAGTTTTCATTAAACCCTTGTAACATTTTTAACGAGCCAAGGGCTCCATTTTTAACTTCATAAATTTTGCTCCGTCCAGAATTTTCAGCTGAAAAGGATATTATAGGTGATGCAAATCGAGTCAATCATTTATGTGCACAATGTAATAATTAGTGCTAGGTATCACATTTTCTGGAAAAAAAAATCATATATTCTGACTAGGCTATTCATTCATTCATTGGTTTATTAAGGCCCGTTTGTTTTAGTGGCACTTTTTACGCACCATTTCGTTTATCCCAAATGTGTGTGTGACTTTTAAGACAACCCATTAAAGAATATATTTGCTTTATACACCTATATTTCATGAAAATAACAATAATTTAATTATACAACTAGCTGGTCAGCGTGTGGAAAAGCGTGTGAAATCTGTAGGCTGAGGTAACTAGTCAGTTAGGGAAAGCGTGTGCAATCTGTAGGCTCAGGTAACTTTGCATGGGTCACCACGAGTCTCCAGAACATGAAAAATTTATATTGACAGTTAGCATTTTCTTTAGTGGGTTATATAAATATAATATAAATTTATTGTATAAAGCTGCCCTAATTGAAGAAACAAAATGTAACGTAAGAACTTTTTCTATTTGACTTCCTAGAACAAACTAAAATTGGACTTTAAGGGATCACTGCTATGTATGATACTGGTTAAGAAAAAAAAATTTATTAGTAACCTATTTTCTGCATACTAATAAAATGTTAATAAAACTGCTTAAATCTTTAGTCAATTCAGATGAAATCAAAATAGTTTTTATCTGGAATTATAATTGTGAAAGCTCGATACCAATTCGCTACAGCGAAATTGAGTCATTCAATTTATATTTCCGGTAAAAAAACAGCACATACGATAATTGAGTTCGGGGTGAATCGTTAAAGTTGATCAACGTCATTTTACGAATATTCAATCAACATGTGGAAAAATGTTGCATTAAAATATTTGTAAGCAAAACTGGAGGCCAATTGATGTTCGTGGCGGTGAGTGAGGGATGTTGCTGTAAAAAGTTCAGTTAGTTATTCGTGAAAAGTGGAAATTTCAACGCATACCCGGCCTCCCGTGGTCGGTTAGGCTTGGAGACTTGGTTTATGTGAAAATCTGACAAGGCAAGTTATATTATTTACTAGCTATATGTACTCAAACTTACGTTTGCATGATCTTGTGTTTTGCTCATCCGTAAAGATTGGGATGAAGATGGGGATGTTTGGGATAAAAAGTATGTTATATTTTAATTTTGGTTATAAAATACCAGTGAAAATTGTATAAATATCTGTTCAGCCGTTTTTGCGCGATGGAGCAACAGTTATCTAAGAACACATAATATTAAAGCTTTTATATTGATAACTAGCTTCGGCACACGGCTTCGTTCGCGTCGATGAAACATAGCTTATATATTATTCTAAAGTTTCATTAAAATCCATTCAGTAGTTTTTTTGTGAAAGAGTAACAAACATCCATCCATACATACAAACTTTCGCATTTAAAATATTATATTAATATTGATATTGATATTGATAATATAGGCATATTGATGGATATTAATACACGTATGTATTTCCGTTCTCCCATGTTCTCGCATTCTTCAAGCGCGGCATTGAAAGGACACTTAATGCTGCACTTTTCTCCCTTTCATCTTCGGCCGTTCTTCGTCAAATAGGGTGTGGTCTTCCTGAAGAGTAAAAAAGAAATATAAATTTAAGATAACCTTTTCATGCAAATCTGACATACATTCATACAAACTGATTTCGAAGAACATACTCAAAACACTGGTGTTATGAAAGTACCAATAGTACAAATGCATATTTCATCAACAATTTTGGTCTCGAGACGAGGTTCTATCATGCGTCCATTGAGTCCGATAGAACCAAAACCAGAGGCGGGCTGTCAAAAACTCCAATCCTTAAATGTATGATACCCTCTCTCCTAGCCTACGTAGCAGTGATTGCAATATTCCCGGCATTTACCGTCACGCCCGCGCGCGCCGCGTTAATGAAAAATATGTGCCGTCGGTGTTGGCTTTTTTCATTGCAACTATAGTTCGAGGCGATGAGGTCGGCTCTGAGCGGCCAGCGCTGCGAACGCTTCACGCTACGAGCTATCGATTGCGGAATTATGGGATGGAGGTCTCGAACTTGTTTTTGTTATAGCTTTTATTGATAAGGGCGTTCTTAGTTTTTTTTTCTTTGGTTGAAAATATATAGATTCGTTCCTCATTCCTCATTCGACCTCGCCTCGTAGATTTATTTGGTTTATAATGAATTTAATTTTAATAATAAGCATGTTGAATATTTTTTATTACATTCGAATTTTAAATAGATTCAAAAGTTTTAAAAGGTGCATACTTTAAATAAAATACTATTGGAATATTTTTTTAAATATACATAGGTAGAAACGTCAATGTATAGGAAAACACCCGTACGTTACATATTTGCCTTTTACTGTATTTATAAATCTATGACCCACAGTCTGACAACAGCTACATGAAATGTGGCATTTAAGTACAAAAAACGAGGCATACCTACTATATAATTATTTACTACATTATGAAAAATATGGTTGAAATATGTGTTACAATATGAGTCCATCGACCTCTAAAAGCAAAAATATGTGCTTAGGCAATGTTTACTACCGACAGAGACTGTAAGATATCCGTACTCGGGATCTGAGAGGGACGAATTAAGTTAGTTACAATATATTTTAAGTGGTACGATATCCCAGAAATTAAATCTACTTACTTAATGCATATGTGCTAAACCGACCTTATAGATTGTTTGAGCTGTTTTTATACAACAAAACATGTGCCTATCATAATATATAATTGTATAATAGCGTATTTGCCACTACATCATATTATGACGCCTACGTATATTAGAAACGATTAATGCAATACATCGCTAACATGACTAAGACATTTCAGCACATGGGAAGCTCGAATTCCTGACACTGACATAGTGGCTAGGTAGGAAACACAGAGTATCCGTTTCGATATGGAAGGTATCGCTTATATGTACATGTAATGAATGAAATTATATATTACTGCTTCGATAACAATATAATTGCCACTCATAATTATCTATTGATGGTATGACTCTATCTATAAATAATAAAATAAATTACAAGGCTTAGTTTTTATTTATTTATTCATGTACGCTTTTTAAACTAGGCGATATTTATTTCGTAAATATGTGGTCATAATATTATGTCAGTGTCGAATACTTACATCCGTTACTTAAAGTCTTCTTAAAAGGACGAGTAATACAAAATTTATTGCATATTTACATTAATTTGCTATTGAAAATGACACAAATAAGCAATTAACTAACTACATATACAAAAATCGGCACCATAATAAGGTAGTGGTCGAATTTGTTGAAAATTACCCAAATATTCAAGTATTCAAATACAACTCTGTCAATCTTGATTTACAACAAAATTTACGTTCGCAAAATTCGTACAACAAAGCGCTATTCCCTAGTCCGCCTCTGTACCTATATTAGCTTCACAGAAGAGCCGCAGGATATCCATGTTCACCCACTCGAGTTACTTAGCACAAAGTGCTCTCGGACATCGCAAGTTTTCATCTTCGGTACAGCTTTGTACAGGTACAAGGTATCTCTTGAATCTTTCGCTCGTCTAAGCTTTCAGTTTATCGGGCGCGAGTTACGGTGATAGTTAAAAGTTTGTTTGCGTGAATCAGATAGTTGGAGGTACAAGTTTTGTAGGTGTTATGATAAAAGTTTCGTTTTGTTTGTTTATTTTGAATAATATATTTTTTGGTGTTCACTGAATGTTTTTGTAATCGAATAAACTTCTTCTAAAATATAGTTTATTCCATATTTTCATAAAAAGAAAAGGTTTGATTTTATACGAAAAATGCTTTATTAGTACATATTTACAAACTCATCTATATTGATTACGATTGCAGTTCATTTATCTTATATCTACTATCGATAAAGTTATTTAAAGTGGCAGCTATTCAACTGAATATTTTTACACTTACCTTAAAATTTTCAGTGCAAATAAAAAAAAATATCTCTTCCAAGTAGAGTTAGTTAAAAATATTATTTAATGTTACCATTTATAACAGTAATCTGTTTTCTTATGCGCCATGTTTTAGCGACTGCAAGTTGCAAAATCTCACGCGAGCAACCGCTTACAGGGGTTTTTTTTTAAACATTCATTAGATTTGAAATGGAGAAACCCATACGAATTTATTCATTAAATAATGTACTCGGCTTCAACCTAGTCTATAGTAGGTGTAGCCGATTTGAAATGTTGTCACTGTGACTAAATATAAATAAAATAAAAGTAATAATATGCATTCGTACCTTTAAAATTTGTTTACTACTAAGACTAGATTCAAGTTATGTATCGTGTCTTCAACTGTTCATATAATTAAAGGTTCTTTATTTTTATATATTAAACATTAGCTTCTACTCAACCAAGCTCTGTGTCATCACCGTCATCATTATCAACGATAACATTTTGATTAAACATATTATCTCTTAAAAGGTATCCTGTAACTACATAAAAACAGATTCTCATATGATATTTTTCAACGACTTCCTTATCGATTTTTAAACTTCATAGTCGCCTGGCATATGATATAGTAACAACACCATCAATCAATGTAACACCCGCGCATTAGCGTGATATGTTGTGTTTCAATTCAAGCCTCACGAAATACCGTCGGTGGGAAAGGAAAACAAATGGTGTTTCGCGTAGTTCATGTTCCTTATATTTATTATTGCCTTGACCTCAAAGCGATCGATGTACGAATCCACGTATATTTTATTGTTACGTCGCCCTCATGTTTCATGGATTGTAACGTAATGTCTACGTATTTCTTTACTACAACATCAAACGACGAAGAGACTGTTATAACGTTTATGGTTTTATATATTATGACTATCTACAACGAGTGAAGACAAATTGAACATAAATACTTGAACATTTTCTTATCGATGTTCAGATACAGTTGTACCGATGAATCGAATTTAGAATTCTTAGAATAAGATTAATTAAGAAACGTATGACTTTTTTCGGTTGAAATACCAATAATGCAGTGAAAATATAAGATGATTACACAGACGATGACCTACGTCATAAATTATCAAGTTTGCGTATTCATTAGGTTAAAATCAGTAAATTTTTTGTATTTTAGATTAAAGAAAAATAAAGGCGTGATATTAAATTGTTACAGAGACTAAATAACCTCCAACATAAATTCAGGGTACCTACTTTTAATGAGAATTAGTTAGTTATTGATAATCGTGACTTTTATGTTGTAAGTCGATTATGGCGCAAACATTATTTACTCGTACCTTAACAAAAATCAGTAAAGTTAATAAAATCGCGATCATTGATACTGCATTTGGAAACCCTCTAAATAACATGTACGTAATATTTCAGGTAACGGTGATTACTAATGATAATAAACATGCATATAAGTTGTCCTTGCCCGTGAAAGGGATAAGTGTATCGTGGCAGTCCGCTTGTTTGCCCAGCTAATCCCAACACAGGCACTAATGGGCTGATATAGCGTTATTGTCACTGCTTATCTGGACACAGATTACAAATGATGTATGCAAAGGCAAATTTTAGTCAGTTAAAATTGGACTGGAAGACTGGTCAGTGCATAGTACCTGAGGTTTCGTGCTAATAATTGTTACGTGTCATCATATGATTGAGTAGTATAGATTATTCTAATTGAACACGAAAACTTTATTTTAAACTTTTCTAGTAGACAAAGAGTTAGAATGTGACATTTTCATGTTTGGTTAGGAAAAATAAACGATTAATTAGTCACAGACGATTGATTGCACAAGTCACTAAATGAAAAAGCGCAGGTTTTTTATTTATTTATATACAATTTTTTTACCACTTAGATACTATCATAAATAATAAATATATATGATCGATATTTTTAAATGAAATGTTTGTGTGAGATACTGCAGCATATTTAGGTCAGAACATTTTTACCGTAAAATGCAAGCACATCGCTCTATAAAGTTTTAACGAACTAATAATCAACCCCGCTAATTTAGTACGATGAAAAAATAATGGAAGTGGTTAAGTCGAACTTTTTCACAAAATCTAACCATACGATACATTCAGCTGTAAGGTAAGAATTACTTTATATAAATTAGGCCCCAATAACTATGTTCAATTAAATTAATTAACTAAAGGTCAATTTATATATATATATAGGTATATTTAATTACTTGCATGGAAAAAAATTTAAGGGTTCAATTTGAACAAGTCTGTCATAGTCGCCGCTTCTGTCTGTTTGATTACCTTAGATTTTATAAAATACTCAAGAGATGGAGATGCGGTTTTCATAAATAGGTAGAGGATTTATATGAGTACGTATAGTATCATATTGTTTCGTGCTCAGCATGCGAAGTCTGGGCGGAAAGCTATGCGAAAACAAATATACATTAGGTAACACCAATACGTACTCATCATCATCTTCCTAGCGTTATGTCCCGTGCTTAGACGGGGTCCGCTTAGACCATGATCCAGGATTTAGCGAGTCTGGTAATTACATTGAAGCGACTGCCGATCTGACCTTCGTAACCCTAAGATAGGGGAACCAGTAATTTTTTTTTTTTTTTTTTTTTAATAACACCAATACGTACTCCTATAACCATTATTTAAAATGTATAAAATCGTCGATCGGCTCTATTAAAGCAAAATTATTTTCTTCCAGTGGAGTACAATATACTTACTTAGCTGATATTTTTTCAACCAGTTGTGCTAATGTTTTGTTTTCCTCAACATTAGAAATAAAGAGCTTGTTAAGTTCGGGCACTTTTACTTTCCAGTTACATAACCTCATGTCTTCTTCTAATAAGTAAAATAAAAAATGGCTTAAGTATTGTTTATGACAGAAATTCCTTATTCTGGCATAATCAAATTAAAAATAAACTTGCATACAGATCAATAAATAAAACAAGACCTCTTGCAATCTCCTCCACAATCAGTTGCATCTATATACATCTTCATTGGTGCTCCAGGAATTCGTCATGCAGCCGCGGCTGGCTCCGGCTGACGGTGCAGTCCATCTTCGGGCTCGTCACAGTCGCTAGCTTCGTGCTGATCGTCATCATGGCCATAACCCGGACCTCCGGCTTCCGGCCCGCCAAGGAGGGCACTTGCGCTGCCACCAACTGCAGAGTCACCTGCGGGGATGGGCACTACGACAATGACTATGAACAGAACATATTGTCTGTTGTTTTGGTAAATATTTATTACCTACAAATTATTACATAACAGTTGCTAGGAGATATTCAAGTTACTAAATTGAAAAATCAAAACTGTATATTTGATTTACTTTTTCATATGATCAGCAAAATGCAAGTATTAATTAATATCATTTTGATTTACAACTAATATCAGTTTACAAAACTTATATATACCTAATGTATATGTTTTGACTGATTGAACTGATTAATTTACCAAAACATTTTGGATTTCGGACTGGTTTATATCCTTTTATATTATCTTTTATGTAAACATATTTATTATTACATTTAGTAACAAAAAAAATAATTGCGTTTTCAACTTGGTACCAACTTTTTAAATTCTAAACCAATATGGATTACTGTCTTAATTTGCTACTTGATACTATAAATGTAATGTCAGTTCAGTCTAGAGTATAACAGTTGCTTCTATGTAATACTTTATTGACAATTCGATCTTTTAAGTTAAACAATGTAAACTGCGGACCACAAATAGTTTTGCTTTATATTTTTTACACAAAGGAGATTAGCTGTAAATGTTAAAATTTCTATATCGAATATTTCGCTTATTCGGAAAACTTATTAATATATTTTTTTTAGGAATCCGGATTGAACTGCGAAAAAATAATTTTGACATTAAGAGATGTTCAATTTGCAAATGAAACTATGCCCCTGAACTGGCTTAGCAGAATGGCACCAAATATTGAAAAGCTTTTCATAATAGGGGGGAACTTACATCACATCCCCCCTACTGCATTCTTAGCACAATTCGCTGGAAGTTTACAAGAACTCGTATTTGAAAAAATTTCTATATCATCTTGGACGTCTGATACATTTGTTGGGCTGAGCAATTTAAAAGCCTTAGTCATTAAGGACTCTGTTCTTCACAATATTGAAAGAAATGCCTTGAGAGCTATCGATGAAACAATAGAAACAGTAAGTGTAACCAGCTGTGGAAAGTGGGATCCGGCATTTGTTACAGGGACGTCAAGTTTAGAAAGAGTGAAAAATGTTTTTCTTTCACAAAACGAGTTCGGAAGTACTTTACAAGCAAAGAGTTTCACGGGTCTAAGCTTATGCAAAGTGTTATTTCTTAACACATGCAAGATAACGTCTATTGGTGCTGGAGCCTTTGATTTTCTTGAAAATATAGTGATGTTGTTTTTAAACGACAATTACCTTATTCACATCCCTCCAGGCTTATTTACAACTGTGCTTACAATTGAACATCCAAGACCCAGAATCCATCTGCAAGATAATCCGTGGAAATGTGATTGTTCTCAAACAGATCTAATGTTACTCTCAAAAAAAGATTTGCTTTTAGTTGATCCAATTTGTCATCGACCTGAACATATGTATGGAAAACCTTTTTCAAAACTGGATGAGTATTGCAAAGAAGAGGAAGACGATGTTGAGGTGATTATTATAACCAAAGATAAACCTAATTCAGAACCGCCATCTGATATATTTAAAGGACCATGTTTTCACGGAAATAAATTATTACCGAATACTTCGTTGCATGTTATCTCACCAGCAGCGCAATTTCGTTGTCAATTTAGGGAAGTATACCACTTTGACAGGATACCACGAAATTGGTCCGAACACAGTGACATCGTGGAAATTACTAGTAACAATTGGCTGAAACCTAATTTTATTATGCAAAATGAAGCTCACTCTACGATCCAAGTAGGATCATCGGCTAAAGACGGATATGGGCTTGTATGGCATCAGTCGTCATGTCCAAACGAAGCTTACTGTGTTAACGTAATGCCAAACTTTTTGCGAGTGTACAACATTTTATTATATACCATATATACATTCTGTCCTATTAATTTACGGACAGCTGAAATAGAGATAGATAATTGTGTGCGATATGATACATCATTCTTTAATAATGAACGTGCAGGAGATACAACATTGCAGGAGTCTCCAGTTTTATTTGCTGTTACAGCGTTGATCTGTATATGTTTAGGTGCTTTGTTTGTATATGGACTTATTCGAAAGAATCCGTCTTTACTGAAAGGCAGCAAAAGGCTTTTGTTTGTCAAGCATAGGGGTGTGGATGCTTTAGTCCTGCCACCTAAGATACCTTTACGTAATAGTTTGTCAGGTGAAGAAAACATGGCATTTAACGGCGACAAAATTTTCACTGTTTATGACGAACAAAAACACGAAAATCATTTCCAGAGATCGCGTTCAGTCCGAAGTGATAAAAGTACGACTCCGACGTATGTGTCAGCCATGCAACCAACAGAAGCACAGCTCGCTGAGTGGCGAATAAGGAACCATTTTGATAAAAACGATTCAATTATTTCTATAACCTCGGACGCGTCTAAATATTCATGGTTATGCGAAAGTTGTAGTGGAAATAGTAGTAACGTTGTTTATGAAAGTTTGAAGTAAACTTATTACATATTGGTTAAATTGTGTCATTTTAATTTGTATTTGTGTAGAAGTGTATTTATATTATAACTATAGCAAAATAAATAATTGTGATATACCTAATTAATAAAGATACCTATTATATTTTTTGTAATTTGTTTATTCGATGTTCAATCAATGTATGCATATTAATTGTTCTACTGTAACAAATAAAATTTAATTACTGCATTTTCTCTTATTCAATTATTAATTTAATTAAAAAATATATTCTAAATTTCATATGCATAGTTCTCCAATAAAACTACTTTGACCAACAGTTTATAAAATAGCAACCCGAATACAATATGCTAACGATATCGCAATAGGTAGAGCTTGAAACAATGCAAGCTGCGCCATTTTTCACAGCTAGATGGCCTCTGAAACAGTCCATTAGCTACAACATTATGACGTATACGTGCACCGGTAATTTATAACACTCTGTGACAAACACGAAATAAATCAAGTACAGAAGAGTCATTTCATTTTTGTAGGCTATTCTTGAAAATAATATAGTAAGAGAACACGTCCAAATATCAACTAAATAAAGTTGTAGAAGCTCAAAACATTAATATATGACATGATATTTGCGGAAGCACTGAAAATAAAATAAACTTCATTTAAGTAGGCAAGTTTGGCGAAAAGGCGCGTAAAATTAAACGCAAATTTCGGCATAACGGGATTACTTCCTGACAGTTCCTGATCCTGCAGGAATCATTTGACGGTTCATAAGAGAAGTGGTCGTTCGTCCCGAGGGACTATTGATTTGCCACCATACTCTGTGACAAATTTGAATAAGATTCGTTTAGATAATCTTACGAGATCAAGTAACTAACATATAATATATCCAATAATTATGAGTCATCAGATATAGAGAAAGTTAGAAGAGTGCAATTTAGCACTGTAAAAATTTTAATTAAATACCATATCGGCGGTATACGATGGTACACATATATATTTTAATAAATATCACATACAGTATAAACTGTTCCGATAAATAAAATAGTAGATAATTATTCAAAACTTTAATGTTGGTGATATATTTAAGATTTTTACTGCATTGTAAAGTCTGATCATATCATAATTTTGAAAATTAAAATTAGGGGCTATAAATTTATTTACAAGCACAAAAATACGATTATGATTGCTCGTTGTTTGTTAAAACTAAGGATGCACTTTTAGTACATTCTTATTTTATGACATGATAAACTAAGCTGACAAACGATCGGGCGACATGCCTGGCCGTGAATCAATCCAGCACAGCTGTTTAATGACCTCATTGTCTTGGCTTTGGTCCTTTTTCGGTGACAAATGCCAGCTTTTGCTATTTCAGCATCGCACCTTCTGTGCGTTACCTACTGTTCGTGGCGGGGCGACATGCGACACTGTCGACTGATCGGGCGACTCGTCGCGTCGTGAATCAATCGCGTACAGCTGTTTGACGGCCTCATTGTCTTAGCTATTGGCGTCTATTTCGGTACGTGACAATCAGCTGTACCTTTGAGCAGGAGTGATGCTTCAAGTTACTTTCTTCTGCCTAGCATTATGATTCATTCCTAGTCGGGGTGCGCGTGAGCTGTAAGGTTAAATTTAATGACTCTGGTTTGGGCTTTGGGTGGGGAACCATCAGAGCTCTTTGAGCTGACCATCAAAGCTGAACTTTTAGACAGAGAAACTAGATCTATCTTAACATCTTAAATGGTTGTTTAAAAAAATATATATTGTCATTATGATATAATTGTGTAATTTTATGTATTTGTACTAAACTTTAAAAATTTGTACCAATTTCAATTGCGAAAATATGAGAAAAGTCATTTCTAATGCACTAAATAGATGTCACTATCTTTGACTGTCTTAACTTTGAACTATATGATCTTGTAAAAAATTTTCACCATGAAATATCTTGTGCGGCGGCGCGCGGCTGTATCTACAAACGCTTAGGCTTTTTTTTCTCCTCTTATTTTCTCATCAAGATAAACCACGGCTACATAAGAGACTTAGATTGCAACCTATACAGTAAGTACTAAGTGGTTTAACCACAACCAACGTATTTGTACGCAGGTACAAATATGTTGGTTGTAGTTAAACCTACCGCGGATTATTCTTATAATAATTTACAATATGAAGTTTTTCACACGTCTTTTCTTCCATGATAAATAACCCAAATACACGTCAAGTTAAATTTATATTTCACGTTAAATGGTTTTTGTGTGAAATATACGTTCATGTTTCCGCCTCCCCCCTCCCCCCTCTATTTTCCTCAACTATCACCCCTTTACAGAACTGTCTGCCGCAGAGAGATTTATTGCAGTTTTCTCGCCAACTGTTAATTTGCCGGAACAAAAATTTGATTTTTTCTCAATCCAAGTCAAACCACGAGATTTTTTTTTTTCAATAAAATTAAATTAATTTAGGAGTTACTTGTCGATTTTTTTCTTTTCCTACATATATAAATTTCATTATTGTAAGCTTGAGTAATTAGTATTTAAAACAATCTTGTAGAATAGTAATTATTTTTACCACAGCTTTGTTTTGCCTCTTGGCAGTATTATTATTTATTTATCTCATATCTTTATTGGCACAAGAAATCAGCAACAGAGAAATAAACACTCTCTATTTTATAATACCAATCAACTATTCCGATACTAATTAAAACCCGATGACGAATGGCCTTGATAGAAAACGAAGACTCTTATTTTAATGTATCAATAAGTAGTTAGTTAGTTAATAAGTAGTAATGGGCTATAGTAGCCATTATATCTGTAATTTTATCAGATCGAGCTATATATTTTAACTTAATTCGAATTACGAAACAATTTTTTTTGCGATCGAATTAAGTAACGCATTTTAGAGGAATAAGCTTCTATTACTCAGGCCACGAGAGAAATGTTTGTTGCTCTAAAACTCAAAACTATAATAAAATAAGCAAGTTTATAAAACTTAATAACTTAGACTATATATTAAAGTTTTTTAAAACCTCAATTAAAAGATCTAGTTATGTATTTATGGCAAAAAATAAAAAAGTGTTTCAATTCAATAGGTTTTCTTCTGTGGTTATAAACACCAAATTGCTCATGTTTGAGAAAAAGAAAGACTGTTAACATAAGCCCGTCTGCATATGAACGGCTTGAGGCTTGTATAACGCGTCCGCCTGTTAAAAGCATGTAATAGGAAAGGATTTAACAAATAAATCTATATGCACTCGCGCAGAGAGTGCCGCTTAGTAGATAGAGTTGTTGCGATGGAATGATGTTCGTTAGTCATTCAAACAAAAACCTGTGAACATGTTTTGATTAAATTCAATTGTGGGAAACTTATTTTGCTGTAATTGTATTTCTATCCCCTTTTTTTGTCACTATTATATTCATAGTGTGATCGCTGAACTAGCAAGTTATGAGGTTGTTCAATATGTCAAAATATATTGTTTATTTAGTAAACAGGAAGCCGAACTTAAAATATTGCTAACCTTTCCTTGAGAAGCCACGTAGGTAAAACATTTACTTTATATATTTTTCTAAGAGATATTTTCAAAGGCTTTGAACTATCGTGATTAGAAAAAACATTTAAACGGTAGGTACAACTTCGCCTATAAAACTAATTTGAAAGTTAGCTAGCTAGCTTATATATCGGTGATATACTTGTAATCGTTACATGGTCATAAGCATTTAAATACGCCGTAGCTTAGTGGCTTTAAGCTCTTGTCTTGTAAGCAGGAGATCGTGTGTTCGAATTTCGCTTATCGAGGTAAGTTGCTCTCTTGATGTATAAGTAAGTATTGATGTATAAGTAAGTATTTAGATATACAATTTTATTACTTAGTACAGGTAAAGCTTAGTTGGAAATAGTTATTGGTGTGTTAATATAAAAGACTATTAGCTAAGAAATATATCAATATTGGAATAGATCAGCATTTCTCCATACGACTAATTACCAACTTGGCGTGCTTTAACAATAGAAATGGCCAATCGATGCCAAATCAAATCAATACACTTTAATTTCATTAGTCTGCGAATTCAGCCTTGAAAAAGCGAATGTGAATAGTCAATGTAAACATTGCCGCTTTAGTTCTTTGCAACGCTAACAATAGGTCGAAACGGACTACAATACGATTGGCAGCCCTTGTCTTCCGCAGAACAATGCTCTTGGCAGTGACACTGCTAGGGCTGGCACGGTCAATGATTTCTTAATTATTAATTGTCGACTAGTCGCGACACCTGGTTTTATTTTAATAAGGGTCATTTGGGAATGGCACCTTCTTGGAAGAGGTGCCTAATGGTTCACCCCTTACCATGAGAAGAAGTCCGTGCAGGGACTCCGACACACCTCGGTGACTTTCCTCGGTGTCGCGTCGGCGAAGAAAAATTTGTCACGCGTTTTAACAGAAGAAAAGAGGGTTTGGTCTTTGGTACAAGTAGGCAATCCTCTCTGTGGTCTCTGTGACATTAAAATGTTACCGGGATAGCACTTGAATTTTCACTGCGATTTGGCATCACATCTTGTTTTGCACTTTATCTATCTATCTTCAATATATATATTGAGTTGTAATTTCAAACTTACTTTCTTTTGAGATAGCATTACACACATATTTAAATCTATTGGCAGATAGGTAGTTTGTGATTAATTTGTTTATTGAATAGCGTATTTTTAATAAGGCAAATCCATATTTTATTATTGTATGTAAATTGGCTTTAGATACTCAATATAACCTTTCGCTTGACAACGTAGCAATGGCAACACTATCACACTCCGTAACTCATCGGATTAACCACAAAATCCAATGGCTTTCCATCATAATGTTTGTTCGAACTCACTAGGCATCTGACATTAGCCGATCTATAAATACTTAGCAGCGTTTTATTTGCGGTATTAATTGAGGAACACCTGTACAAATGATTACTGGGCGAGGATGAAACATTAATTGGACGTGGTCGCGAGCGCACTGCCAAACGGACCGGCGCAAGCGCAATGCTAATTCATTTTCTTTGTATTGGATTACACTGGTGCGTTCCGAATGATTAAATAAAAAATATTTTACCTGTCAAAGCTATGACACAAGTAAAAAATATTTTGAAAGCCTCTATAGGTATACAAAATATTTTTACGTTTTAAGCGACATAGAATCGCTGCTAATAATAATACTGCCTACAAGCCAATATTTTAAAGAAGAAACCTAGCATGAAATAATAATTCTAAAACCCACTTACGCCTAGGTATTTTAAAATCTATAAAAAATATAATTCCGTCAATAAAGCATTTTATTTTAAAACGATTAAAACGATTTTTTTTAAAGATTTTCGAGTGTTATATAACGTTAACACACCCTGATGTAAATTTATAGGAAGGTAGCATCCGTACGGAGCACAAAAGCAAATAAAATCCTAAGCCGGGAGCTTCTTGACAAATGACCATCCGTCCTTGAACCAACAGCGCATGCGTCGAAGGGACTCGAAACGCACCAATGTAGATACCCCTTAGGCCACTCGCTGCTCTGATCCACTGATGCAATAGCAATGATCGATTTATAAAGATTAATTGTACTTGTGGACTTTGGTCGTGCGGTGGTTTTCCTGGCCTCTTCATCAGATCAACAGGTTAATGCCAATGTCAGGGCCACAGTTTAGTTCTACAAACCTATTTATTTGAATGGCTTTAGAAACACTTTCGTTATGCTATGGTACATAGAGGTGTTTTCACATTCGTGGAGAATGCGAAAAGAGGAATGTGTACTCCAAAGTACTGGGATAATGTGCACCTCTACAGACAAACGTTTAATTTGAAAGGGCCTGCATCTTTCAAGGCTGCTTTTGACAACTGTGGAAAACTTGTAAAAACTGCTAACTATAAGGTACATGGGACATAGAGATGTGCCACAACCTGTTTAAGATTGAAGTGAAAATTGTATCACTTTCAGTTCTCAAAATTAGTCTTACATAAAATAATAATGTTCTCCTAACCAATATGGGTCACGGCGGCCAATCTCAACGAGGATTAGTCATGTGCGCAGGAGATATTATAGTGCACAAGTGTGTGCGCAAACACAAGTGTACTCTCTATTCCTTCACTCTCATAGTCCGGTGAGACGGCAATTCTATATGACCGGAGAGAGGTCAGGCGCAGAATTAACGTATTAACAGGCTTTTCGAGGCACGGGGGTGATTAAACCGCCAACTTTCTGACTCTGGACTGTTACTGAGTAATTTCAATATTGAAATACCTCAAACTTTTTTACCAGCCAAAAATTTTTGACCCGACCCCGGATTTGAAACCGGGACCTGTAGGTCCTTAGGCGACGCATGCTACCACTAGACCAACGAGGCAGTCAATATACATTAAATATAAGTACATCAAAGAAGTTTTTGCACCACGTCTGCAAATTTGTTACTGATATCATAATCTTCCTAGCGTTATGTCCCATGCTTAGACGGGGTCCGCTTAGACCATGATCCAGGATTTAGCGAGTCTGGTAATCACATTGAAGCGACTGCCGATCTGCCCTTCGTAACCCTAAGATAGTGAAACCAGACAATTTTTGGATCATGGTTAAAGTTGTTTGAATTTGCAGGTTTCAACACGATGTTTTCCTTCACCGCCGAGCTAGTGTATAAATACGTACATAGACTTGAAAAATCCATAGGTACGTGCCCGGGTTTGAACCCGCACTTCTCAGTTAAGAGGCGCGTGTCCTTACCATTGAGCTACCACCGCTAAATTTGTTACTGATATATTGTATAATAATTGATCAAAAAAGTTCAAATAACATTAACATTTAATTAATTCTTCAAAGAACTTTATGAAACAGAAGTACACGTTTAAAAATAATACAATCGACTGCAAACAATAGTAAAGACAATGAATGAAAGTTCAACTGTGCCAGAAAGGTTTCGAGTACACGACTCCCCTTACGAAACCTGAGTATCCTTCAAAGACGTCTTTCCACTTTGTCAAGTTGATCCTATAATGAAAAGTTTATTTTTGGATGTTATATAATATTGTGTCCTCATTCGTGTTTAAAAATATTATGAATTTAACAAAAGCTGTATTAAAGAAAGATATAATTGTTATTCATTCAATTCGTAACCAGGTAGACTGATAGTTTTCCGGTTGGTAATTCGACCATAATAATAATTCTTTATTATATAACAATCATTAACATCTATAACTGGTACATAACAGTAACTCATTAAAAGTTTCTAAATAAATAAACGCAAAACGAACCGATAAAAATAGTAGTGAACTATGCCTCTACCTAATCTTGTAAGTCCTATGTTGGTCTGGGACTTAAAAAGAATGTGCCAACTGTGTTTCTTGCCTAGCATGTCGTAAAAGGCGACTAATGGTATATCAGGTGTTGAGTATAATGTGATTGTGTAGGAGACATAGACCCCGCTAGGGAAGTGGCATGAAGTTTTAGTTTTTAATTTAGTTAGTGTAGAAGATATGCTAGCCACTTATCACAACTTTTTCACAATTTTTCATCTAACTCAGCCCAGTTTTGTTTTTTGGCTGAATGTGGTTAAAGGGACTTGTTGCCCCTTTTTTGACTCTATCTGCCGTCGGAGATTATGGGCGTGATGTTATGTGCCTATATATGTATGGACCTAATCTTGGTTCAACATGTATCACAATAAGTAGGTCAAGAGTCTATTTAATAATAAATAAAATTATCGATACAAAAAGCGATCAAAAAACATAAAAGTCATCATTTTATTGAAGTACTAAATTATGAAATAAAATAGGCATTTAAATTATTTAATAAATAATAGTAATTAAACTACACTACACCTTTAGAATTTATAGCAAACTCTATAGCTGGTTTAGTCAGTGGATTGCTTTGAAGTACTCATTTGTACCAGAAATAATTGTGAATGACAACCAGTTATTCAGCCCAGGCGCCGCTGACATTTTGCCCGAATAACTATTATACCTACACATAAACTGCTCCACCTGTTAATTAATTAATCTCTATCTTAAGTCTAATTAAATAGGCACATATATAATGTTAATCATTCGAGATTAAATACTTATGAACTGTTAAAAAAAAACTAACTAACTAAAACTTCACGCCACTTCCCTAGCGGGATAGAAAAAAAAAATAAACTAAACCCCAAATTAAAGGTATTAGTTTAAGTTAGTTATACATAATATAAAATATATAAAAATAATAGAGTCCGTTTCATTTAAGTAGATGATTATGTAGCATTATGTAATAAGGCATAAACATGTATTTATGAATATATAAATAAACTAGCTTTTACTCACCGCTCCACCTGCATGGAGTCTATTATTATTCTATTAGAATGATATCACAAGACTACCAATAATAAACTTGTAAGTGCCACGCAATATTAGTTTGATTATGTACATATGTTGGGTGATATAAAGTACAGATGATAAAATAATTAATTTTATCTTCTTATCTGTACTATGCTAATACATAATGATCTCGCATATCCCTATGTATTAATAGCATTTAGTTACTTTATCCCATAAATAATAAAGGGGGCAGGTAGGTACTTCATATTTAAAACATAGTGTAAGCAATATTCGGCACTATTGATCGTCTTAAGGAAATTAGAAAATGGAAACAAGATTACGGATAATATAACTTTATCGTTGTAGTTAACACAATGGAATACAATTAAGTCGATACTACGCCGACCTCGGATCAATATAAAGCTTTGGTTTAAGCCATTTATCTGAATTACTACAAGTGAGGATTTTTTTACTGTGATTATAATTTTCCAGAATATAAGATGCTATCAGGTATTGGATTAAGATGCTATAAATTTTCCAGAATATAAGATTTTGCGAGTCTGGTTATTACATTGAAGCGACTCCCCATTTTTCTAATCTTTGTAATTCTTATTTAAGGAAACCAGACAAATTGAATTATGGTTACACATTTAAAGTTCTTTAAAAGTGCAGGTTTCATCTAGATGTTTTCCCCTCACGGCCAAGCAAGTGGTGTGACTCCACACACAGACAAAAAAAATTAAAAACTGGGTTTGAACCAACACCCCTCGTATAATAAGCGCATGTCCATCGCTCTCCGGGCATCACTATTTTGTTAAATGAATATCATTTTTAAATATTAACTAATTACTAGATTTACAAAACCTGAAACGAAACAGGTTCCAATAAATTGGGGCTTACATAAGTTGACATCTGGATTTCTAAGTTCATAGGCTAAATTAATTTCAGTCTTGCTAGAAGGGATTTGTATAAAGATAAGACAACAAACTCATAACCAATTCTAGAAAAAATTAATTGCAAAAAAAAGTGACCTACATATATAATCTCAAAGTTTAACTCCAAAATACCTAGTATGTACCTCCCGCACATCGGTAAGGTAAAATAACATCTGTAGATACTCGTATTTTCGTTGGCGACATTCTGGGACGACCACGAGTCCGGAATTCTCTTAGTTACACGTATAAATATATGGACGTAGTACATATTCTATATACAGACGAGCAGTGCCGAAGATGGTGTGAAAATTTGATTTATCGTTTTAAGAATTGGCTGACTTTGGCACTGTCTGGGACGGGGGAAATAAAAGACGAGAATATTTTTAAGTTTTGTTGGTATCGAAATGAAAAAGCTACGTCCTTTTTATTGCATAGGGTTCAGTGGCGGCCAGATATTAGAGGCGGCCAATCGTAATAAGTATTAGGTGATGACGCTGAGAGTTATGGCCTGGGGCCTAGGGCGGCCAAGACTGTAAATCCGCCACTGATAGGGTTATATGACCAAGGTGGTATTTGTCGTTTAAATTTAAAATTTATTGTAGATACATTTACGAACACAATTATAAAAAATTAAATACAATTTATTTAAAAAAAAAGTTATAAATTTTATTATACCATAGATATAGAAACAGTTCAAAATATCACCTACCCTCGATTATTATCATAAAATCCTGCAGCCTATATTACAGTTTAATACAAACACAACGAATATTTTACTGTTGTTTACCTTAAACAACTATGTATTCGCATTATGTCCCATTTGCTTTCTGCTGCACTTGGCAACGTCGGAACGCGGCGAACGCAACAAATATGTCACTGTCTGCGATCAAGAACAGCTGCCTTACCGCCGCAGCCCTCATTTAGAACATTATGTTCATTTACATTTAAAAGTTTACGTTGTGCCAGCCACACCGCTGATTGTAAATAAGTCGTAAATTTTGATGCTGACCGCAGTTCAGGAAATTCTTCGAAATCAAAAGGAGAAACACAATTAATGACTATACGAAACATGACGAAACCTACTTGACGAAATGCAAGTAGAAATAAATAAAAATGTAACGTCATATGTACAAGGAATATGCTAGCTTACTAGGTATTTTTAGATTAAACAATAAAACCGTGGGTATAAGGTATGTTGCCACTTATTATACGAACGTGAGACGTGACGTAACAAATTCTTAACACTATACGTCAATCAAATAAAACGTTTTTTTAAGATGGATTTACAAACAACAATAAGAAGCACGTTTTCTATTTATATCTTATATTTCAAAGCATTTTGGTATTCTATTACCCAGGACTGTAAGAGATGAACAATAATAACTCCTTAGATTTAGCACCGGCGAAACAAATATGTAACTGTTCTCTTTTGGGAACACCTGTCTTCCCGACGTCAGCCCTCATTTAGATTCAAACATTATGTTATCTCACAATTTAGGGTTTGCGTTCGCATTTGTGACATCATTATTTTATTTTTGAATTTATTGCTGATTGTACTTTTCAATTAGGCTTTTTGGCAAACAAAAACAATTAAAGATCGTTTTTCTAAAAATAGACGTAAAATTTTACGGCAGCTACGTGAAAAGAAAATATTAAATAATGGTTCGACGAACGCGTTATCCTATAAACCTGACCCAGATTCTATTGTTAGTTCCTTAAAGATTGGCGACAACCCTTATGTCTCAAATTTATATTAGCAATAGTATGTAGCTAATTTATATGATTTTCCTAACATTATTTAGTCTGTCATGTGTTTCACCAATGTTATTCCAAAATTTGAGTCCAAGTGGGTTATTTCCTTGCCTGATCTCGGTTGACTAAAAAGTAGCTCTGAAGCATTTTGATTCAAAGGGGCAGCAGGCCCCTTTAACCATATTCAGCCAAAAAAAAAACTGGGCTGGGTGAGATGGAAAATTGTGAAAAAGTAGTGACAAGTGGCTAGCTTGTCGCCTACACAATCACATACCCAAAACCCCATATACCATTAGTCGCCTTATACGACATGCTCGGCAAGAAACACAATTGGCAAATCCTTTTTAAGTCCCAGACCAACGCGGGGCTAATATAATAACGTAACGTAAATAAAGAAATTATATACTAGCTGTGCCAGCGGTGTCACCCGCGTTTATGGTTAATATTATAAAGACTATTTCCGTCATACATGTTTTCTATGTAACTTTAACCATTAAGGCTGCACACGCGACGGAAGCTTAAAAAATGGAGTAACTTCTCCCGTTTTCCCAACATTTCCCTTCACTGCTCTGCTCCTATTGATTGTAGTGTGATGAAAAGTATACTATAACCTGCCCAGGAGTATGAAGAATAATTGTACCAAGTTTCGTTAAAATCCGTCGAGTAGTTTTTGTTTCTATAAGGAACATACAGACAGACAGACAGACAGACAGACAAAAAATTTACTGATTGCATTTTTGGCATCAGTATCGATCACTAATCACCCCCTGATAGTTATTTTGAAAATATATTTCATGTACAGAATTGAACTCTCTACAGATTTATTATAAGTATAGATAAAAGTATTTTTCTTAACTACAACCACGAAAAGCTCACTCGCTCTCAGAATTATGTATGTTATTATTACAGTCTTGTACTTTATGAAAGTGTCACGTTGACTTTACAATGTAGGTAATACCGACGGACCATATCTTACAGGCAGACTCTGAGGGGGCATAAATCTTCTAAATCATGAAAAGCTGGTTTGGAATTTAACAACACCTACATTGTCGCTCAAAATCCCTTTTTATCACCAGGTAGTTATTTGTAGGACAGTAGTTATTGTTTCTAGAAAATTGTCAATTGAAGTGGCAATGGTCCAGATAATGTTTATTTATTGGCGAATAAATTATTTTTCGCAATATATTAATTAATTTAATGAATTACGTAGTTGGCCTGCTAGCATGATGTGCACAATGGTTGTGGACATCCGGCAGTGGAAATAATGTATTGTGACCTCAGTGTGTACTGTTAAAAGCATCACGCGACGTGGAGTGTCGTGACTCGCGGTTGTAACAGGAGATGAGCTTGTCTCCTATAGCCGAGGCAACCTGGGTGACATCGGTTCGCGTCTTCGGTCAGTCGCGCAGTCTATCCAGATAAAAGGACTTGTGTTCTTACTTCTGTGGTTCACCATCGCGTACTCAGTCGTTCAGTTTCTCTAAACATTGTGAAAAATGGTGAGATTTTTATAATGTCAGAATAAAATAAATTCTTAACTCGCGTTTCGTATAAAGTGAAATCTCGTTGGGATTTCTTAGTGATTGTGCTCTTATAATGAAGAAAAGTTTGTAGAGCTTTCAAGCTTTAAGTTTTAGATTGTTCTCGAGTGAACTAATTTATTTTTGTTTGTGTGGTTTGCAGGATGAACTTGACAAGGACCAACTTAACAGTAAGTGTTAATTTGAAATAATTCATTTAACTTTGCTGAAATAATTGAACATTGTTAAGTTTTCGTCAAGGGTATTTTCAAATGGTACTGGTCAAAATAATTCCGTTCAGATTTTCACACAGTCTTAAGTTCGTTAACCTGGATGAATGAAATGTTTATAAAGAACAATTTTTTGTTATTTTCCAATGCTTTTTGAAATATTATAGACCACGTAGCCGCATCACCTAGATATTGATACTATTTTGACAGCCGGAATAATAAGTATGCATATTATAAATTCGAAAGTGAGTGAGGTTAAAGGGTACGTCTATTTATTTACTTAGGGCAACGTTTTAGAGTTCAGGCATGAATAGTGCAAACACTATTTAATACAACTGTAACACGTAGGTACTTAAGATATTGGTAGAGTCAAAATTTTGGATTACACTAAATCTGTTTAATACATCCGAATATGTATTTATTAAAAAAGATGGATAGATTCTGGCATTTCAGCAAGCGGTGGACAATACTAATATAAAAGTGAAAACTTTACATTTTTCAATTAAAGTATGATCTAAGCCACTGTTTTGTTTAAGAACGATATTTTATTTGGTGCTAACTATACTCTTAAATATTGAGATTTATGCATAGTTATGCATGAATGCTTAAATTCGACAACAATAATATTTATTATATTATCATTAGATGAAAAAAATATAAAGAATGAAACGTGTCAATTTAATACACGCATTTTCATTTTGTGTGCATTAGGAGGAATTAGGAATATTTAGTGCTTTCTACTTTAAATTAATAAAAATATTCCATCGCAGTCCTGAAAAAAGCCTTTGAAGCTTTCGACCAGGAGAAGAAGGGATGCATCGGCACAGTGATGGTGGGAACCATCCTGGGCATGCTGGGTCACCAGGTCGGCGACGAGACCCTGCAGGAGATCATCGCAGAAGTAGACGTTGATGGTTAGTAACAGAACATAATACATACATAACATTACACCCATAATTCCTGAAGGGGTAGGCAGAGTCTCCCAGGCTGGGAGACTGTGGCAGGATGAATGTGTTTAAAGGGTTAAACACATTCATCCAAAAATAAAACTTGGCTGGTTAAAATGGAAAATTGTGAAAAAGTAGTGACAAGTAGCTAGCTTGTCGCCTATACAATCACACACCCAAATCCCCATATACCATTAGTCGCCTTTTACGATATGCTAGGCAAGAAACACATATGGCATATTCTTTTTATGCCCCAGACCAATATGGGACAAGTACAGTACCTATCACAAAGTGTTTCACACATCCTGGTTGGGGATCGAATTCACACAAATCTCGGCGCATAGGTCTACGCTTTTACAGGGGCCTGGGAGATTTGCACCCCAAGCTCACAGAGTGATACATAGCAGCTTGATTAAATAAATAAATATCAGACTGCATCACATACATTGATCTGACTCCGAGCTAAGTAGCTTAAGCACTTGTGTTACGAATATCAGAATCAACAGTGGTATTACAAATATATACTTAACTATTGGATATTAACACCCAGACACAGAAAAAACACAAGTATTCATCACATGAATGTTTGTCCTGGGTGGGGATCGAACCCTCTTGGCGCATGGGGCAGGGTCACTACCAAATGAGCCATCGAGCTTGTCAAAATAGCTAACTCACGCTTGACTCTACTACCAAGGATAAAATAAATGCAATACTTGAGATAATTATCAGACATAAAAAGAAAATAAACGTAAGGGATAATGCTCACCTCAGAAGAATTTATTTTCGCTTCATTATGTATCCATGTAAATTTTAATATGATTCTACTATCAAATAGGTATATGCTGTTAATTTAACTGGCTTGATGGCACATTTGGTAATGATCCTGCCCCATGCACCAAAAGTCTTAGATTCGATCCCCACCCAGGACAAACATTCGTGTGATGAATACTGAGTCTGATATCCGTAACACAAGTGCTTAAGCAACTTACTTCGAAGTCAGATGTATGTGATGTAGTTGGATATTTATTTATTTATAATCACTCTTAAAAATTTTTATAATTTATCTGCTGTGTTATCATTATTGTTCAGCTATTATTAACGAGTAGACACTTATTTATATAGTCGTGCATGTCAGAGAAATAGGAAGGTTTAAACTAAAAAATATCAAATAATGTTATTATCATAATATGGGAGTACTCCAAAGTACTTATATTATATTATGCTTGTGCTATATATGTCCTATAAAACTGTTGAATTAAAGCTGATTATAAATTAATAGATCATTACCAGTCCCATATTGATCAGGGACCTAAAAAGAAGTGCCAACTGTGTTTCTTGCCTAGCATGTCGTAAAAGGCGACTATATTACTAATGACTAATGACTATATGACTGATGGTATATGGGGTTTTGGGTATGTGAATGTCTAGGCGACGAGCTAGCCACTTGTCACTACTTTTACACAATTTTCCGTTTAACCCAGCCCAGTTTTGTTTTTAAATGCTGCAGATGCAGAAAATGCCACTTACTTAAACATGCGTATGCCCAAGTGACATTTCGTCCACAACCCTTTAATAGTTTTTCAGTTTATTCATCACAAACATACAAAGCATTCCTTTTTGTAAATTAGTTTAGACAATGTTTTTCTTTCAATACTTTTTCAGGATCTGGTGAGCTCGAGTTTGAAGAGTTCGTAACACTGGCATCCAGATTCATGGTTGAGGAAGACGCGGAGGCGATGCAGCAGGAACTCAAAGAGGCATTCCGGTTATACGACAAAGAAGGTAGGTATATCTGCAAAAACACAATAAGAAACCATTTGATAATCTTATACATATATATCATTACGTACGTATCCCACAATCGGGCAGCCAGAGTCAAAGAAGGAACACGCTCCTTAAACTTCAAATAAATAAACATGAAGTCAGTATGTATAAGAGTTGGGTTCGATGGACAAATGGCTGGTCTGGTTTGGTTTATCTTATACTTTTATTGTAATCATATTATGTCATCTCCCATAGTCATTGTACGATTTGATTTAGAACTTTACAAAAAGTATATAATACAATTACTCATGTATATTTTTAAACGCGGATATAACCTATGTTTTATTTAAAAGTAGTAGTGTATGTTAAAAGTCAATTTTGTATATTAAGTAAACTTACAATACTTATGGCAATACATTAAGCTACCTTCCAACTTCAGTTTAAACCACTTTGAATTGCGTTTGCATAGTACCTAAACAAAGACCAATAAGTTTTGATTTTTTGAAAAAATATAGATCAGTATGTACTGATATATATTTTTTATTTAAAAAGGTCTAAGTTATCAATTCACACATTATAAGAAACTTTTTGGACTATTCGAGTATCCTCGATGTTTCTTACTAATATTAAAAAGTACAACATGTTTACCGATTTAAGTTTAAGTAATACTGGTTATATACACGTTTGAAATTCTTTAAGCCTGTTATAAAATAGATGTAATGGGAATTAATGGGGATAAATATATAAAATAAACATAAAGAAACATTCGAAACATAAAGGCCCCGGCGAGATTCGAACTCGCGATCTCCTGTTTACTAGACAGGCGCTTTAACCAACTAAGCCACGGCGCCTCTGTACTAATGAACGAAAATTCAAAACAATATGCTCTTCAAGTCTACTGTATTCAAATCTATGTACTTTGCAGTTTTTTATAATTGATATTTGTTTATAAAATAGAAGTCATAGAAATAAGACTCCTTTAGGTATAATTTTTACTGTGTTTTTAAGAAGACTTTATTTCTACTCATAGCTGAATTGAAATCTGATATTATTTATATTTCACGACTAAAAGAATAAAATTATTACAATTTTAAAAGGCAGATTTGTTTATAAACATGTTCATAATTCAAAATTTGTACCCTCAAACTTTTTCAGGTAACGGCTACATCACGACGGCTGTCCTCAGAGAGATCCTAAGGGAGCTGGATGACAAGATCAGCGCGGAGGAACTGGACATGATGATTGAGGAGATTGACTCTGACGGCTCTGGCACCGTTGACTTTGATGGTAGGTGTCTGATTGAAATACATCAATCATCATTTAAATTATCCAAATAAATTCTCCAGGCTGAGACACCAATTCCCTAGTTCCAAACTAAGCTTATACTTGTGCCATGGATACTAGGTGAACGGATAGACATACTGAAAGACGTTTAAACATCTATGACTCGAGTACAAATGTGCATGTTCATTTCACGAAACATTTGCCCTTATCGGGATTCGAACCCGCGACACTTGGTTTCGTGAACAGGGTCTCTGACTTTCGACCAACGGGCCTGTTAATTTTTTTTACAATCATTTATCTGTAGAATTCTTAAAAATGATTTGTAAAAGACAAACTAAGAGATCGTATGCCTGCATAGTGAGGCAGTTATAAATACAGTATCCGCATATCTTACTAATATTATAAACGCGAAAGTTTGGATGGATGGATGGATAAGTGGATGTTTGTTACTCTTTCGCAAAAAGTACTGCATAGATTTTAATGAAACTTTACAATAGCATAGCTTATACGTTAGAAACACTTAAGCTATGTTCCATTGATGTACCACGCGAGCAACGCTGTGGGCAGAAGCCTAAATAAGAAGAAGCATAGATAATGATCCCTGACATGTCAACCATAAATTAATGAGAAAATACTACTACAGTACTAAAGTAGTATTTACTCATTAATTTATGGTTGACATGTCAAGGCTCATCTTCACAGAATATTGTCAGTCCAGGTGGTGAAACAATCAATATTAGCATTGTATGGTTCAATACACTGCCGTGTACATTTTCTATCATGTGTTTGTTTTAATTTTAAGTGTCCCTATGTTGCGATATTAGCTATTGCTTGTGACTTCGCATGTTGTTTTTTTAATAAAAAAAAACACGCGAAATTAACAATAAAGGTTTTGTTTATATCGCAGCAGAGTTTGCGGATTCTGTATTTTGCGCGGAGCATAATCAGGTTATTTTTCTAAAATAAAAATAAGTTGTATAAAATCGGCCCAGGTGGTAGCGCAGGATCGACCTTCATGGAGGCTCTTACATAATTATCGAAGGCCAAGACTTACTTTAGAGTCACTGCGCAAATTTTGTTAGTTAGAAAATGAAAAAATATGGCCTGTTAATGGTCTGTAAAAATCAGCTGAGTTGTATCAAAGATTAGCTGGAACGAACAGAGAGACACATTTATATTTACTTTAACATTCATTTAGTAAAGTAATTATTATTTTAACATTAGCGGACACCAGAATTTATTTGTATAGATTTGTCTTTGTTGCCACATCTTATACCTATAGTTTATGTACATTTCACCCACCGGTAGATATTATTTATCTACAATTCCTCTCAATTACTACATGATTTCTTAAATATGTGTTACAAAGGTCGTAAGTTAGACTTTAGATATTTTGAAAAAATCTGTATCGTACAATTTTTCGCCTTTTTTCAAAATTAGTACCTGACCTAATATAACATCTCTCTAAAAAAGATTGGTATAAGTAACGTTATTATGAAATTTTACTTGTCTTTCGCGCTTGGTGTTTTTTAACAAATTAAAAACGAATATTACCTAAGTAGACATTCTTAGGTAGAAGGGGTATTATGAATGCCTGGATACGTAAGGAAATAATAGTAATACATTATTACTGTTGTCCTTGGAGTCGACTGAACTATAATTTGTAATTTTCTAATACATTACAATTCTACTTGGCAACTATTACTATAAATACTTATTGCAAAGTAGAGTTGTGACGTATATTATATGGCCCAACTTTATTAGCTTAACATAAACTAATAACCGTTATCTACTAGGTAATATTATAAGGACTAAAGTATATGTATCTGTCTGCCGGCTTTACAAGTAATAATCACTAAATATTGTAAAGGCTAAACTATATATAATATAATATAAATATAAGTAAGGATAATTGCTTATCTACCCGTGATCCGTTTATGTTTAAAAGTGCATTAAAAGTAAAAAAATTAAAAAATTACCCATACAAAATGTTATCTCTAAAAATTGTATTCCACAAAAAGCGAGAGTTGGTCACAAAGTCTCTAACTTTGTAACAAATCAACTCAAACGCGGACAGGAAAATACTAGTTATACGCATATAAATGGAAACTTATATAATTTATAATACTATACTTTATTTCCGCAGAATTCATGGAGGTCATGACAGGCGGTGACGACTAACCTGTTCCAGCGTTCATCACCATCACCAAAACTTCCTTACAGACTCCCCACAGATGTGGCAATATTTTTTAATTAAAAAATAAGTTATTATTAATTAATTGTTAAGCTATTTATAAATAAACCAACATTCTCCATGAGTTACAACGTTTTTTATTCAAATCTGAACAGGTACTTAATACACAATATTTTTTCAATTTCCAAATTAATTACTTCCTTTCAATGAACATGACAATATTAATAAATAAGGTGGATCATCGATTTTTTTTGTTATTTAGCTTATGGGAACAATAAATAATATGGGAACAAGATAGAACAATATATACTGTTAACTAAAACTGAGTTTAGAAGCTACGTCGAAATTTTAATGCCAAATAATAAATATATAAGGAACAGTTATTTTAACGAATTTTAACAATAGGTATTACAAATGTACAAAATACGTGTTTTAAATTTATTCAAATTAACAATTTAATAATGTTTCACAATTTACCACAGAAGTTTTTGATTGCTATGATACCGTTCGGTAACATTCAAAATTATGATTGAAATATCTCAGTGATAACCGATTGTTAGAGTCATATAGAAATTAATCTAGATAAATTTAATTGCAAGGCATAATTTTAATAATTGTTTGTCATGGTAGCCGCATTTCCCTTGCAGAGCGCATTTTTTAGTCAAGAAAAAATTGGTTATAATAAAAATAATACTAAAATTCAAACGATTTTCCACAGCTTCGTTTATTCGAAAGACATTTGGATGTTATCAAACAGGTTTTATAAGAAGGGAAAATGTAGGAAGTCATCCGAAGCTAAAAATAACATATATTCAACCAGAATGATATCTTATAAATAATAATGCCCTATGCGCAAAGAGTTGCGGGTTCGATCCCCACCCAGGACAAATATTTGTATGATGAATGGTAACTTATGTTTGTTCTGTGTCAGGGTGTTAATATCCAATATTTAAGTATATATTTGTAATACCACTGTTGATTCTTATATCCGCAACACAAGTGCTTAAGCTACTTACCTCGAGGTCAGATCAATGTATGTGATGTAGTCTGATATTTATTTATTTATAATAAAAAATATTGGATAATAATACCCAGACACAGAATAAACACAAGTACCTATTTATCACACGAATGTTTGTATTGGGTCGAACCCACAACTCTTAAAATAATATTGGATCAATTACAATAATATAGGCGTGAATGTTGCCGTATCGCAATAAGTCGAGTCCGACGCATCGCGTTAACATTGTAAGCGGGTACGGCAGACGCTGGCCGGGCTATTTCCGCGCCGCTCAAGCAATTATAACGTTTGCAAATGGACTATAAATATTGCGAGTGCAATCCGACGACATCGGCCCTACGTAGCATGTCTATGAATTTGGGATAAGACGCATCAGGTTCGGTGATGTATATTCATATACGTAGGATGTTTTATTATGTTTGTGAAGCGCATTTTTTTTATATTTCGGCCGTTTATATTTTATAAATAAAGAGAGCGGATAAACAACTTTTGTGTAAAACAAAAGTATTAAGACCTTGTACACTGGGTTGATTCCATGTATTCCATTTTCATATATTTTTGGAAAAATCAGTTCAACATAAAATCTTAATACTCGGATTTTAAAACCAGATAAGTTTACAATGATTATTATGTTTTTTTTAAATAGAAAGACACTAGAGACGTCAACTCCAGAGTAAATCTTTTTGTAATGTAAAAGCGTCAAGAGGCATTACCTATCGAAAACCAAACCTGGGGAAGGAGAAAAAAGGTGACTGACTTTTTTAACATAAGTACAAACTGCACTACCTACTTATATATAAAAAAAACATGTTAAGTACCTACTTACTACAGAAATTTATAACCAAAAAGTATATCCAAAAGATTTTTATTTTATTTTATCCCAAATTCTATTAGTTACTCCCCATAAGAACGCCTAATTGGAAATTCGTATTAAATACCAATCAAGTTTATTGCGAGCCCTTAACTACTACTGGCGATTATTTCATGGTCATACTCCGCACGTACTCGCATATACTCCACCGCATACGGGGTGCCCGACGATGACAGCTCAAATTAATTTAAGACGATTCCAGAAACTACACAGACCGTGAACACAAACGGGAAGTACATAACGTTCGTGTTCCTCAGAATTCCTGGTGCCAGTATTACTGGCACGCTATTTGCACTGCACGACCAAAACACTTAGACACCTGGGCTGCATACGAACGAGGTATACTCGCGTGTCTAATTAGACAAGACCACAATATTTAGACACTTCGAGCTTATACGAACTCCTTCTATGATTAGGTTTGATTGTGTTGGTCGGTAGAGTATTTAGCATAACTATGTTGTGCATCACAAATACATGGTGAGATATGGCCGGTAAAGACATTTGGCATTTCGGTTTAAGCTACAAATTATAAAAGTCTTATACATTATGTTACGTCACTTGGGATATTGTACCGCATATTATAGGTATTGTATGTTGATTGGTATGTTGATTGGTATTATATAGTTTTATCTTGTACATTAGCTGTTTTTGCTGTCTTTTCCGAAATACATACTCTTTGTCTATACTAATATTATAAACAGGAAAGATTTAATTGTTTGTTGGTTTATATCGAATAGGCTCTGAAACTACTGGACCGATTTAAATAAACGGGAACTATGCGGGTGAAGACGAGTGGCGCTTCTAGTTCAGTATAAAAAAAATCAGATTCCAAAAGTGGTATGGCAATCAGAATTCACGACGACCACAAACACAGAGAGTCGAGACCTATTTCATCAGCAACTACATGTGCGGGAATCGAACCTGTGACCCCCGGATTTCGGCGCAAATTCAAATGTTTACGTACGTTATAATAGTCACTACTCGTAACATAAATAAAAAAATACTATACCAACACTCGTGACATAGTTTTCACAAAGCATGTAATGATGTGAGCGCTATTTAGAAACATTATTTTTTAATTTCAGGGCAACTTTCATCATACAAAAGATAGTTTAATGCAGCTGGAACTAAAGTAATTTCTGTTTCAATCGAAACTTTTTTAAACGGCACCGCCTTTTCTCATCTCATTGAAATACAAAAGAGGCTTTGTAATTCATACCCGTACAGTAGCAACTAAAATAGCTTCAACTGACAATTTTACTGGCGAGGAGTAGAATAATTGGTGGAATGAAGGAAAAAAGAACTTAAGCATTGAAAAGGGAGCCTGTTAGTTTAAACATACTGTTCGTATAATATAAACGATTGGCATTATTTTTTTTTTAGTCAGAGGATATTATTGAAACTAGTATAAAATTAAAATATTACAACGGTATGTAAGCTTTCTCAAATATTACCTAGTTTTGCATACATACTTCTCGATAATAATATATGATATAAAATACTAGAAGACTCATGCAAATTATTTTATGTGATATTCACAAACTTTAAACTTAGTATATTATATAGATTATGGGTCACAGTAATATTTAGGTAGGCACTGCAGCAATTGTAATGTAAAGTTTTGTTGTCATCGATCTAGCACATGTTAAGTGAAATGTGCTATGATTAATACGTTATGTGAACTATGATAGACTATCCCAAGTTAATGGATGAGAAGCCTATAAGTGTTTCAAATATTATTTTATACTAGTAGATCATTCTATTTAATCCGTCAGTTAGATTATACAAAAATACAAGACACATTTTTTACACAAAATATGTAGTTTATGCTTTATCAAGATAACAAAAATTAAGAGCATCAAAGTTTTGGAGTGGAGGCTTGTGACGTCTCACTTGTACTCAGTTAGTTGCATATATAATTTTAAGTATCGTGAGAAATCATTTTTCTTATCCTTCGCGATACCTGCAATTTGGACCACTACCAAAGCTACCTAGTTCCCGGTAAGTTCAAAGTAGGTATTAATCCTATACTATACCATACAACACGCCGCATTTATAAGGAAATAAGTAATGTTGGAGGACCTTGGGATCTCACATCTTCACAAGTGATGTGAAATAAAATCTGATTTCAACATTGAACGTATCCAGACATTTTATTAGATAAATAACTAGGAGTCGTTTCCAATCTGATTACAGGAAGCTTCAATAATTTATGAGACGGCATCCTCGGCACTCGCACTCAGCGTCGCTATCCATAGTAATGATGTCACGATCTAAAACTTTATTATTTAATGTAGCAATGTAAAATTGTCTCATGTTGGTCTGGGACTTAAAAAGAATGTGCCAACTTAGTTTCTAGCCTAGCATGTCGAGGCTTAAAAGTGGCTTTGAACTGGCTTTACTTTATATGTTAATACTGACTGACATATAAGTGATTTTTGAAAGATTCTTAATCAGAAAGCTAGCATGTAGTTTTTTTAATTGTTTTTTTTATTTCTATGTTTTAAATACATCAAATAATAATAAACAAATATAATATACGATAAATTGGTGTGTCAGTCTGGACAGACACACAAATTCCCTCGTTCCAAACTAAACTTAAGCTTGTGCTATGGCTACTATGTGAAATTAATGAATAAAGATAAACATAGAAATATTACAATACGATATTTAAACATAACAATTAGCAGACATCCCTTGGTTAAGTACTTCCTCATACATTTGTTGATTTTGTATTAATTGGTGTGCAAATTTGCTTGAAACATTATATCAACCGTTAGGTATAGGTTATTCATTAACGATACCCATAATAAATTCAATTTTCTCAGCATCACGATGTTGTACAGTGTTTCCTATGGAGCGGACTAATGGACCTGGCGTGGGTTAAACAATATTATCGTCTACTAAACCGAGACGAAATTCCCTTTATTAAAATCTCCAGTTAAATTTTCGTAAAGGATAGCAAAAGTCATGTTAAATTTTCTGACTTTGTTTCAAACTCTCTCAAGCTTCGATTCGAAAGCAAAGCACGTTTTGAAATTATAGATTTAAACTTTCTAATGTTATGAATTAAAAATAGTGATAGTTTTTTTTTAGTCTGTCTTTCACGTTGCAACAAAGCAACAGATCAACATATTTTTTGCATAAATATAATTGAAAGCTGGGAATTTCATAAGCTACTGTTTACCTACTTTGTTAAATAACTCCCTAAAGAAATCAAAGACCTATAATATACAATGTTGATACGATCAGTTAGTAGTCGTTCCGATGCGGCTTCATTGGTTGTCAATTATCTAGTTAATTTATAATAATAAAGATGATTTTCACTCTGATGAAAATAATATAAGGGTGACCTTTATACATATAGCACATACATACATAACCTCACGCCCGTAATCCCCGAAGGGGTAGTCAAAGTCAAAGGGGCAGCAAGCCCTTGAACCATATTCAGCCAAAATAAAACTGGGCTGGATTAGATGAAAAATTGTGAAAAAGCAGTGACAAATTGCTAGCTTGTCGCCTACACAATGACACACCCAAAACCTAATATACCATTAGTCGCTTTTTACGACATGCTAGGCAAGAAACACAGTTAGCACATTCTTTTTGAGTCCAACATGGGACTTTACATAAACCTAGTATTAGAGTAAAATTAAACTTTTCTCAATTTGATAAAACGCAAAATGGTATAAACCGGTTTAAAGCAAAAGATTTGAGAAATAACATATTAAACCGGGATAATAATTCTCCTCTCTGTTAGCTTTCATATAAAATAAGCAGTGGCGCAACTAAACCTTCGTAACGAGATCTACTTACACCTCAAAGATAATGGAATATATTTTCTCTTATGCACTTTAAGTCCATTTTAATAACCTGCTTACTGCGTGTAACTGTCTGTCTGAGGAACTGACTGTCAAGGAGTAAATAATATATTAAATAAACACAGAATAATTGGCATTCCTTTATGGAAGAAAATAAATTCCTTTGATAAATTAATTGTAACATGGTACAAGACAGATATTACGGTCTATAAATTGTAAGGGAGAAGTTTTCAGTCTTTATACAGGTATTTGCTTATTTAGGATTGTTTGCAGATAAATTAGGAATGGTATTTTTTTCTGTGTTATTTTTTATTAAGATTATTGAAAAGTCTGCGCTAAAACTGCCAGAGTGTGAAGTAATCGGGCTCTGGTTGGTTAACCAACTTTAATTCCAGGAACATGATCCTGGAATCCCACTTCCACTTGAACCTACGCAGCTTTGTCAGCGAGACTAATTAGAAGTATGAATGTACATATATTTTTAAATTTGTGTTTTGAAAATACTTAAGATACCTTAATCTCTATTTACTGAACTCTAAAAATTACTGACTATATTTTAAACAGAACGAAGGCACCGGTAATTTCCGTAACTAACTCTTAATTCCTCTGTAGTAGTACCTATCTTAATTCCTTCGTGTAATAATTTAAGGATAACAAACGGCTGTTTGGCCTGATGGTAAGCCATCGAGCCGACCAAATATCCGATTGTTACTTTCAGTAAATAAATAAAATATGAAAAAAAAACATGAAATCGTTTAATTCTAATTTTAATATGTGTCTATAATCATAATGTTTAAATAGACTAAACGGCTTTAAAATTTCACCACATTGGAAATCGAAAGCAGTTTTTAAGTCCACTTTGACGATTTCTAAAGCTCGTTACGAAGTGTTCGGAGAGGCTTATTGGAGTAATTCCATTACGTGGCTAGCGCCATTTCCGGCTGATACGGGACGCAATAACGGCCGGAAATGACATCATCCCAGGTAAGACTGGATAGTCTGTGGGACAATATGCGACAGATGTGGTTATGCTTTCATCTTGCTTTGTAAAGCGGGCTTACTACGGGATTGTTAAGACTACGTTTGTAATGGGTTATTAATAAGCAATCAAAATGCTTACTACGACGATAAATTCACCAATGCGTAAATTTAACTGCCTTTAAATTGTAACTTATACTTTACTTAAGTCTTCAAATTGGACAGGGTTTACTTTTTAAATTGAATTAAGTTTTGATGGGATGTGTTTGGAAAAAAATGTGCATGAAATTTTCTATTAATATTTTACACGTGCTCTTAATTTGTAAAAGCATCAACTTTGAAAAGATAAAACTGTATTCCTACGATACCTAAATCACGCTATCAATTTACTTCCCATTCTAATTAATAACCTTCCGATTGATGGCATTCATTCGCGAACGTCACCAGGAAATCAATCACCAAAGACAGGCATACATACGAAATCAAAGGTTACAGTCGCTTAAGTGCATCATGAGATTTATTAATAGTGCACTAATTCAGTCCATGTCAATATCATTGGCTGTCACGAGCCTAGAATTCCACTTTGCGATATGTGCAGCGGTGGGCAACAGTTTTAGCTAATTAGTTTAAATGATCAATTGGGCAATTCATATCTTGTGAATAATATGAATGTTAGGATATTTGTTAATCAATCTTGCCACATACAAATTAATATATTTTGACGTATAGTACAGCTTTAATCTAATTTTCATGTACCTACCCGAATAATTAATTTTTCTTATAAGTATATAGATACCGTAAAGTTAAAGCAGAAGAAACTGGTATAAGATAACCGTGAATAATCATCTCTCTCTTTTCCATTTGGTTGACCATATAAACCATTATATTCCATTATTTCTAAGTGATCCATTATCTATACGACGAATCTTTGTATCCGATATATAGATATGTATGCGTTCAATATTCTCCAAATCCGGCAATAAGCTCCTCACAATAACTGAGACTTCATTCATTCTTCATCGACTTTCTGGCTTAAATATCATGTTACATTTATACACAACCAGTAAAGTTTGTGTCAAAATATGATCATACATATAAAATTAAATGTCCAACACAGAAAATCTGATAGCAAAATTGGATATAATCAAGTAATTTCCTATGCAATTTTACCCCAAATAATTGTATTTATTAGCTCATAATGTACCCGCGTGGAAATGATCAGCAATCAAAACGGATAATGGTCGTCATTCGGCGGACAGGCATTAAATATCGAACCGTGCCAATCAGCTTATGCGATATAAATGACTTAATCTGATTAAGCTTCGATGAGCTGAGTATACTTGTTTATGAAACGAGTTAGGAAAGCAAACTTTTTAATCAGTTTGTGAAATAAAACTGTGCGTAGTATTTTTTTTACTACGAGTATGTAGATACCGACGACACCACGCCCATAATCCCCGAAGGGGTGGGCAGAGTCAAAGGGGCAGCAGGCCCTTTCAACTATTTAGTCAAACTGTGGGCAGGGTTACATGGAAAATTGTGAAAAAGTAGTGACAAGTGGTTAGCTCGTCGCCTACATACTCACATACCTAAAACCCCTTATATTATTAGTCGCCTTTTACGAAATGCTAGGCAAGAAACACAGTGTGCACATTATTTTTAAGTACCCGACCAATATGGGACAAGAATATCTAATTTATTATTAGATAAATAAGATATTCTCAGGAAAAAGGTTATATTGCTCAAAGTCATGCTTGCTTACCTTATGACCAATTACTACGGTACTTAAAATAACATTATGTTAAATAGTATGCACCAAAAAAATATGTTTCTAGAAAAGTATGTGGAAAAATATGCTGAATAGAGAACATAAAGACCTAAGACAGTTAGACAGTGAAGAGACTGATTATATATAAGGTAAACCATAAGTTACTATTAGACACTAACGTACTATTAGAATTTATTCTGAAAATAGGGCCCCAGATTTTAACCCACGTTTGTATTGCAATGTAATGTTAAAAATATTTAAAAAAAACATCATGTTTCACAAATATTTCAAATAAATTTGATTATGCCCAATTCACAATCAGCGCAGCAACAACAGGAACATGATCCATTAATACATACAGAGCTACCATTAAACTGTATATACACAAAACCACTGAAACTGATTCCACAGTAAACTGCTCTGGAATATTTTATTTCAAAATCTGGACATGCCGGACGTAACAATTTTACAATAGATATACATACAATATCATTTTAACCGATAGTTCTGGGATTTCAAATTGTTCAGGAAACAAAGTAACGCATAAAATATGTATTTTCATGATATCATGATATTATAAATATTATTGCAATCAAAAGCAGTTTGATGAACTCGCTAGGTAGGATATAAATAATTTGAAAGATACTATCCCTAATCTATATAAGTATATACTTACTTACAAAATATAGGTACTTACTAGAAAAGAAACCAGTAGTCAAACTATCATTAAATATAAAATTGCAAATTGAATAAGTTTTAATATACAGATTAAAAAAATGTTGATCACCCCCGAAATATTCTACCCAGGCGGAAAACATTGATGTCGTGATATATAAACGGCCTACATCCAGAAAGTCTGGATCAAACTGAGACTGACTGAAGTGATCAGTGCTTCTTTAAAATTGTGAATCAGTGAATCTATAAAACCACTTAAAAAAATGGTGGGTTAAACTTAAATACTATTTGGACTTATGTTAACCAATCGAATATTTTGTGACCTCTTATTATTTCTATTGGTGAATAACGGAAGTGTTTTTTGTTTCATAAATGGTGAACAGGATGAGCTTGACAAGAATCAGCTGCAACGTAAGTAGATGATATTATTATTTTCACAATAAATTATTAGCATCAGACATAATAAACACAACAATAAGTCTACATATACAAATTCAAATTTATTGCTATCGAAATTTCTAATGCGGTTGTCAATCCCCAATAAAATATTGCTGGCTATTTTCATCTATTGTTTACTTTATACATATACTTATAGTAAAATGGTGCGGTAGATATGTTATGGGTGCTTCAACTATAAAGTGCTTGCAACTATAAAGTTGTTTAATAAAGTAAAATAAAGAAGTAACATTTTATTTATTGGACCTGAAGCGTATATACGTAACCATGGCGTTTCGTGGTGAATGCAATCAGTTTGAGATAGGGATATTCATACTACTGTATGAATGTCTACTGCTGTAATATGTGATGTTAAACTAATATCAAAATCAAATTTTATAAAGTAATAAAATAGATGCAAAAAATCAATTGAAAGCTTTCATCAGTTTTATTGCCAAACCCTAGATTAAAATTCAAAATCCCTCTATCGGTAGATAATTTCACATACGGAGACTAAATCTATTAAGAAGATAGGAATGATACAAAAGTTATAAACAGGCAATATACTATGTTTGTAAATTCAACAGTCCTCAAGAACGCCTTCGACGCGTTTGACCACGAGAAGAAGGGCGTCATCAGCACAGACATGGTCGGCACCATCTTGGAGATGCTCGGTCACGAGCTTGACGAAGATACGTTGAAGGAGATCATCCAGGAGATTGATCAGGACGGTGAGTTTCCTTATTGGGATACAATGATGTCTGATCGCGCAACCAATTGCCCCCAAAGGCATAATGCCTTTTTGGGTTCTATCAATAGCTTATTTATTTACAAAATGTAATAATAGGGATGTGATGATACTATTTATATTTATTTTGAAATATCGATGCCGTAAAAGGAAGTATCGTAGTATGTTGTAAAACCATATGGATTTTGAACTATGTTGAGTCTACGATGCTTAATATTTAGTCAGTTGACTATACGAACGAGTGACGTCATAAACTCACAAGCCCATACTAAATCTATGAAGTGATTGCGTTTTGTCAGCTTTTATAAAGTATCTCAATTGACTTGCCTGTCAACATCCCTATTAGGTCCTGTCCACGGGGTAGCGGAGCGGTGAGCGAGTTAAAAATCGGCCAAAATAAAATATCCACTGCAGAGGTGCAAAGATTTTATGCGATTGTATTGGTGGATTATTAACTCGCTCACTGCTCCGCTCCGGTAGACAGGTAGCATTAGCCATTGATTGGATAACATTTTTTAAAATGATTGGAATCCTCACTACGCTTTACGAATTTAAACGGCGCGCGGCGATAGTTTTATCCGTACTTTTTTTGCTATTAACATTTTTATAATTAATGTGTCACAGTCGGCAATCTCTGTAAAATGGTACATATTATTCTCGAGTTATAATTAAATTGCACTATTAAAGTGTAATGGACGGACAAATATTTTTGTCTAGTGGAATAATTTTTAAATGGAAATGTTTTAAAAATAAAACGCCTCTCTCTTTCTGTCTGTGGTTAAAAATGGATTATGTAACTCTCTGGCATTAGATCTAATAGCGTAATTTTAGCAAACGGCAGCTGGAGACAAATTGGCTCTTGCCTGACCTGTCATGAGTGAATTTTCCTCATCACTCTCAATCAAAAGTGTAACGTTGATTTTGCATTAAAAAAGGATTTATTAAAATTTTTGCACGTTATATTAATTAATTTTTTATGCACAATAATTATATCAGATAATATAAGCACTCCCACTAAAGCATTTCCTTATTAAGAGGTCATACATTAACTATTAATTTTTTTTTTCATTGACATATAAATTGAGATTAATAATCACGGCAAACTAAGATCAATTTCATTTGACAAACAACTTTTAGCTCATTCAAATAATATTAACTAACGAAAAACTTATAGTTCATAATTTAAGATTTTACTGATGGTGTATATCAGATTTCATGCTAATTGTGAAAAATGAAATTTCTAAGGTATGTATAGTTTACTAATTTTAATTCACAGAGCTTTTCTAGGATTTTTTTTCTTATTGGACTATTCATTTGACTATTCATAATTAAAACACTTTAAAAAAACCAAGGTTCCAAACTACCTTCCATTCTTTGACATTTACAGAAAATTATCAACCCTAAAACATTGCTTTGGTAAAGAGAATATTATCAATAATTTCAGTTTACCTTAACGCGTGGGAAACACAAATATTAGGTCTTTATGAAAATTATAAGTGCTTTTATTTTGTTTTAGAAGTTATCGGGGCATTTTTGGGCACCAATCGTCGTCAAAAGAAAAAAGTTGAAAAGAAAGGGGTGAAAACGGAAGCTAAAGCGACCACAGATAAAACAGAAAAGGGCTCGGGTGAGGCTGGCGCTACTAAGAAAGAGACTAAATGTTCTCCGCCTGAAACGAAACCATCAACTTCTACGGTACCTAGCGCGTCTAACAGCTGTTCTTCGAAAGTTGTCATGACACTCTAAGAAGGAAGCAAAATAAGACACAAAACCAATAAGCTATGCACAAGCATTATTCTGCAGAATAAATTTAGCGCCAATGTGTTCTTTAAAACAAAGAAGTTAAGATAGAAATTTGCTTCGGTCAACTCTACGCCGCTCCGTGTCAATCAAAGTTTGAGAATAAACACTTTATTTAAAAATTTTAAAGTTATACCATTAATAATAAAATTTTCTAATCTAGTTGCGAATTAAATGAAGAGGCAACTAATCTATTAAAAATGGTCAAATGGGTTTGCGCTAATCCAGTACTAAATTACAATTGAAATTGTTTTATATCTTACACGAATCAGTATTGTGAGTGCAATCACTGATTAATGACGCAACTAAGAGCACGGATGATAAGACTTCTGTATAATGCGTAACATTTTCTTGTCTTCTACTTTCACAAAATCGTGGCCGTTGCCTTCAGATCACCGACCACATATATCTTGATTCTATTGGTGCCAGCTTCATACCTACACCCACCTGCCAAGATAAAACTGCCATCGAATATTGGAAGCTTGTAGCCAGACACTGCCGATGCCAAAAAACTCGAAACAGATTTTATGAGAAGAAATGTGAATGCAAACGTTTTGGTTAATGGTTTTATTACTAACTACAAACTATTTTATTAAAAAAGAAAATAAATCTTAAATAAATATTTTATCTTTTATTTCATTGTAATTATAACTCGATTTGTAGATGTACAAAAATGCTTCAATTAATATTTAATTTTGGATAATTCCTAATATTTTCAAAGGAAATTGAATACTGTGCTTTACATCTCTTTTACCTTTGACGGTACAGAACTACAATTATAATAGCTGCATTCTATATAAATATTATAAAATGACATGGTAATAATATTATAAATTTTGTAAATGTATAACGAACACGGGCGCTTTAATAGTGCAAAGTTCACAAAATCTCTACATGTAGAGACTGATTTTTTGGCGTAACAGCGCCATCTGTATTTATTTTCCATAACCGATATTAGAATGCTTTACAGCAACCATGCTAGTAAACAGCTCATTAGAATAGCATGTGTTGCTCTTATAAGCAACTAGATGGCGTACTTTGAGAGACCTATTAAAAATTTTAACTACATGAGCTGTTATTATTAATTATAATTAGTTTTAAAGAGTCTATAATAAAGTAAAGAAAATTGCTAAAGCTTGGTAAGACAAGAAGCTTCTTAAAGTTGCTAATATATCAAAACATAAGAAAATATCAGAAATTATTTTATAAAAACCTTTAAGAAATATATTCGCTTTAGTAGAATTATGAAGAAGATTTTATTAAATGATACAAATAACTAAATAAAAATACAAAAAGAACACCTCACCGTGACAATGCACTAAGCATTGCCGTGACCAGGATTCGAACCTGGGTTACTACGGCCACAACGTAGGGTCCTAACCACTAGACGATCACGGCTATTGAGGCTTGTTTAGGAAGGGCAAAATTAGTTAGTGCAATCGGCAAATAGTTGTATTTGTATGATGTAGAGTTGAATTTATAATGCTCAATTCCCTATTTACAACATTTTACATTAATGGTCCATATATTTTATGCAAGTAACGATTGGTATAGTACAAAATTTACCAATCTATATGAATATTAATTCTACAAAAGCGCAGATGGAGTAAAAAAGACATGCATTTACAGATTAAACAAACACTCATTTGGTAAAAAGGCCCCAATATATTTATTTTTGACTGGCGAATTGCTCTGACTTCTAACGGGTTCACATAAGAGTTTCATTTAACGTAAAAAAAATATAGGTAAAAATAATTTGATAAGTTCAACTCTATCTACGCACTATACTACTCTATTACTCTTCATTATTCCGACGTGATGATATTCTGTATAATGCGTGCTAAATATGTAGAGCCAACAACTCACCGAATAATAGTTGGTTTTGTAAAAAATCGTGTTTACATTACGAGAACTCATCTTAAGTGGGTTTAAGTAATTTGTATTTTCTGCCTTTGTCATTTATAATAAATAGGTCTCCTTATAAGAATTATGTATAGACTTGGAAAACTATAATAAACCATATAACTACCCACAGGCTCTGGCGAGTTGGAATTCGGCGAGTTTTGTGAGCTTGCTTCTAAATTCTTAACAGAAGAAGAGGAAGACGACGAAGCCATGGTCAAAGAGTTGAAAGAAGCTTTCAGATTATACGACAAAGAAGGTAATTATTGATAAACAAATGTAATTTTATTTTTAGTTCTTGGAATAATTAGTTTGAGTTAGATGGAGGATCGTATTATCGGAGGTCAAGACTCATTTTGGGTCGCTGCGTCATTGTAGATAGTTAGTTTAAGTATTTCCTAAGCCCGGTCCCGTAGCAATTAGTAGAATTATTGTTTGAAAGCAATATTATAGTAAGGTATATACAGTTTAGTGGTTTTAAATCACAGACCAAGTTAAGATAAAATAAATAGTAAACATACCAACATGCAACATACCATTCTATGTTTACAGCAGAATTAAATATACAAGCCATTGTGCGTACCTACATATTTCTCTGACGCTAATCAAGTTAATTTTCTAGGTAACGGTTACATCACGACAGATGTGCTAAAGGAGATCTTCAAAGAACTCGACAGCACCATCCCAGCTGACGACCTGGAGACCATGATTGAAGAAATTGACTCTGACGGCTCAGGAACAGTGGACTTTGAAGGTATAAATCAGTTACACTTTAAAATTGATAAAATAATATAAAACCCATGGCTAAATAAAAAAAATTATGAGGCAACATTAGCTGGAATCGCAATAATTATCCTCGTTAGCTAAGTTAGCAAAAATAGCAACTCATTTGCTCATTCAATCAGACGACGGTATTGTCAGGGCAATATTCTTTTTGCACAACACCCACATCAGACAATTTATTTCACTATATTCCATTACTGATGCCATAATCTTTTGTTTCAGAATTCCTTGAAGTAATGACAGGAGAATAAACAATACGAGGTCCCATATTATTTAGTCCTATGGATTTAATACAATGTAAATAATAATTAATTTAAATTAGGATAGACTTACTTTAAGAATCGACCAAAGCACCTTTTCTCAGTCGTCAATGGTATAGAAATGTTGATGGTCTAAGACAAATGTGCTTTGATGAAACTAATATAAAGTTAACTAATTATATAATTAAGTAACATTATAACAACTACGCGCAGTTGGTATTATTTTAAGAATAAATATTAATTAATTAAGGTATAAATTTGTTTTATTTTTAAAACTTAGAAGAAGTGTTTATTATAATCGATTAATTAAAGACATAGCTCAATATTTGTCTAGTTGACTAAACTCAAGGTGCATATTGAACCGCAGAAAGGGAAAAAATGCAACAAAGAAGAAAAAAATAGATAATTTATTGAACAAAAATATAAAAAAATAAAATATAAAAAAATGTCCGTGAACATCTAGCATCGATTCGATAAATCCGATTACTTCGGCTGTATAACCGATTACAAGACGTATTATTTCAGTATTAGTTCATTTCAGCTCAGACGGTTGCGAAACTGACTCGATAAAGTCGTTATAAAACAAAAAGTCGGTCTCGTAACACCGTTAGGTGTCGTTGTATAACGTAACGACCGTTATGCTTTTACTTTGCTCAGTTGTCTTTCTCGATTTTGTGGACATTCATCCATGAACGATTGGAAACTAGAACTTAGATTTATTTAAACACTAACTTTGGCTGGTGGTTCCGCTTGCGTGGAATTCGGTCTGTCGCACTATTATCGTTTTGTCTTAAAGATCTATATTTTTCCCCAGAATCAATAGAAGTTTACTTTTAATTCAGGTGATAAGTTTACTAAGAACATACCAAATGTAAAGTTTCACATTCATCTATATCTATACTAATATTATAAAGAGAAAAGATTTTATTGTTTGTTTGTTTGCATTTGTCCCATGTTGGTCTGGGACTTGGCCCATGTTGATCTGGGACAAAAAAAAGTACGTGCCAACAGTGGTTCTTGCCTAGCATGTCGTAAAAGGCGACTAATGGTTTACGGGCTTTTGGGTGTGTGATTGTGTAGGCGACAGGTTAGCCGGTTGTCACTGCTTTTTCACAATTTTCCATCTAACCCAGTCCGACTTTATTTTTGGCTGAATGTGGTTGAAGGGGCATGCTGCTCGTTTGACTCTGCCTACCCCTTCGGGTATTATGGGCGTGATGTTGTTAGTGTGTGTGTGTGTGTTGTTTGCATTAAAGTTTGAAACTACTGGACCGATTTAAAAATTTCCTTCACCAATGGAATGCCATTTTATCAGCGAGTAACGTAGGCTAAATTTTATCCCCGAACTCGCACAGGAAACGGGAACTAAGCGGGTGAAATCGCAGGGCACTGCTTTAGATAATATTAGTAAGAAAGTAAGTGTGTGGATAACACCTATTAGCTTAAGACATACCTAGTGCCAAAATCACAAAGCTATTGACAGACAAAATTAATTAGCACACAATTTGTATTGGTTAGATATACGCTGTCAGGTGAACAATACAAGACAATGATTTTAAATTACCTTTTTTGGCAACTACGTGCTTTTATTTATTGAAACATTAAACAATATTTTACTAACTTTCTATTCAAAGAAGTAGATGTCGAAAATCTGGTTGCTAAAGGTAGTGAAACTATTAAATTAAATGGGTATTTAATAAAAAACAGGGTTACCGTTTCGTGGCTCAATTGGTCAAACGCTTTTAAGATCATTTTGTTGCATGTGTATCTAGTAGTGAAAGCCCTTTTTCTGCGGAACAAGTAAAAGTTTTAAGTGTAATGATTGGCCATTTTTAGAAAAAGAATTTAAATCTTGCATATTCCATTATCAAATTCATATTTTTTATAAATCTGCTATCATCCAATTTACCTACTGTCGATGAAAAACTTAAGTATTACAAAAATAAATCATGTACTTTACAGCGGAGTACTGTTAAGATGTACGTAACTGTCCACGTAGATGATGAACTCATTGCGGAACCCTCATGACCTAAGTGCACCTCGAGCTTGCTCGAGTTTTCTCTAATTTACAGTCACGTTGTAAGCCTAGAGCAATTCTGGGAATAATTACGTTGTGCAATATTATGTGATCAGGAATTGCGCAAACCAGAAAATTAGTACAAGTGCCGAACGGGCACAGTGGCTATGCAATATCGAATCATTTATAACATTATTATCTGTATCGGCGATAAAATAGCTAATGAACGGAAACATCAAATGGAAAGTAGCTTGAATGCCGATTAAAGACCTGATTGTGAAAAAAGATTACATACTTGCAACCATTTATGTAAAATTTTATGACGTTAAACTTGTTATAATAAAACACGAAAGATAAAATCTCTTTCACAATTACATAAAATACGAGCAGTACAATGTAATAACCTTAAATAGATAATCACTACAAGGTCACTGACATATATACATAAGTAGTCAATTTACCATGTATCTGTGTCATTGTATTTCACTCACCTTACTTTAAACTGCTTATTTGAATGTGATTGATTATTATTATTTTAATGTTAATTATTAAGAAAGTTGTTGTTATAACTGTCAAACATTTCTCACCCTTAAAACACAGATCGGCGTATGATACACCTACGGTATTTTTTGATCTTCGAAAATCACGGAACTTTTATTATGAAATAATTATATAAAATGTCATAATAATGAAATGAAATAATTTATTTCGGCAAGTGGATTCATAACAAATTATTATGCACGTCAAATATTTTATTTTGTTTTATTTTTTTTATAAGCTAAAACAGTCTAGTTTCAGAGGTCTAAAATGTGGTTTGGAATACTTTGGTTCAAATCCATATTTCGATAGTTAATCTGCAAATAATTTGTGCGAGACAGAATATACTTAAAAGTGAACATACGGCATATGGCCGTTAAAAACAGCCTTACAATGCATCACCAAGATGGGTTAAGTCTTTATTAAGGTGTTTGTTTATTAAGCAGATAAAGACTAAAACACAAAGCAAGGCCGTATGGTAAAAGCCTTTATTACTAGCCCAGTAGCTCACTAGGTCCCTCAGCAAAAAACCTATGTCAAACGTGCCGCCTCGAGTCCCTATTTCACTATAGTGATGCAACGCATATTAAATTTTAGGTCCATGATCCATTGCAACAGCGCAAATGGTCATTCCATGGTAAATGTGTAACATTAAGTTTGAATAGGAAAATTTTGTGAGCACGTTTATAACGTCAACCAAGTGACACAACGACTTTTACAAAAACGTGACAGGAAATGTTTACTGATTTCATAAATCAACATTGTAAAATATAGGTATAAATTAATCGTGAATTAGCAGATTATTGACGAGACAAAAGAACCACCTGATACCATTACTGAGACAAAAGCACGCAAGCAATTTTGTGGCGCCTGTATAGTTCAGGCCCTGGCAGCCGTATAAAGTAAATAATAAAAACCCAGAAACTCCCTTTGGGCCATAACGCTGTTATAATTTCAGTGTATAACACAGATCCACAGATGTCATCAACCTGTGTAGCAAAAATTGAGATACCTTGTATGGAGTAAGTATTTTATCCCTCTATTCTTACATAATCTTGGTTAGACTGAACAGAGACAAATATATTCCAATTCCAATTTAATTTTACACTATGTACATAATCCATCGACTGGTAACGCAGACATAACATGGACTAGGCAAAGTTCTAATAGGTTTTCCTTATATCTAGGAAACCACGGAGAAACGAAAGTTTGATAATGTGGTTCGGCTTAATGCGACCCATTAGGTACGCAAAGGTTTTGTGGTTACTGCATTGACCCTTGACAAGTCTTCCTGTAATAGTAATCCAATCGTCCATCCACTGTTGCATGTATTTGCACTGTATTATTACATGTGACTTTTCGCAGACCTCTTTAATATCACAAGTTAAAATTGTAATGTAATAGTTAGATCCATGTTATATCTAAAATGTACATAGTTCCATTTTTTAAGTTACTCTTGTGAAAATCGTTGATAAATAAATATTAGACTACATCACATACATTGATCTGACTCCGAAGTAAGTAGCATAAGCTGTGTTACGGATATCAGAAACAACATTGCTATTACAAATATATACTTAAATATTAACACCTAGACATAGAACAAACACAAGTATGTTTCACACGAATGTTTGTCCTAGGTAAGGATCGAACCCACAACTATTGGCGCTTGGGGCAGAGTCACTACCGAATGCGCCATCGAGCCAGTAAAATGATACTTGATACTTTTTAGATAGTAATTTAAGAGCTCTTAAATTATTATTTTTTGTCGTGAATAAATTAGATTCTTTGGAGATTTTATGAGCGGTTTGATCTGATTCTGATTTGACAGTCTCCATACAAAAGTTGTTTATAGTTAAATACTAGGCGAGTTTATTATACAGTGACCTATACACATGATTCAATATAAGTATGTGTTTTAAACCAATCTGCATACAAGCGTGGTTTATAGTTAATACTATGCGGTTTATTTATACGGTGACCTATACCTATATAAGATTTAAGATCGATAGTAGATATGTGCCTAATGGTCTATTTTATATCACTATTATTTTCTCCAATGGAATATCAATACAATTCTCCACGGTTGCTCTAAACAATCTGATCTGTTTATAAATCAAGTTTCGTCACACAAATCAGGCTAAGTTCATTCATCGCCCGAGGAATTTCTGGCATGCCTGCATAAGGCCGTAGACGAAGGTCGTCTCCTGTCAACTTGACACGACCTATCAAGATCTATTGACAGCCGCCTTATTAAAATGTCATAGGGTACATATTAGTGCGGCACGCTTCGGGCGCACCGTGAAATCATGGGTCAATTCTTGTGCACGAACTACTTTAAATTATCCTAAACTTATCTTCTAGGTTGCCGAAATTATAAGCAAGATAACTTTAGTTTAGCGATAAGATTTACCTAGCAGATATGAAATAATTCGTGCTTACACTCACATGATACCAATAACAATTAGGGAGAAAATTCTCCCTGAAGCTTAATTGTCCAAACACACTTTTGTATAGATTACTGTATAATAAATAATTAAATAATATTACGAATAGGTAAATGTAATAACTTGCAAATGTATGCGTATATGTAAATGGAATTCTTTTTAAATTTTAATGCGCGCAGTTGATTAATTATTTATTAAATCAAACTAGAGTAAGCTGTTCAATTTAGTGTTCGGGCAGTTAATTAGTTTTCTACCACCTGTTAGAGGTCAATAACTATTTTCAAATAATTGAGCGACCAATGAAATAAAAACACAAAAATTGAACAGTTGAACTAGTTAAGCTAATACAATTCTAATTAGTAGTCATTAATTAATTCTGTCATTCCGAGGCGTGGCTGGTTTTAAGCTGAGGGGAGTCTATGGATAAAGACGCGCTTTGGATTTGCCTTTCCTTCTTGATAAAGAAATTTTGGTGTGACTAAATAATTTCGATTGAATTTCCTATTCGTTTCCTGCATAAACGTACCCACAAATTGTTTACAACTTCGTTGTCTAAAGTTCATGTCAATGTTACGCAAGCCGTCACCTCTGGCCTAGTTATGACACGCTCCCAGCTAAGCTGAGCTGCTATTCATTCATATAGTCAGATATGGTTATTGTTTGGATAACTGTTCAGACATAATTCATTCATAACGTGCTTACAACAAGGCTAATACGCCATACAAGATTTAGGCTAAGTACTTACGGGGAAAATGTAACAATACAATTATTCAATCATATTGCGAAGCAAATATAGTAGTTTGATGGTAAGAATTCATCGCGACAGTCATTTGCATATAAAGTATGATGAAACATAGATTTGTTCGCACAAGAGTTAATAAAATTTTAATTATACCTTATGCAGAATTGGTTGCAAAATATGTAATTACTAAGAATGACAATAACTACATAGCAGGTGTTAACTCACATAAATATTACAGGTGCTTTGAGATATTTGTTTTTTGATTTTAATTAAAATACTGTATGGCCTCTTTATACATATTTTTAGTTAACATGGATAATTAAAACTGTTAAAAATCAATTTTATTCAATAAACAAATTCCTTCCCCTTGTGTAAGAGTTACGAAGGTTAAATAACAGTCGTTTCAATATCAGACTTGCCAAATGTAAGAATTTGATCCAATCGGATCACAAGTATGAGTAGAATAACATGCTTAACAAGTTATAATTTATTAACGACATGATAAAACTACTAAGGTATAAAATCTACCATAAAACTATAACTAAAGTATAAAGTTTATGGCAGTTTTGATATTTACTTTCAAATTGTTTAATTACATTACATAAATAACATTTTATAAAAATAGCAATGAATCAGAAATATTAATAACCCAACTATTGCCAAACATCAACCAACGTTTAGAAACAAAGTAAAAAATGTACGTACCATCAAGATCATTCAAAGCTAAATATCACTAATATCAAAGAACAACGCAAACTATGTTAACCTAAGTGTGCTAATGGCCTAAAACATGGAAATCTGATCAAGATTATCTCAACTGTTGACACGAAATTCTCGTGGTACATTGGTCGCCATGTAAAAACATTTGTATATTGTGCAGTCCGTTACAATTTAATGCTGCAAAATTAAAAATTTACAAATTTTTACTTAAAAGATAATGTCTTCTTATCTAAATACCAGTATCTGGGGGCACGGCAGTGCCCCTGCCAAGTCGAGCAAAAAAGCGGCACGGCCGTACCATCCTTTTCTCGAAGCAATTCAGGCCATTTTCGACCCCCTGTAACTTCGTTGTGGACAAAAAATAAAACACTGAATTTTCAGTAACCATGCAGGCATTGTAAATACACGGTATATTTCAAATTTCATTCAATTTGAACCAGTAGTTTAAGAATTATAATGGGTCAAAGTTTCTTAATTTTGTTACTGACTGACTGACCGATCATCAAAATTCTAAGGCACTTCTAGCAGACCTAGAAGCTTCAAATTTGGAATATACTTAGTGTTTGGTGTATGAACTAAGGAAAAACTAAAATATTTGGGGGCACGGTAGTGCAACCGCTAAGTCTAGCAAAAATGTTCAATTTCGTTCCAGTTTTATAAATATTTAACTACTTACTTAAATAACTTTGTAATACCATATAAATATAAAGGCGCACGGTAGTGCCCCCGCCAAGTCGAGCAAAAAAAGCGGCACGGCCGTACCATCCTTTTCTCGAAGCAATTCAGGCCATTTTCGACCCCTTGTAACTTCGTTGTGGCTAAAACTAGAAGACTGAATTTTCAGTAACCATGCAGGCATTGTAAAGACACTATATATTTCAAATTTCATTTAATTTGAACCAGTAATTTAAGAATTATAATGGGTCAAGGTTTCTTAATTTTGTCACTCACTGACTGACTCACCGATCATCAAAATTCTAAGGCACTTCTAGCAGACCTAGAAGCTTCAAATTTGGAATATAAGTAGTGTTTGGTGTATGAACTAAGAAAAAACTAAAATATTTGGGAGCACGGTAGTGCAACCGCTAAGTCTAGCAAAAATGTTCAATTTCGGACCAGTTTTATAAATATTTAACTACTTACTTAAATAACTTTGTAATACCATATAAATATTAAGGCGCACGGTAGTGCCCCCGCCAAGTCGAGTAAAATTTTTCAATTTCGGTCCAGTTTTCTAGATACATAACTGCTTAAATAACTTTGTAACCCCATATAAATATAGGCGCACGGTAGTGCCCCTGCCAAATCGAGCAAAAAATGGGTATTCCCGTTATGCGAATTCATTCCACAATTACAAGTCTTACAGTTACAAGTCTGGGCGGTTTACATCTAATTAATGTCGACTTTGGAAGTGTTAAAGCGCAGGAATCCTCAATTTGTGAATACAACAGACCAAGAAGCATTTATCGTCCAGATTTGTCAAAAATTGTAACATCAAAGCTTCCCAAAAAAACGCATAGAGACAGGCAGTGGGCTCTTAGAAAAACTGTAGCTGAAGCTCAAGAAGTAGTACCGGAAAAGAGAAAACGGAAGGCTACCTACAAAAATAAGAAAAGTTCATATGTCAGAGAGAGGGCTTTAAGAAAATTCGTTGCTGGTAGATATACATATATACAATAAGTAGAAGGTACCGAAAAGGAAAAAAGTAGAACTGTCTACAAAATACAAAAAGAAATGAGATCCCATCAAAAACAATACTTGTCAAAAAAACCAAGTCTCGCAACTCAGTTGTTCTGGGGAAAAAAGTTGTGAGATCCATGTAATACAAAGTCGGTTATTAATATATTCAGTCTCTACTTAAGTGACTTTCTGTCTTAATACGTCCAGTCCCTAAGACCACGATCGTGGTCCATAACAATTGAAAATCAAATGTGTCTGGAATCTCCGTACTCGTTTGAGAGATTTGATTGAGACTCGGCCATCGCATGAAAACACGTGTAAATTAAATTATTTAATGCGATGGCCAAGTCAATATATTTATATAAAACATTAAAGATTTTTAATATTGATATGCATCACTATAAGATGCTGTTAATTATTACGTAACAACTTAATGCTTCGAGTACGGAGATTCCAGACCCATTTGATTTTCAATTGTTATGGACCACGATCGTGGTCTTAGGGACTGGACGTATTAAGACAGAAAGTCACTTAAGTAGAGACTGAATATATTAATAACCGACTTTGTATTACATGGATCTCACAACTTTTTACCCTAGAACAACTGAGTTGCGAGACTTGGTTTTTTTGACAAGTATTGTTTTTGATGGGATTAGTTTTTTTCTTAAGACGAGTTGTTATGTCGGATGGCCCTTTAATTTATCTTTTATATTTCAAAAACAGAACGACTTAAAATTAAATCATATTTTTGCGCTCTTGGAAATTTTAATGTTTAGGTACCTACAATATTTGATCATTGGCTGAATGTGGTTAAAGGGTGCCTACTGTTCCTTTAAAGCATAACAAATGAATAAACTCACTATTGGATGTATTATTTTGTATTATTTAGGACAGCACTACCTTTATTTAAACACTTTTATAGTTAATTATAATCTATTTTTAAAGATTCTTGGATTAAACATAACTTAAGAATTTGAACAAGAATTAGATTTCTTTGTACCAAATTTTTTTATTTCGTTTTATTTGTTATGTTATTTAATTCTGTAACAGGTTTACGATACCAAGAATTTATGTTTTTATAGTATAGATATTCAAAGGAAGAACAGTGATTAACGCTTTTATTCGTTCTAAGAAGAAACACCAATTTTTTAAACCTTGCAAAAATTATCACTACCTTTTTTTGGTTATTATAGTCTATAAAAGCACAGGCGACGCCTTTGATTTAATGGCATAATCTCGTTCCTCAATTGTTAAAGAAACTTCTATTAACAATGCCATTTAGCTAAAGAATTTACCAACTAGACTACAAATAAATTAAAAATACTTATCAAAATCTTTTAAACATTGTCGATTGGGTCTACTGTAATTAAAGTCGAAACTTCCTGATTACAGTACCTATCTATTTATGAAAAGCCAAATATTTGTTTCACATCTAAAATGACTCTGTTAGTCAGTGGACCGTCAAACTCAATTAGACAGTTTGACAAAATATAAGCCATCAATAGGTTCGTTAATGTACCGTAGCATAAAATAATGTTGGCAATGTTTAACAATGAAATGATACAGAGCGTTAAGCTAAACTCAGGCCATTGTGTGCAGCAAGGTGAAGTGTTGCGAAAGCTTTGAATCGAAGTGTTATAGGTAATTTTAACATTCAGACTTTTCACCAAGCGTATAGATTAATATATTCATATGCAAGTTTTCTTTATGTGAATTGTGATAAATCTAATTTTTATTGTATCAACTTGCTGTATCCACCTTGTTTAATGAAACTGAAATGACTAAATTAAGTTATTTTTCTTTGGAGAGTACGTACAAAGTATTTCTATATATTTTTATAAAATAAAATTGTGGTTTCATATTTTAAATTAAACAACTATTATTAGTATTATTACTTATATTTTTTACTGCTTTTGACTTTAACTCTTAAATGTAACTCAATATTTGATGCGTTATAGCAATTATATAAAGAGTAAGTAAATAAACATAATGTTTTCCATAGAATGTTTCCTATAATTAATATACGACAACACAATCTTAATATTAATACTATAGGTGATATGAAGCCCAAGGTAAGTAATACTCAAAATGTCTAATTATATAACTCGACTGCAACACAACATAACCCGAATTGTTCTTGCTGTAGAAGTTTGTCGTATTTTTTTCGATTAATGTTGTAACTAATACATTAGAAACTCAGAGTTTGTGAAAACTGTATCTCAACTCGAGTAGGCGAGGCTGACCTTGCATAAATCCGCCCTTGTCGAAAGTACGGCCAGTTTTTATTTGAAGAGGATGAATGAAGCCTAAATTAGCATATTTTCGAATGTAAATGTTATGACATTTTAAATTATCTATTAGCAATCCCAAAAAAAGGGCATACTAGACATTAAAGTAATTTAATATATTAGTCGTATTAGGGAAGATTAAATAAGAAATAATAGTCTTCAAAAAATAATTTAACCAAAACTAAAATACGAAAGATTTTTCTCTAGAAAGGGTAAATTTGTACAATCAAATACGTATAAGTGATTGAATGGCTATATCTAATTTAATTTATGTCTATTTTCACTCTATGTCTTATCATTTTGGATATTGGATTGGATGAATAATCTATCACGTAATCTAGTTAAAATAACTGATTAGTTTAGATAAGAACTGATTTTGGCATTGAGCAGTGGTATGATAAAGATCAAGAAAATGAAGGATAAGTGATCATTTATATTGCGCATTGACCATTGGTTAGTGGTCATAAACGTGTTACCATTCGTTTCCTGTTAGATTGTTAAATTTTCATAAATATAGTCATACAAATATGACACGTCTATTACTTATAAACGCATGTACACTATTATGCTTTGGCTGTCCAGTTTATTATTAAGTAGAAATTATTAACACTCAAATTAATAGACAAGCGTAAAGATTGTCAACATAACACTTCGATAAATCAGGTTTATTATATCAATAGTTCTAGTATCCAATTACTAAGAGTAGAACTGGCACAAATGAGCTTAATATTTCAAAAAAGTTTTAGTTGGTAGTCTATTTGTAATCGTATATTATTATTATATCTATTTGTAATTTCCATTGGGAAATTGCAAATAGATACGGTAGAAATGGTTTTCATTTATTTATTTTACTACTAACACTTAATTGTATCTACTGTAATACTATAACATATCTAAAATCAACAAAAATATATGTGCCTACTCCGCTATGGAATTGGCATGAAATATTTTTTCTATATACATCCATACATATCACCACACCCGTAATAAAAAAAGGAGAAGGCAGAGGTAGGTATTTTTTTATAGGTGTAACATTAATAAAATCTATTTAAAATATTTTTACGCAATCTTTAACTTTTCCCCCACAGCCTCTATTCCATAACGAACTTATTTTTTCAGTTTCAACCGCAAGTCAAGTTTGATAAACCACGTGGGTGGACAAATTAGAAAGTTACTCAAATTCTTGCCCCTGATTAGTTTATGACATAAATATATAAATATGTATATCCGGAAGGAAGACGCTGTGCAGGTTAAAGTTGTGTAATGGTTAATTGACAGCTGCTATAAGATTAGAAACCGGTTAAGTGTTATAAGTGCAATTTCCCCTATTAACATAGAGGCTGTATCCATGCATAATCTGACAGGCAATAGGTGTAAGAGATCAAGTTTGACTTTAGATTACAGAGAGGTATAAATATGTTAATACGACCAGATTGGTCGTGTATTAACAGAAGGTGATGTTAGGAGTCATAAAAACCATAGAGCTTGTATGAAATTAAATGAAATGAAATAATTTATTCTGCAAGTGGATTCATAACAAATTATTTTGCACGTCAAACATTTTTTTGCCCTACCAGCACTTCGACGTGTATGGCCTGCTGAGAAGAGGTGCCGCAAGAAACTCAACAGATGGCCTTTATTAAATACGTTTATATCTACTTATATATCTAATTTAGTGACATTATAAATTAAAAATATAAATTTCACTGTGCATGCGAGCAGACTATCTTGTCCAAATATTTTTGTCATTTAAATAATCTTCTACTTTTTAGTAACCCTTTATCATTAAACATGATTTAATAAAAATCTTAAACTTATTTATAGGTAATTCAATTACATTTTGTGGCAATTAATTAAATATTTTTATGCTTAGGCCCACAAATGAGCTACTTATCTTACCAAGTCTGAGTTTTGGGACGGCAAGTCTGTGTTTATTTCGTGTATTAAGACTATGAATATCCGATTTTTTTATAAAATTTATCTATGTTTCTACGCACATAGATGATGCAATCGAGAATGAATTAAGAAGCTATGGCAAGTATATTTATTTCTTTAAATAATGCCTTGAGTGAGTCACGTATGAAAAGGATCATGAATGTTGAAGAGGCGAGTGAGGTGTGTAAGGATCGTGCCATATGTCGTTCGGTTCACTCTGCCTACTCCGCTAGGGAAGTGGCGTGAAGTTTAGTTAATTAGTTAGTTAAATATGTAGGTACTTACGTACTTATTATTTTTAAAAACATCTGCGAGCACAAAAAAAATATGTTTATTGGTACTATCGAAGTTTTCATGTCGTCATACTGTCAGTTTTTTGTATTGTTATATAGGTAGAATGATTAGAACCTTAGATATCGATACGAAATATAAAGTATTAACATTACCGATACAAAGCATATAGTCTTCGAGCCTTCCCGTGATAGGATTGACGGACATAGACAAGGTAAAAGAATCAATTGTGTCAGGTCAATAGGTGTCAGTTGTGGTGTCAATGGTTAAGGTGTCACATCCCTGACGGATTTCATACAATTCTATGAAAATAGATATATGTAGATACTATTACACTTGAAATCCCCAAATGGGTAGACAGAGTAATTAGAAGCAACAAGTTACATGAACCACATTTAGCCAAATATTTAATGGCTTTGGGTTAGATGGAAAATTGTGCAAAAGTGGTAACGAGTGGCTATATATGCTAATATGTTGACAGGCCCGTTGGTCGAGTAGTCAGAGACCCTGTCCACGAATCCAAAGGTCTTGGGTTCAAATCCCGCTAAGGGCAAATGTTTTGCCTGATGAACACGGACGTTTGTAGGTACTCGAGTCAGGGATGTTTATGAAACGTATTAAGTATGTCTATGCGTCCGCCTAGTATCCATAGCACAAGCTTATAAGCTTAGTTTGGAATTAGTCGGTCGGGAGAATTTATTTATTATTATGTATCACAAACCCAATATTCACTTCACCATTAATCGCTCTTTACGACATGATAGGCGAGGAACAAAGTTGGTATTCTTTATAACTAACTAACTAACTATACTTCACGCCACTTCTCTAGCGGGGTAGGTATTCTTTATGGCTATGCGAATCGTGTTTGTTTCTTACATTTACTTTTTTTCCCATTTTACTATTGCCTGTAGAGATATCCGAGCGAATCAACAAATGCTTTACCTGCTCTTGGGAAATTTATGCGCTTGTAGGCATGCAGCAATTAATTAAAATGTACCACAAAAATATGGATTCATAAATGAACTATTTATTAACGGGTTTCAGTCATATATTTTCCAGATTACGAACACAGATACCGACCTTTATAGAACCGTTTCTTAATAGTACTGAGTCGCTCATTTATTCTTTTGCAATTAACAACTTAAAACCATTTTCGCTACTCTAATTTACTGACCATAATATTATGTCAAGTAGAAGTTCCTCTTACCATAAACAAAAACCTTATCGTTGTTGATATACCTATTAATCAAATAAAATTAACGAATTTGATTAGCACGATAATTTAAGCGATAAGTTTAAGTAGTCGTAAATCAATTGAAGCTTAACAATTAGGTAAGCAATGTTGAACAATGTTGGCAAAATGGCTGCTATGGGCAACATTAACCTGTGACAGAAATTTCAAGAAAACAAGTTAAAGAATGATAGAAAATGTTTACAACAAGCAACTGCGGTGTGGATGTTCCATAATATGTCTCTTGATATGATTATGATTATATATATTAAGGTGCGGATATAAATCAACAATAATGATCACTAGATCACCGAATTGACAGGACAACCTGCGCATACACACCTTCTTACTTGTCATGTTGTGATTCAACAAACTTTCTGAAACCAAATCTCACAAAGCATTATTGAAAAATAAACTTTATGTTATAGTAAGTAAGACGATGTCAGTTTTCTTAATAGCAATGCAGTTTTGGTAATGTATTCAGTATCACCTCGATAATAATGGGGGCTGCGTTTGTAAGTGTTAAAATTTGATCGTATATAACAGTAATAAACCATATTATGAAATAGTAATAACCTCATTACTAAGCAAATTATGGTACAAGGTACAAATAAATAAGTGCCAATATACGTTTTGGGTACTTATGTTTTATTATTACAGCAATCCGCTTTATTAAGACTGACCTATTTACCGCCTCTAGCGTTTAATTGTTAGATTTGAATAGAAATGTGGTCATAGGTACAGCTTAAACATTTAATGGGCACTTGATCAAGTTATTTGCATCAACATAAAAACAAGATATAAGTCAGGTCATTTTAGCTAATTCTATGACAAATTAATAGCCGTCTTAAAGGTCGCTATCAATTCGCCGCAATAATTTCATAACTTTATAAATAATATAGGTAGGTAAATGTAAATTCAAATAGAAAATAAAACAGCGTTCAAGACGATTTGACCAGGCTTAGTAATCGGAGATTGAATTTGAGTGTATTTTCTGGCTAGTTTTTGTAAAAAATATATTTAATATATCCATAGCTCACAATTATATTAAGCATAGCGCTACTTATTCATATAAGCACCGTTAAAATATGAAAACAGCGCTTTATTGATATTTCTATGCCAAGTTTGCACTTGCATCTAATAGAGGAAAAGGCCTACCTAAATCCTTTCAAACCATTTGAAACTAGCTATAGAACGGTAGTAGCTCAATGCAGACGCACTATATCTTACGATATAATACTAGGGAAACTAGAAAAACTTAATAAATAACTTCACTGTATAGTAATTAGTCTATAAATAAATGTTCCAAACCAGTGATCTCCAATTTTCGACATGGTACGGAATGCAAAAACAGTAGAAAGTGGAAAAGTAATTGAGCTTTCTAAATCTATTATGTTCCTAAAAAATATATCATGAATCAAACCTAAGTAGCATCTAAGATGTAAAACAATAGAAGCATGAACTGAACACTCGGTTTCAAATTAGAATGATGTATATTTGACATTTGTTTACTTAGGTCAGGCCTCGTAATTAGTCAGATAACTGTACTTCAGCACTTTGTTGTAGTCTGTTAACCAGATTTACCAAATTTGAGATAATTCAAGCGTATCTTGGTACACTTACAAGGTACTACTGGTACCTTGTAAGCGGTAATTTATTAATAGATTTTTGAGTTTTTTTGAGAGGTATAATTTATTAACTGTAAATATTTTTTTACGAACTACATCATAAAAAAATGACACTAACGTAATTTATGGAAGCATATGTAAGGACATTATCAGTGCAATTTTTATTAAAGACTAGCTTCTGCCCGCGGCTTCTCTCGCGTGGTACATCGATGAAGCATAGCCTATATTATTCTAAAGTTTCATTAAAATCCATTCAGTAGTTTTTTTTTGTGAAAGAGTAACAAACATCCATCCATACATACAAACTTTCGCATTTCTAATATTAGTAGGATTTTGTTAATTGAACTTCCATTCTATATAAACCGCAATGTGTAATCATATACGTAATTTAATTAAGTACAGTTAATAAGACATCCGGATATTTGACGGTTCTCACGAGATAAAGACACATTCTACCCACTTGTGTACTTGGCCTTATTTTTCATAACATACGTATACTCCGTCTATCTATTTATTATTATTTTCGTTAGTATACAGGTTAAAGCTACAGGTGAAACGCCAGATTACGTATAGATAAAGAATCAAAATTAGGTACTTTTCATTCAGTCTAAACCTAGGGTCCTCATCTATGATAATGTAGTCAGATCATGACTAGTAGAGTCAGAAAAAAAGCATCCTCTTTTATACTGCAAGGAGAAAATAGGCGCCAATTTCAGCCAGTACTGTTTCAATTTCTACGAAACCATTCCTTAACGTAATGTCACCAAGACTAAGACCGATACGTATGAATTTCCTCTACAAATTTATTATGAGCTGATAATATCGAAATTTTTATTTAAAAAATGGACCAACAGATAGAATTGATAAATATTTAATGAACAGAAACCATTGCGGAATTACTTCACTTCTTAGAAGGCCGTAAAAGATGCCGTAAAATTAGACATTAACGAAACGCAGCAAATACGTTTAGTATATAAGTCCGGAGTGTATTTTATTGGTGGATTAAACCAGATCTTGATATACAGCCCGGTCATTGGAATTGCAGAACCGTACCGGCATCACTGATCCATACGTAATCGTGGCCCATGAAATTGTCATAAATAGCGGTAACTCGCCAAATAATAGTTGTCGTTAATCTCGAAACGGCCCGTTTCCACCGATCTAGATCTGGCGGACAATAAGGCGGTGACATAACGTCAGGACTCAGTTTACTGTCGCAACTCGCTCGAGTGGAATTTACACCAATCGATTGTATCACCGGGCCACTGTGCAGACGAACTTAAACCCTTTGTGACAAGAAAGCGGAGACCTTTAAAATTGCCTTTTAATGTTGTACCTATGTGTGTTATACCTATAGCTGTACTATGAAAAGTGTAGAATAAATATCAAAATGGTAACGTGGTTACAGGGTGTACATATATAGAGACTATGGAGAGAGTTATAATTCGTCGTTTAAAACTGCATGTCTTATAACTGTATATATAAGCCCGCATCTGTTTGACATTACAAAGATACCATTAGTACAAGAGACCAAAATTATATTTTTGTTAGTTATATTTTATTTTACTTGACAGATTTATTGAGCTACTCGAACCCTGGCACGACCAATGTAGAATCGTGTGTACCTGGTATATCGTGACCGTACTCAAATGCCCGGAAGCAAATGGCCTACTTCCAACACATTTTTCGTGGCCACAATCACCGGCTTGCTCGTAATTTCTTTACGATAGACCTGCATTTCATCATTTTGCAGCTCATTATGACATCTTAACGTCTACAAATTAATTGTGGGGATCGATCAATCGATTTATTGCCGTTGTTGGGAATTGATCGATGAATTTGTGCTTGCAAAATTGGCAGTTAAGCACTGCTTGTTTATAAACCACGAATTCGCAGGTATTAACGCAACGCTTAATTTCGTCAACGACTTAATTCTAAGACCCACCTTCGCTAGACTAATAAATCGTTATTGGCAAAATCGGGAGTCAACTAACTTTATAAGATACGGGCTCAAAATGAGTCGATTGTATAATAACTTTTTTATTTATCAAAAACATGTTGTGCATCAATAGGTAATAAGAAGAGTAGTTTTAATGAGGAACAAAGCAAGTGACTTATAACTTTATCTATTCCTATACGACGAACTTTTACGACTGAATGTCTATGACCTTTCTGCCGCAGCATGAACATTATGTATACCATAAACAATAACTAAATTATATTGTATATTTGTCGTCTAAAGGTCTCTTACAGGTCGCGTTCTGATTAATCCTATTGTATTGAGAAGAGGAAAGAATCTATTACGACGTTTGAACCGGTGTAACTGTTGAATCGTGGTGATTTTCATTATAGCCCGGCAATTTGACTAGCATTGTACAAATCAATAATCGAATAAATCTTTTGAATCTCAATTATTCGCTTTTTGTTAATCTTTCTGTCATTGACATGCATTAAATATTTAGGTAAATCCTATTTTATTTTTAGCATTCGACGAATGGGCAAATATAATGAAAATAAAAACTAATGCCATTTTTTTATTAATTGTGAAATAATTTAAATGCTATTATATTTATTTATTCTTGATCTTGGCTAAAACTAGTAGCAACATTCTTTCTTGAAATCAGTGTAGCCTATATCGTTTTATCTCTTTTCAATGCATCAACTGAGGCTCTGAAGGGGAAAAAAGGACATACCGGCAGGTATGTCCTTTTTTTCGCCTTCATGTTCCTTTAGTTTTTAGGTATAAAAACTGAACCAGTTTAACTTAATTATATTTATTGAACCGTAACTAATTGCCTTTTGAATTACACAAATAACGTTAACGGTTACAGAGCTTATACGTTTTGAGCTACTCAGGTATTGAGTGCAAATAACACACAGACCATGTACAAACTAGCAGTGATAAACGCAAATGATAGCCACCGCCGTTCCTGAGGCGATCCCCCGTGATCGCGGCCGTCTACTACTTTCTACCTCATCATCGTGTTATGCACGCCTTCTGCGGATTAATCTATTGATATTCAAACAAGGAAAGCGTGCACTGTTCCGTTACGAGGTATCATTAAGTGATTTGGTATGTACAATAAGTCACCGTGTTTTTGTGGTAGTTCCTACCAGTAGTTTCTCGAGCTAGACCTGGAATGTCATAAAATGTAGATAGGTAGGTAGACAAAGTAACCGTACATATTTAGAACAATTTATTCGGTATTCATACCCCGTTTACCCCGTCACCCCCCTAATGTAGTAAAGGAAGTACAGAAGAAAGAACTCAACCAAAAAAAATTGAATGACTTGGGTCAAAATAATTGGTAATAAGTCAATACCTGGAAATAAGTCATAATTTTAGAATCCTAGGATTAGAAGATCGACCTATATTTCAAGATACCCGATATCACATGATATATATAGGTATTTTTAATTGAACACGTATTTATCGTAGTAGAGCAGTGGTTCTTAACCTGTTCGTCATGAGGGACCGCTAGACCAAATTTCTGACTAGTCATGGACCACCTAATTGACTTATTGTTTTGGAGGTAATATTTAGTTAGATGGAAATAAAAGGTCCTCCTTCGCATTCGTGCACCTTATTATATACTGATTTTTATGGATGGCTCCACGGACTAGATACCCCTTGGGATGATTTCAGGGACCACTAGAGGTTCGCGGACCACCGATTAAGAACCACTGTAGTAAAGCATTACATGAAAATGTACGATTAACGGAAATATGGTTGGCTATCGCGTGAACTATACGCAATTATGATGAAATAGAGACAAATAGTAAGGCATGTGTCACAAATTACCAACACACAGTTACTCATGCGTGTGGAATTCTTGAACTACACTTATTATGTTTTCAAAATGACAATCAATGACAGTTATTACACTTTCGTACACAATTATGTCATAAGTAGACTAGAAAAAATCAGGCCGTGCTATTTTTTGTTTGGCGACCTCAGTTTAATGCCAAAAGGCTACTCTGAAAGCGTGTAATATTGATATTATTCAGTCCGATCTATTTCAACTATTGGTTGGTAAAATTATTCTGCATAGTCTAGAAGAGTCTAGTCTGATATAGCCAGACATAGATCGTTATAATATAAGACTGATATATGTCAATCATGCCAGTATTGACATTATCAGATATTCTGGGGAGGTCATTGGTAACCAGTAATAATATGTTATAATATCTATAGTCGCTAGTCTAATTTTTATGAAGTGTCAAATAAACGGTCAAAAATGATAGATTAAAACCCATTAGAAATAATGGTTCATTGTTCTAAGTTAACATATTGGTTCCGATACTAATGAATAATGCCAGATATCAATATCATTCGTATACATCTCTATCGTATATAAAAGCAAGATCAGATACATAAAATAGCATGAAGATAATTGCAATGTGAAGTTTTGATTGACACTCTTAAACTAAAGCACTGGTGTTATTATTATGAAAATCAGAAGACCATTATTATCTTGAATATTAAGCAAATGCACCTGAATTCCACAAGACAATGCCAAAACAAACTGTGTAATCATGTCAAGAACTCGACAAGTAAGCTAATCTGTTCGACCGCGGTGTTATACAATAATAGGGTAATGTGGCAAAAAATGCGCCTTGCGTAACACCTGCCGCATCGTAGTATTCGCAACCGCTTCAGAACAGCAATCAATTGGTTTCGGTCCATTGTTTATCTCGATACTATTTTCAATTCGAATCAAATTTTGCTTATAGTTCTAGAGTGTACTCAGCTGATATATCTTAGCACTTATAGTTAATTTAATGCGTTACTTATGATCATAAGGACGCGTTAAATATCAGGTTTATTTTCGGATAAAATGTATACTGAATCGAAGTGTATGGCTAAACATATAAATTAAGAAGACTGATATCCAAAGATCTCATGATAAACACAATGTGACACACGATAAACAAACATCAAGATGACACAAATATTCAAAAGATGTATTT